>VRYO01002326.1:3257744-3509059 GCA_009812075.1 Sialia sialis
TACATTAAACCCACTGGGGACAAAACAATCACGAAAACACCCAACATGTTTCTAGCTCCCTCTTCATTAGTAAGGCCTGAAAAACAGCACAAACCCACAAAAAGAATCCTCTAAACCAGGTAAGGAATATCTGAGCCCTGCTGGCTAATTCCTGCTCTTACAGAGGAGTGGTGACTGCAGCCTCACAGCACAGCTGTAGCTGAAAAGAGTTTGGGGGGGATAAGAAGGGGTGTGGAGCTAGGGGAGCACCTGAGGCTGAGGGGTGCTGCCAATGTTCTGCCCTTTTTGGATTCCAAAACTCCCAGTACACAGGCTTCTGCCCTGTACTCAAAATTCATGAGCCAAATCCTGCAGAAACAGCATTTGTAAAGAAAAATCACCCCAAACTGTGACTTTTTATTGATCTGTTTGTTTTCCCTCTGGGTCTTTGAGCCTGCTGAGTGTTGCTGAACCAGGGTTTTCCATAACCATGAGAGGTACACATTTTCCTCCAAAATCAGCTGGGGTGCTAACAAAAATGCCTGATGCTGGAGAGGCTTTGGGATTTGGCTGCAGCTGAAGGTGGTTGCATTAAAAACTTTCAATTTCCATCAGCTGCAGCCTGAGATGTGGGGTTTGTTAAGAGAGCAGTGGCTTTCCTTTAAGAGTCTCCTATACTGCACTTTGGTATGTCCTGAGTGAAGGAGATACAAGTTTGAGTTCTTGGCTCTGTGCGGCTGTGGAGGTGTTTGGTGGGTTCTGTTGTATCCTTTGGGGAATTTGGAGGTCTCTTCGCCTGTGTTGATGTTGCAAGCCTGGTGCTGAGTGTCACTGGAGGTGCTGCCCACAGCACATGGGTGTCTTTCACAATGTGACCTGAGTCCTAACTTAGTCCTCTAGGAGAGAATAGTGTGTAAATAAGTATAAAAATATTCCTTGTCTGTGATAGTTTGGCTTTTCTTCTTGCCTTGCTTGTTTCTAAAAGATAGTTAGGGTTGTACACACTTGCCCCCTCTGCTCAGCTTCTCAGCAGAACACTTGCAAAGGGCAATCTCAGAGCAGTCCCAATCCTGGTAGGAAAGCCCTGCTTGTGTTAATAAGGTTATAAAAGATGCTAAATCTTCCCCAGCCTTGTGCTGGGGTGATTGATCTGCTGAGGAGTTCTGAGATGACTCAGGTCTCCCACTGTGTGTTGATTGAAGGCAGCAGCTCTGTGATGAGGTCTGACCTATCTGGATGTAAGTAAATTGGACTGCTGGTCAAACTGCCAGAGCTATTGTCACAACTCCGGTGGGTTACAATCAGGCAAAACTGTTATTATGGAAAACAGTCTATCTGAGATTATATCCCCTGGCCCTGCTCCTCCAGGTGCTGAACACACCAAGAAAGTATTTGCTTGGAGCCCATTTCTGCTTGAGCAAGGCTGCATGGGGAGGAAGGGAGTTGCTCCAGGTTATGTGGCAGCCCAGGACAGAGCTGAGGTTGGACATGAGCTATTCCAAGTTGTCCTACCAGAGCTTGTGTGTAGCTCCCACAAGAGCAGCAGCTGTAAAAGTAATCTACAGTTTCTTTTTTCACCTCTTCTTGGTCACTTTTGGTTTCCCTGAGGACTTAGGTTGCCTGGAGAAGCTGTGGCTGCCTCATCCCTGGAAATGTCTAAGGCCAGATTGGACAGGGCTTGGAGCAGCCTGGGATAGTGGAAGGTGTCCATGCCCATAGCAAGGGGTGGAGCTGGATGAACTTTAAGGTTCCTTCCAACCCAAACCATTCTGGGAATGTCTGACAATCCCTGAAAACACCAATTGCAGGTGGGACAAGCTGGCTCCAGCATTTGTTCTCATCCCTGCAAAGCCATCCTGTGTGTCAGCTCCTTCCCTGCTTTTCTCCCACACACATTCCTGGGGAGCACAGGCTGCAGCCTCCTCCAGATGTGCTGCCCAAAAGGCCTTTGCCCATGTCTTGCATTCTAATTGCTGTCATTGAATGTTGTATTTTATTTCCCCCCTTGGCTGAATTATTTGGAGAATTTCAATTTAGTAAGAGAAGAGCCTCAAAAGTGTTAGTTTGTGTCCAGGGAGAATCAGATTGCTGCTTGTAAGGTTTTCCTGAAAAGTGCAGGTGGCAGAAGGAAAGACCAAGCACCCGAGGCCAGCAGCTGGCGCAGCAGCTTCCTGCTTGGCTCCTCTCTGCCATTTTTGGAATATTCAGGTGCTGTTTCAGGGCACACCAACAAATTTTTCACTGCCAGCAAGCCTGCAAGGAAAGGCTGCTCTGTGTGGGTGATTATTTTATTTTCTTGCCTTTTTTTTTTTCCTTTCCCACCCCAGGCAGAGCCTTGGCACAAGTTGTGGCTCTCCTACGTTGCCATCTGACAGCAGCAGACGCCTTGTGTGCTTGGGTACAGCTTTGGGTGAGGAATGGTGAAGCCTCTGCCTTGCCCTAGGGATGCAGCAGCCCTGGATTCATGTGTGATATCCCACCTGGGGCTTCTTCCCCCTGGGCCCTCTCTGCAGAGGAGGGAGCAGGAAAAGGAAAACCAAAATTCAGGTTTCTGCAAGATGTACCGTGCATGCACCAGCTTGCTTTCAGTGGCTGCAGGGGGATACCAGCATTGTTTTACCTCTTATTTTTGAGTCCAGGCAGAGCTCCCTCCTTACTTGTCATTGCAAATTCTCATCCAGCTCTTTCCCTCTTCTCTTAAAGAAATGGCTTTAAAAATAATCTACTTTTTTTTTCTCCCCTTTTAAATGAAGGAGGCCCTTTTGTCACTCAAATGGACTTGTTGGTTAGCTGCATGCACGTGTACTTCTGAATTTGCTTAGAGGGCTGTCATAATCCTTAAATCTGCTTTTAAGCCAGCCTGGTGTCCCCATCCTGTCTGCTCTGGGCAGCTTGCGGCAGCCTGAAATTTAAACGGCTGGGGACACTCATGGATGGGCCATTACCACATTTAAATGTTTCTCTTAAATGCTAGGAAAGGCCTCAGCAGGGGGAGAAAATATTTGCATGCTTAATTAACTGACCAAGATAATTAATACATGCCCAGCTCCAGGCCTGTAGGGAAGGTCAATGGGTCCAGCTGCTATTTAAATGTGGAAAAGCTTTATTGCTTCAGTGAGGTTAGGTGTGGAGTGGGCTAATGTTTCTCACAGCTGAAATACTTGGAAAAAGCCATCCCAACTTTGCTGGAGCATCAGGAATCCGTGGATTTTTTTATTCCTGGCCAGAGGAGGCTGCCTACACAGGGCAGAGCTTGTTCCTGCCTGGCCCCACATGCCTGGGGCAGTGAATGGGGATGCTGAGCTTCTCCAGGTGCCTTTAGGAAAGTGCTGCTGGCTCAGGATCTGCCAAGCCTTCCTTGTGGGTAGACTGGAGGTGAAAAACAAGCAGGTTTGTTCCACACTGAACATGCCCACGTCTTGTCACACAAATGTGCAGCACGGATGAAAACAAAAAACAAGCTACAGATGGACACTGGCAACCTGTCGCTAAGCACAAGCCTCTAAATTCAAAATAAACATAATGCAGCAGCTCAGCGTGGTCTTAATGGGATCCATGAATTTCCATGGTGGATATGGTAGTGTCCTGATCCTTGTTTGCACCTGGGACTTGATTTCAATGCAGATTTCATCAGTGTGTAAAATAAATTCCTGAATGGGCCATAAAGTCTTGTGTTGGTTGTTGGCTCTGAAGGGGAGTGTCTGAGTGCTGATGAAGTACAAGGCCCTTGGGAATCACTGGAAGCTGGTCCAGCATTAGCTCCTGAAAGTGCCTTGATCTGTCCTGAGACTTGCAGATGCTGCTTACGTCATTCCAGAGAAGTTTCTTCAGCTTTAGTAGATGCTTACAGCAAGACATCACAACTTCAAGGGCCTTCAAATGGATTATTCCCATGTTTGTTCAGCAGTTCCCAGCTGTTCAGCAGTTTTTCCTTAATGCCTCTCCTTAGCCTCTGTTGCTGCAGGTGGAACCTCCTGCTTGCTCTGTCCCACAAGCAAGCCCAGAGAGAAGGCAGCCCTCCCCACACAACTGGAAAGAAACCATGCAAATGTTGTTTTCCTTATTTCTGGACGGCAGGAGCTGAGGCAGCAAAGGCATTTCTCTAGAACTGCAGCTCCTCTGGGCTGCCTCCCATGCAAAATTTTTTCTGGAGGCACCTTAAGATGTAATTCCAGCTGCCAAGGCTTTCTTCTCCTACCCAAGGAGATAAGAGCAGCTGCACTTGGCCAGACCCAAGCTCCCTCTTGCCTGGTATTTGGTCTTTGGCTGATGAGAGATCAGAGGTGGCTGAGGAGGCAAAACAAGCATGTTTCCTCACCTGACCTCCCCATCAGCCATATATCACCTATTCTAGAGCACCAAAAAACCCAATACCTGCCTCTCCTTGGAAAGGGCTCCCAAATGGGCACAGGAAAATCAAGAGCCAAAGGTGGTGGAGATCCTGTGAAGCTCACTGAGCTCTGACTAATTAATTGTGTGGCACGTGGGGGTGTGTGTGTGTGTGCCACAGTAATTAGCTGAAGTGAAACACGTGCTCTTCCAGTCTTGCATGCCGCAGTTAAGACAGAAATGAAGAAATGAAGATAACCGTCAAAATGAATTCTTTCTCTATTAGCAAGGCTCAGGGACATCCCTCAGCTGTGTAATTAACTTTAATTGTGAGTGAGTGACTCCTGTCAGGGCTTCAACTGCATCTTTCTCTCACAAGGAAGACCATGACTATTCCTGTATACAAAGGTCTATGGAGAGTGAAGATTTTTTCATGTTTGAAAATGTTCCAGCGGATGGAAATAGAGAAGCTACTGCTGAAAATGTCCCTCTCCACCAAGGGACTGAAGGGGTCTCTGCACATCAGCAAGGAGCACAGTGTCTTACACTTGTGTCTGCACAGCAAGGGACAAAAAACCAGAATTCATGCTCACAGCCTTTTCTCCCCAGCATCACCAAGAATGCTCTGAGGTCTTCATCAGATGAGTTATCCATGGCTAAGCCTGGTGAAAGAGATGCTCCCTTCACAGCAGCACATGAGGTCAGGGAATGCCAGGATGGGAAACTTTGAGCAAGGCAAGTCCTGCACTCTTTGTTGTCAAGCAGGTAAAACTTTCTGTGTGACACACACAGTTTTTAGCTATTTGCACAGTAATTTGACTTAAAATGGGTTTAAAAGGTCAAAGTGCTAAAGTGCAAAGACTTATGAAGTATAACCTTTATAATTACCTTTATGGAGAAAATATTTACAGTGTCTTAGCTTTCATTTGCTGCTGAAATACCTTCTAGTGGCATGGAAAAAAAAACAAAAACCAAACCCAAACTATGCTATGTTTTAATTGCAGCCTGGCTTTTGATCAGATGTGTATTTTGAAGGGGAAAAAAAAAAGAAAGAAAAAAGAAAATAAAAAAAGAAGAAGAAGAAAAAAGTACGAGGAGGAGAGAAAAATGTGGCTTTGTGTGTATTCTGTGTTACATTATTATTCAGTAAGCCTTAAACCACAAAAGCTCCTACGGGGAAGATTCATTATTGCATTAAGTACGAGATAGGGAGGGGATGCTGGCAGCCGCAGACAATATGTTGCTTTTTTACTTTGTTTGGGTTGATCCCCTCGCCCTCCCCTCTGGGGAGGAAAAAAAAAAAAAAAAAAAAAAAGGAAAAAAGAAGAAAGGCAGACGGAGGCAAGTGACCGCAGTGCTGGAGGTTTCTAACGGCTGCCTCCGACTTCAAACACCTCCCCAGGCTGCAGAGAGCCCTCGCCCTGCGGCTTCCAGCCTGCCGAGCATCCTCCTGCGGGGCGAGCATCCTCCCGAGAGACCGGGCATCCCCCTCTTCTCCTCTGCCGTGTTGTTTTCCCTCCCCTTGCTTTCCTCTTTCTATCCCCGGGGAGCAGCAGTGGTTCGTCTCTGACAGGGGTAGGACCTTCTAGAAACGACCCCAAATATTTGCAGGTCTCCTAGTTGCAGGAAATGGGAAAATGAGTGTTTTCCTTCTCTAATCGTTGGTTTACAGTGGCTCAGCTTGTGGGTGACTGATCTGAGCCAGCAGTGGGGGGAAAAAGAGCGGGGATTTTGGAAAAGGCTCAACACCTGTCTTCTGACAGGAGGCAGGTTTCAGGCACATCTTATGGGATGCTCACTAATGAATAGCCTGGCAAGCAGGGTTTCTTTTAAAATAACAGTGTAGGCCGTCTTCTCATACTGATGATACACTTAAAAAAGAAGATATTAAAGCCCATTTATTCCACTTTGAAAACCAAAATCCATGTGACAGAGGCCTGGCTTGGATTGTTCTTTTGGTTACAAACCCCATTCTTCCTGCAAGGGAATTCTGCAGTTTCAAGACTGACTGGTTCCCTAATTTGTGTCTTTAAAAAAAAAACAAAACCAAAGATACATCACTTGCACATTATATTTTATTGATGTTACTGTAAAATACATATTTGCTTGCATTCCTAATTGGGCAAGCACAGATGGCAGTGGCTTCTGCTGGAGTGATACGCTCTTTAAAATATCTGGTAACATTACAACAAAGTGTAGTCATTAAAATAAGTGTCTGTGTGTGCTGCAGGATTTTTCATTCTTGGGAGCAAAGCTCTCCCCTGCTTTAAGGAGGGAAGGCTTGGTTTAACCCATACGTGGCATGGTGGAATAAATCCAGCACAGTGGGATAAATCCAGCATGGTTCACCTGACAGTGGTGATGCCAAAACCATTTGCTTGAGGGCAAATGTATTCTTTCTGCGTGAAGGTGTTCGTAAGGGGGAGATGTGTCCACAGGGTCTGGAGTTGGTAGAAGTCATAGATGAATTCATTTTGGTGTTGCGTTGGCAACAGAAGGGTAGCTGAGGAGCAGCCACTGCCTCCTGCCAAATGCATTGGTGCTTAGGGTGTCCTGAGAGCTTGGCCCTTGGAAGGATAATGTATTTCTGGAAGGGAAAAATAAGAAGAATTAAGACAAAAACCAAAACAACAACAAAAAAAGAAGTAGCGTTGGATAAAGGTTGTTCATCTTCAGAAGACTATTTTAATTTTCTTATCCAAATCAAACTGTCGTGAGCAACCACAGAGCAAGTGAGCAGCATTTTCCTGAGCACTGGCAGAGTGTTGGCAGCAAGCAGCAAGCACGGGCGGAGAAGGAGGGAGAAGCTCTCTCAGTAGTTTCCTTTTAAAAGCAGTTTTGTGGTGAAGCCACCTCATCAGGTGCCTTGACCTGCTCTTCTGCCTTGCTGCAGCTTTGCCACGGACACCTCAGCCCCTGAGATTTGGGCACAGCTCTGCAGCATTACCAGTGCCTTGTGCAAGAAGGGTTAAAAGGCCAGCAGCTCATGGAGAGCTGGAGTTTCCTTAGCTCTGTTTTCAAAGGCTGCACTCCAATCGTGGCATTCCCAGGCATTCCCTTGTTCTGCAGTCTCTGCAGAGGCTCATCTGTGCCTGGTCTCCCATTGCAGCAGCCTCATCCTGCTTGGCCACACACTCAGAGCCATCAGCTCCTTTGCTTTTAATTAGCAGCCTTAACTACCCGGCTCGCAGAGCCCTGCGGTTACCACGGCCTCCCTGTTGTGGTTTGCTGTGGAAATTAAGGTTGGCTGTAAAAATCCAGGCTTCACAAGAGGGAGTGAGCAACATGACAGCAAGGTATGGAAAGCATATATCACCAACCTCCCCTGCCTGCGCTGCTCCCTGTTGCTGGAGAGGGAAATGTTGCCATGGGATGGTAAAGGATGGCTGTAGGGTCTTTGTGTGCTTTCTCATGGCAAGCTTGCCCTCTGTTCAGGTGTAGCAGGATTCAATGAGTCATAGGGAATGCCATGGATGTAAATGTCTTGTTGTTTAACACAAAGTGTCATTCGCTGATGAGTTGTTTTGTGTGTTGAAATTAAAAGGTATGTGAGGATTTGGGGGAGAGGGAGAAAGGCAGGCACGGGAAGCCCAGGGAAAGGTTTTGTTTATGGCAGCACAGCTTCCTGATGAATGGATCAAGAGCAGCTTGTGGGTGTGGAGAGTGGGAGCTGGACATGAGCTGGACATGTGCACTCATAGCCCAAAAACCAAACGTGTCCTGGGCTCATCCCACAGCCTGGGCAGCAGGGGAGGGGGGATTCTGTCCCTCTGCCTCCCTCAGGTGAGACCCCACCTGCAGAGCTGGCCCAGCACAGGAAAAACTTGGCCAGAGGAAGCACCAGGTTGATCAGAGGGATGGAGCATCTCTGCTGTGGGGAAAGGCTGGGAGAGTTGGGATTGTTCAGCCTGGCAAAGAAGAGCTTTAAGGAGACCTTTTTGCAGCCTTCCAGAAGGGAGCTGACAAGGAAAAAGGAAAAAGGAGAGAGACTATTTACTAGGGCCTGGAGTGACATGACAAGGGGGAATGGCTTCAAACTGACAGAGAATAGGTTTACATTAGGTATTAGGAAAAATTCCCTGTGCAGGTGGTGAGGCCCAACACGACAGAGAAGCTGTGGCTGCCCCATCCCTGGAGGTGTCCAAAGCCAGGTTGGATGGGACTTTGAGCAGCCATGGCAGGGAGTGGGATGAGATGGACTTTAAGGTCCCTTCCGACCCAGACCATTCTATAATTCTGTGCTCACATTTTGGAGTGGGAAGATTTTCCAATGTCTGGGCATGGGAAAAGTGGGAGAACTGACTCACTCTAAGCTGTCAACACTGCTCAGAAAGAGTCAGTCAGGGGAGAAGATTTCCCTGGCTGTCCACTCCCCCAGGCAGCATTCCCTAGGGCACCAGGGAAGGGTGGGGTGTTTTTGGGGAGCACTCCAACAGTGGTGCCACATGTTCCAAAGGAGCCGGTCAGCAGTGCTGGCTCTGTCTAAGGTATCAGTGAGCCTCCAGCCAGAGCAGGTGCTGGGGGAGGAGGCTGGGAGGGAGGGGGGTGAGGTACCATCTGCGTTATTAAGCCTGATCCCAAACCCTTTGAAGTCAATAGAAAAATTATCCTCGACTTTGATATACTTTGGGTTGTGCCTTTTAAGTCATGAGAAAGACATCCACGTTATTAAACGAGCAGCAGAGCACTACTGTTGGTTACATATGCTTTTATTTTTTAATGGCAGTGCTAGGCTTAGCCTTGGGCACTATCTGAGACTCATAAATAACCCATGTCAAGTGTAACACACCTACTGAACAGCCACAGAAGACAGAGGACTTGGCTGTTTATCTCCCTGCATTTTTCAGTAATGAGCACTTGTACATTAGGAGGGGTAGATGTCCTCTAGCATTCATTAATAAAGCATCCCTAAACAGCCAGGCTTCTCCTTGATCATGCAGGGCTAATGCGATAAATATCTTCTTTCCACACTCTCCTGACAACTGAAAGGCAGGAATGCAGTCTAACTTACCCTGTCAGTTGGGCAGGAATATGACAGGGCTGATTTCTCCTTCACATCTGTCATGTGGAGCTCTGGCACCCACTCACTGCCGGGACAGCGAGAGCAGAGCAGGGAGAATTTCTGGGAAAGCATTCCCAGCACAGCACTGGGGCCACCTCCCGTGGTTATGGGATAGGGGAAACCCCATGGCAAAAGCAAGGGCACAGTGGATGGGGCTTGGAACAACCTGGTCTACTGGACGCTGCCCCTGCTTGTGTCAGGGGGTGGAATGAGATGAGCTTGAAGGTCCCTTCCAAGCCAATCTGTTCTAAGAGTCCATGATAAATTCAGAATCATTTCAAAGTATTATTGCATAGGCACCCACAGGGATGTCTACATGAGCCCCAGCCTGTTTGGTCAGCAAGGGCAATAGTTGAAGGTCAGATGCCACCATCAAAATAGCTTGGAGACCACCAATTGCTCCCAGGAGTCAAGACAGGCTTAAAAAGCATCTGAATTTTTTCATCACTGCTTTTATAGTGTGCTGGTTTTTTCCCCCTGTGCCTCATTCCAGCTGGAAGGCCTTATGTGAATATACATGACTGAGATATATATATATAGATATATGTGTGTGTCTGTGGGTGTGTGTGTGCAAACTGATATTACTGAGATATATGTAAATATACACTACATATATAGCTAAATATATAATGATAAAATGTAGATAGCAGCCGTGCAGCACTGTGTCCCACAGCAGCCAGGAAGAGGCATTGCTTTAATTCAGGCAGCAGAGAATTGCACCAGGGACTTAAGTTTGACCCTTGCATCACTTGCAACAAACACAGCAGTCCTTAAAAGCCCAGGATGTATGTGAGCTTGTATCTGGCTTTTTGCTCAACTAACGTGTCCCACCTCTTTGCCAGGTATCTCACCTGAGCCCACCTGTTTTTGGAGGGACAGGACAGACTCCCCTGCCATGAGTGCTGTGCACAGGTGTTTTTTTTCTCTCTCCAGCTCTGTGTTGTTACTCATTCTCTCCCTTCCCAGCTCTGCCCGCTGCTAATGACCAAGGAAGGCTGAATTCCAGAATGGCCGGGCTGCTCCGAGGCTGACACAGAGGGGTAAGGTCAGCCCTCTCCCCCCATTTTATTGTGCTGCACAAAAAAGCCAGGGCTTCCTGCCCAGGAAGTAGGAGATGGCTGGTGGGGAACAGGTCTGTGATGGGCTGTGTTTGCACAGCAGGATTACTGGGGATGCCTGGTCTAGGGCAGCCTCAAACACTGAGCCAAAGCCGGTTTGCTTCTAAGCCATTTAACCCTTTAGAAGGAGAAAAAAGGAATAAAGCAGGTCAAGCATGAAAGAGAATTTAATAATTGCAGCTCATACATAAATATTTGCTGCTTCTCCCAAGTGCATGATTCCTCTAGTTTCTCTTGTTAAAGAAGACTACCCATGGGACTCCTGGTTTAAAAATATTTCTGTTTCCAAAGCCTTTTAAGGACCTTATATAGTCCATATTGCTGTGGGGGAGGGACAGGGAGAGGGGCCAGAAGGTGCCTGGATATGCAGAAGCAGCTCTTTGACATGTCCTCTGTCCCTGGGTCAGGGTGCAGAGGAGACCCCCCTCCCTCCAAAAAGCTGTTCCCTGTTTCCTTCCCCTCCCTGCCCCCTGGCCTGGCAGGAGCCAGAGCAACAAGCCAAGGTCTGTAGATTTTTTTTCCCCTTCCCAAAGCAGCTTTCTCCTGGCAGCAGCCCCGTGCCATCCTCAAGGCAGCAAAATTCACAGAGGAGCTCAGTGAAACAGCATCCTCGTAACTGGGAGTGCATTTCCAGGCAGCCCTGCTGCAGCAAGGGCGAGCTGAAGGACAGAGCTCAGGCTGCAGTTTTTTCCTGGAGTGTGAATCGGGCAACGGGAGCCAAAACAGGAGGGAGCAGACAGGGCTTCGGGCAGGAAGCTGCTTTAGGGGAATGTGCATTAATCCCCCTCCTTAGCCCCTCTTTAAATGATCACTGGCTGGAGGGTATTTCAAAAGAAGCTAAAAAGAAGACACTTCACTGCTTTATCCCCGTGACTTTGGATTTTCAAAGGAATTTGAGTATCCAGAAAGATTTTTTTACTCTGCACAGGCCATGCATTCTCAGCAGTCTCCTTTTCTTGTGCCATCTTTTCATCTCCTTGATCCCTTTCTCCCTATTGCTGAGCCACATCTGGCTTTCCTGAAAGCAAAGCCGCAAAAGAAAAAAAAAAACACAAACCTATACAGTTGAAGCATTCAACCTGTTCCAGCTCTCATTTTCCCTCAGAGAGGTTGGGACGTGCAAGGACAGTCCTGTGCAGCAGAAACCTTGGAGTAAAAGTGTTAATTGCTGTAGGTTTGGGGTTTGGTTTTGCTAACCACAAGTGCAAGTGGAAACAGCCTCATAGGATACAGTTGGGCTGAGAGCTGGCAGGTGTTAAATAGCACAGCCAGGGCTCCAGCATCCTCCTTTGTGGTGGTTTCTGACTAATAGGCGCCAGCTTCACTTCTACCTTTGAGGAGCTTTGGCAGACACTCACTGAACCACCCCCAGGGCTCCAGTCACACTAAGTTAAAACCTTGTTCAAACCCCAGGAGGCACAGTCCATCCCACAAACTGATGTCTCAAATGGGGCTTCTCCAAAGTCTTAAAAGCAGCTTTCCACTCTCTTGCATGTGGGCAGAAACCCCAAATCCTTCTGACATCTATATGAAACTGCCTCTTTCATGTCGAGCAGTTTCCATCCAAAACATTGAACTGAAATTTTATTTTGATGTACCAACTGTGCCTGAGGTTAGTTTCTTACAGGGCAGGAGATGGTTCCACAAAAGCCACCAAGAAGCAAAACTGAGTTGGTTGTTTCCCCTTTCAAAAAACAGGTCTTTCCCAAAGACTCTTTAAACATCTCCCTTCTCTCCCCAGCCTCCTCTTTCCACCTCCTGATCTTTTTCACGGGTCGGAGCAAAAGTCTTTGTGCAATGCAGCCTTGCTGTGTTTCTAGCACCCGGAGCCCCAGTGGGACAATTGCCTGTGCAGTGGTTAGGAGAGCCAAAACCTGGCCCTGCTCTGGTTTCATCTTTGTGATCCTGTGTGATAAACAGGGCTTTTTTAATACAAGAAGTTCAAGATCAGGAATGTTCCAAGTTTCCCTTTTAACTTCTGAAAAAAATATAGGAGAGCTGGGAAGTTCCTGGTTTTCCCAAATATCAAGCATTTTATTTATATGAAGAAGGTTTGGAATGAGAGCTTTTTCTGGCCTTTGTGGACCAGGACCGTAAGATGAAGCTGGATTTTCAGGTGAGTTCAGGGAGAACCAGCCCTGCCAGCCCTGATGCTGACAGCACTACTCAAACACAACCAATCCAGCATTCAATCTAGGACAGCTGTGTCAGGTAGAGATCCTCCATTCCTCTGGCACGCTGCAGAGGAGATGAGGCTGCACACAGAGCATGGTGCCATAAGCAAGGAAGTGCCTGTGTGCTCCTTCTGCCCATCTTGGACACAAACCCCTCTCTCTCTCGTGGCTTGACTTCCTTGCTCTGCCCACAGGAAAGGCCCAGGGGACACCCCAGCCGTGTGGCATCTCCCTTTCCCTCTCCCCCAGCTCTCACACACCTGGGTGCCCTGGCAGCATTTTGGCCACATTTGACAGAGGGGTAACCACTGTCAGAACAAGCAGCACCCTTGGTTTTCATGACTGGGAGCAGGTGGAGAGAGGGGTCTGCTCCCCACCAGCACATCTGGAGCCACAGCTGCCACGTGGAGTTGGCTCAAATAGAGGTGGCTCTGAAAGATTTTGTTGGAGGAGAGAGTGAGAAATGAAGGAAGTGCAAGAAATGCAGAAAGGCTTTGAGAGGGTGATGGGGAGCTGATGCAGCTGGAGCAGGGCAGGAGGTGCAGCCAACACCTCCTGGTTTTGTGCAGCCCTCTGCAGCCAGGCGGGCTGGCCCCAAACTCTGGGGTAGCTCACCCAGCCCTCTGCTTTCAAAGGACCCTCTGAGATCTGTTTTCATGCCCAATATGCTCCTCCAGATTGATGTTGGGCAAATGTTCTGCAGGACGTGGCACAGCCAGTTCTCCTGCAGGAACCTTCCCCAAACCCTGGCAGCACAATTCCCTCCTCCACCTGCCTGCCCTTGGTTGTGCCCCTTTGATGCTCCAGCACTCCTCCTTGGGGTGCTGGAGCCTGAATCCCATAGGAATTCCAGGTCTGCATCTCAGACCCCTTCCCTATGGCTGTGCCCAGACAATGAGGATGTGCAGTACATCCCATGGGGATCTTGTACTTTGGTCCAGCAGCAGGTGACTCAGCATCAGAGCTGCATGGCCCAGCCAAACTCATCCTCTAAACAAAAGGAAACTCCTAAAATGCCATGGGATGGGTAGAAGGGAGTCCTTTCCAGGAACTGTTAATACATTTTTGCATTGGTGTGTTTTATTATTTTTTATATAAAACTATAATCTGAGGAGTCAGTTTTATCAGAATGTCCCTTATTGCACACCTGGCAAGAGGGAGGAAAAGAGATTTATTTATTTTTTTAACCTGTGGAACATAAAGGAACTAAAACATCCCTGCAGATCTTAAAATCCTTGATACTTCTGCATTCCCTCAGAAGCTGAAAATGAGCGGAGTTTAATTTTAAAGCCCTCGTTCTGCGCCTTTGAAACAAACGTTCTCTTCCTTCTGATAAATGATTAAAGTACCAGCAATTTATTTTTTAAAGGAAAAGACCACAGGAATCTCTGAGCTCCACACCCCATCTCAGGTATAAATTTCTCCTTGCTGAGATGATGTTCCTGTACTTGACTGCCCATACATTTCCCACCCTCGTAACACAGGGAACAAAAAGGGGTTGCCCCAAAATAATAAATGCAATGACAAAGAAATGGTGGCTTTATTAAAGTTATGCCACTTTCCAGTGGTGATGTTCTGATGCTGAATTCAGTAACAGTGAATTTGGTTTTTCAGGGGTTTTTTTGTATGTGTGTGCACACTTTGGCTTTTAAAAAGGTTATTACAACCAATGTTATTGACAAACTTGAAGGTGTAAGATTTTATTCTTTCTCTGCCACCATGGATAATGAAGTTTTATCAACTCCCTTTTATTACAGTAATCCAAAACTGTACACTGTAATAGGGTCATAAACATCTAATGAAACAGACTGCAGTGTGAATAAAAAAACAGTGAGAAAAACAGGCTTTAGGGTGGACAAATGGAGAACAAAAGGGAACCCAAGTAGCTCAGGTGAACAGTGCTTCTGCACCCTCATCACTGGGCCAATGTGTAGCCTGGGCATCTCTTGCTTCATTCCCACCACTGGGATTTTCCCCTGTGTTTAAACTTTACCGTGCCTAAAGTGAGGTGCTGAAACACTGCCCTGATCTTTATGATGGCTCTCTTTTTTTTTTTTTCCCTAGAATGTAAACCCTTTCTGGTGTGTTCTGTGGTGACTTCTGAAGTATTTTCATTGTGTAAGTAAAGTAAGGGGCTGTTAATTCCTGAGGCTCCACGAACAGCACAAATGCTGCCCAACTGCCACCCCCGGTGCTCTCAAAGAGCAGCTGTGCAGTGCTGGGCCACGGCAGCTGCAATCACTCTGCAGTGACAATAGGAAAATCTGATCACAAACATCAAACTTGGCTGCCTTTCACCACAGAGAAAGTTCAGGTGTGGTGGAAAGTTTTGGGGTTTGTTGTGTAAATTACCCCTTGCTTGCTGGCTCTGTAACCTTTACTGGGGAAAGTTTGCAGGCTGGTGAAGAGAGCAGGCATCCCACGCCTCCCCAGCTTTGAGAGAGGAGCTTGGGACCCTGCTTGGGGGTTTGGAGGATGGTGAAGAGCTTGGGAAGGATGGATGCTGTACACAGGGGGCTCAGGTGAGGTAATGGGAAGATGTGGAGTGTGGCTCCCTGGGAGAGTTCCAAGAGATCCCTGCAATCCCATGCAACTGCACAGGCAGCTTCTGCAGTTTGTCATCTGCTCTTGGTCCTTCAAAAAAGCACACCTCAAAATATCCATCGTTAATTTTGGGTAGTCAGCCTCACCAAGGTGTATATGTGTAAATGTTAAGGTGTATCCCCTTGCTGAGAAGTAGCTGATATTACACAAAATAATAACCTGGCCTCTTATCAGAACCTGATAAGGTGGCCTTTGCCATGCCAAAATTGGCTTACAGCACCCTAAACCAAATAGGCATACCTAGGCAAACAGAAAAAATGGCCAGAAAGGTGATAATTCCTGGTGTACATGTACTTGTTGGGAACTGCTCATGCTCAACCATGTGAACTTGAGTTAGTGTGGGGGGTAAGATATGCAGAGAAAAAATGATCTGGAACTCCCTGGTGTTTGTGTGTAGCCTTGATTTCATTTGGTAAATAATGTGGTTAAAAAATCACTGATTGCTGGAAACTTTGTCAGAGTAAGCAAATAAAATTATTCCTTAGTTATCTCCACGTGTTCTCTGTTGACAGGCTTTAGCTGGGTACTTATTGTTTCTGTCCTGTCTTTCCTCTGTTGCCATGCCTGCAGCTATGGATTAACAGCAAGAACAAAGATTATAACGAGCTGAAAATTTTTAGCAATTTTTAAATATAAAGTTTGGATTTAAAAAAGAAATTGGCAGTTCATTAATTGCCATTCATCAACCTGTTTTTTTCTCCTCTTGAGAACACTGAGGACCCAAAATCATGAAATACCTTTCCAAAAGTAGCAAACTTTAGTTTCGGTAGGACATTTTTCAAGTTTGACTGGCAGAAATAAAAATGGAGGAAAAACCCTCAACAGTTCAGAGTTTTAATGGAAAAGATTTTACCAAATTCAAACACATTTTTCTATGTGTCAAGGTATATTGTAAAGGACATGCCTTCACTACAGTAAACTTGCAGAGCTGATTGTTTTTTTTCTGTTTCTCCTACTCTGGACTAATGATTGTGACAAATTTATAGTAATTTGTACCAAATCCTAACTCTTCCCTTTTTTTTTAATTTTAGTCGAGTATGTTGTAGCCCAAAAGGACTAATGTGATGTAGAGAACAATGTGACTGAAATTTTATTCTCCATCTACACAGGTTTTCCTTTAGGTCTGTTGCAGGTGGGCTTTTTATCCCCCCTGCTTTGTTTTAGGGAAAATGAGGAACATCAATGTGGAAAGGAAATCTTTAAAAATAACACAAGATCTGCCTAACACAAAGTACATAAATTACCCGAGCCAGCTTTCAAAATGTGCCTGTGCAAGTGTTACAGTCAGACACATTTCCAAAAGTAAACTGGAGTGGTTGCAAGATAAATGGTGCCCCAGAGAGAAGCAGTAAATAGCCCAGCCACATGCTCGCTGTGCCTCAGCTCTGTGCTCCCATTATTTATGGAAAGGTAGAACTCGGGCTGCAGCTCCAGAGAACCCTTTGATCAGCGTATTTATTTTTCTAATAACCTTTAAAGACAATATTAAACCACCCAAAACACAAGAGTCACTGCAAGATTGGAAATTGGTGATGGATTTTAAATATGCATTATGGGCAAAAAAATTGAGAAGAGTGCAGTTTCCCTTGAAGTCTCTCCCTGATAACTGTGACACTACAAAAAATTCTTAGTCTATTGGAAACGAGCTCTTTTCTGCACTTTATGTTGCTCTTTCTGCTCTGTCCTTGCTTCTTGCATAAGTGGATTATAAGAACTTTCAGTGCTTCTGTTCTGTGATGGTCATGGGAGACTCTTGCAGGAAATGTAAGTACTGTAGCTATTAATGTGAGTGGGAAGGTTAATTTAAACTGGAAGAGGCACTTATGGAGCTCATTCAACTTCTGGATGGAAAAAAAAGGCTAAATTCAAATGAAGATACTGGTTTAAGTACTCTGTTGAATTGAGACCTAAACATGAAAATTGAAAGGAAAATATCTATGTATTTCATGCCACTGAAAGGAACACTGAAAGAACAGGACAAAAAACCTCAGCCACATGTGCAGTACTTAGTTACCAAAGTAAAAGCCAAGCCTTTGTTTCACAACAGAGAAAAAGCTGGTAAAATGATAGAAAATTTGCTTGTGAGTCTATAAACAAGGTTGCATTAAAAAACATGGTTAAAACTGGCTCTTGAGATTCTCTCTGAATTCATCTCACTTATAGTAAGTATCTGGATTGTACTGGATGTCTGGATCTCTGTAGATTTTGAGCTATCCCAGCAAAGACATGAGAAGTCAGCAGGGCTGAACACTCAGCCAGCAGGTGAGTGCATATAAACACAAAGTTACCCATGGGATATGGGATATAGGATATGGAATATGGGACAGAGGATATGGGATTAGTCTTTACCCATGTTGCCCCTCTGGGGGACTTCTCAGCATCCAAACCTTCAGATGTGTTGATGTCAGTTTGCTGAGAGCTCTCATGTGCACTTCCCAAATGGAGGAAATTGTCCCTCTTTGTGGACTTTGAATAAGCAAATACTCAGGAGGGTGATGGGATGGGTCTCCTTTTTCAGAAATTGCTTTGAAAAGTGACATTTGAAAGCTAAACAGCACAAGGTTCATCCATATAAACACTTCTCTCCCTTAGGAGTCTCACTATATAGAGACAAATCTAGTCTGAATAGGAAGAGAATTTTCAAACAGAAGTCGGCAGAGAAAGCGCATCATTTGTGTGGGCATGAATCAGGGTGGGGACTTACCCATGACTACCTTCAGGCATAGCTGGAAAATCCAAGAACTCTTTATTGAAGATTTTTTTTTTCCCCTTCCCTGTTTTACATAAAGAGCAATTTATGGCCAAATTGTTGTGATGTTATGCATTTTTGCATGCCTGAGATCACGGCTGAGCTTTAAGCAGGGAAAAAGTCAATAAACGATGCGTTGCCATCAGCCATTTCTGTGGCAGCTTGGTCTTATTTCAGTGTGTTACTGCTGCAGGAAGAAAGCTGGGGAGCTGTACCTGCTGCTGAGGTTTGGTGTTAAATATTACCCCCTCTCTGGACAGAGCATGATCCCCCGCCAGTGAGGCTCCTTCCTCCAAGGAACCACCTCAACTTCTGGCCACGAGGCTGCACGTTCTACTTTGGGAGAAATCGTCATTCAGGCAAGACCAACAGCTGAAGTGAGATGCAAAAAGAGTATTTGTACTGCGAGGGACAGGTTGGCACTTTCTGTAATAACTCTGTGCTTGGGTGGGACTGTCCCTTCCTCACTGCTCCCAAATCCTGGGGCACACAGCGCACCTCTGCATGCTCACAAAGAGCACCTCACAGCCCTGGCTCAAGGAGTTTTGTCTTCCTTGTCCCTCAGGAACATTTGTGAAAGGTTAATGCTTCAGACCCAGGACTTGGGAGGTCAGGGTGGGATCTTCCTCCCTCGTAATAGTGATGCTGGATACGTGGCAATGAGTGTCCCTAAAGCTTTGGGCGGCTCCCCTTGATGGCACTGTCTGGGGATGTCTGTGCTCTCCCTAAGGACTCCCAGCCTCCATGTAGCCTGTCCTGAAGTCAGGCTGCAGCCAAGAGGAATTTGTTGAAGCTAAAGTGGATATATACAGCACTAGGGAAATACAGAGCAACAGAGAGGTAGCTGTCACATGTTGCCTTCAACTTATTAATTAACCCACTATGAAACATCATCAAATAATGTGTCATCAGTCATGTAATATCAAATAAACTTGTAACTTCCCCAAGTTCTTCTAAGACAGTGGATGGGGTTGTATTGCATGCCTGGAGAAGTTAAAAGCTAAAAGGAGAACTGTAAAATCAAGTCAGAGTATTAATTTCTGTGAGGGATATTAAAAAAAAATAAAAAACAGAACAAAACAAAACAAAAAAAACCTAAAATATTAGAGTAGCTTGGGATGATCAGTTTACCCCAGTTTCCTTTTTCTCTTGAGGCTGATCCAGCTCTGACCCAGGCAGGAAGAGTGTGCATGGATGAAGCTGCTCAGTGTTAAAAAAACTCTTCCCTGTCTAATGCTGTAAGTTACCCTACACTGTCTGGAGGCTGTGATAAGAAACGGGACAGTGCTGTCGAGATACCATGCTTTAAATTTTGGATAATGTACTACTAGGATGTTTAAAACAACTAAAGTGCAAACTGATCAGGCAGGCATAAAAGCTGTGCTGGTTACATAAAATATAATAATGTACCCTTCAGCTCAGTGACATGTTCCATGTAGGATATTATGTATTATATGAAATCAGTAACATATAAGAGAGCAGAGAAGAGTTTCAAAGCCCAGACAGGAGCAAAGAGTAATAGAGAGTAGAATATGATGATAAATATGACATGAAGAGGAAATAAGAATTAGATTGAATCTCAGGGAAAATTGAAATTCTCCATGAGAAGATAAATATAATCTAAAACAAAGATATTTGGTAGGAAGGAGCTACTTAAAAGGCAATCCTATTGGAAGTGCCTAAGTGGATAGCAAATCAGATATGAACATGGGATGCAATTGAAAAATAGATGTCTAAATCGCAGTGCAATTCTGGCCTATGCTGTGACAGGGAGGCAGGAGGAGACACTTCCTCATACAACACACCCGTGACAGCACTTGGTTGGAAATGCTATCTTTGAGAACCTTGATAATAAGTTTGAGGAGGAAAGAGGATTCTGCAGAGAAATTTGGGATGCATTAGAGACATTGTGCCAGAGCACAAGTGTGCAAGTCTGGCTGAGTGCCACCAGCACATGGATGGGCGCTTGCAAAGAGCTGATGCAGGGAAATGCAGTGGACTGTGGGCACAGAAAATCTGAGATTGATCAAATGAAACGTCTGCTCATATTTCAGGGGGGAAAATTGTCAGTTAATCTGATCCAGCTTCCAGCAGAAAGGGATGGGAGCACAGACATTTGTCATGTAAAATGAGTTTTTATGACTGAGTGGCTAAGGAGCCAAAGGGAGCCCGAGTGTAACATCATATGTCTTTCCACTTTGGGGCAGTGGGGTTTTGGGGCTACCACTGACAAAGCCGAGGTCGTGCACTGGAAGGAAGAAGGGCTGAGATGAGCTGGGAAGTTGTTCCACCTCTCCTTTGTCCTGCTGTGCCCTGAAGCCAGGACTGCTCGATAGCTCAGAATGTTTCAAGTACTTGGGGTGGCCAGTGGGTGTCAGTTTTGCTCTATGAAGCAGCTGATGGAGCTTCCCTTATCTAAAGTGAGAAACCACCTTTTAAAGGAGGCAGTGGAAAAAACCATTCCCATTGAGAAATACGAGGTCAGCCCCACAGCTTGGTACTCGGTTTTTTCATAGCTCTGTCTACTTTAAGAGCAGTCACAGACAGTAATTCTTAGACAAGTCCATTTTCCTCTTTCGGTATCTCTGATTTTAGGGCAACAACTAAATAAGGGTTTTCAACAGAGCTCTTTTGTCTTACAAAAGAGGAAGCCACCACCTACAGCCAGAAAAATGCTTTCTTTTAAGGGTTATATGTATAAATGTGCAAAAGTCTCGCATGAGCCTTCTTGGGTAACCTCACTGGAGGGTTGTGATTATGTTGCCAGCCAATTAAGCTAACTCAGTGTAGTGCAGAAATCACTCAAAGATCAAGTCAACATTAAGAACCTAAAGTTAGTTTGGATAAAATTTTCATAGAAAACATCATCTGATTTTAAAGATCTTTTCCAACAGCTATTTTTAATGAAACTTCAGAGCTGAATGTAAAATTTGCTGAATTAAAAACCAGCCCTTTTAATCCAACCTTTGTTGAATTAAAACCCAGCCCAACAAACCAGCAGCAAGCCACTAGGAAAAGCATTTGCCTTTATAATGCAAGGATTAAGCTGAGACCTCGGGTTTCCATAGGACTTCTTAATCCACTCTGTGAGTGTTTGGCATGAGGAAGTCTTTTTCTGAGAATAACACTCCTTACTTGTCTATGGATGCAATAGACCAGCAAAAGCAACGAGGAGAGTAATTCTAAAAACAAAGATGATGATAATATCTGAAAAAGTTTTTCTATTTGTGTCTTTGTTAATAATGCTGTAAAATTTGAATCTTTTATTTTTTACTTTTGTAGATTTTAGATGGACTCTTTTCAGTTGAGGTCAGCAGAAGGAATCTGTTCATGTCAACGGTATGAGTCCAGGTCTGTGCATTGAAAAAAAGATACCTGATAAAATAATGTCTTCTTTAGCCATCAATCCATCACCCAGAATTTTTGGAAGAATCCCTTAAAATTACTAATAAATAAAAAGAAAAACACATCTCAAAAGAAAATGAACACATATGTAACCAGGAGCAGAAGAGTGTCTCTTTCATATAGAGACCAAATTATGTGTTCATTGATTTATATCCCCAAAGGAGAACTAAAAGATAGAAACGCCTCCCTCTTAAAAACAAAAAAATAAACAGGAAAAGGGAGGCATTTTCAAACCACAAGAATGAAGCTATGTTTTCTTTCCTTGCACAGTTATGTGTGGGTAATGTGTGGATGTAGAGAAATGTTATTCCTTTCCTCAAGTAAAATAAGAATAATAAATAAAACTTTGGAAAAGGAAGAGGTCTTACACCACTAAAGGAATCAGTCTCCTAAAAAGGGCTGTGGAGCACTCCATCAGCTCTGCTACTGGAGTAAGACAGAGCAAAGCTTTGCAATAAAAGTTAACATGCAGCTTTAAAAGGCTGTGGTCACATGTTGCTTCATGCAGTGCTAAGAGGAGCATAAAAAGATGCTAATGTTTTATTTTTATGATCTAAATTGTTATTTGCGGTTAATCAAAGTTAACCTAGCTCTGTGTAAAGCTGATTATGTGGCCAGTTAATTTCAGGTGTCTCTTTTCACAACCAAGCCCCCGGACACTTCCAGGATGACACTTTGCTTACAGGTATGAAGGAGGCATAAAACTCACTTTTTAAAATGTCCCTTTGCCCACTGGCATGGCTCCATCCCAGCTGCCCCTGGGGTGTTGCTGATTCTCAACACAATTGGCAGAAGAGAAGCAGTACCATCAGCTTTATTTTCTCAGTGAAGAACAGAAGTATGGACAGGGATATTCACCCACTGTAAGGAAATAATTTAGCCAGCTGGTACATGCAGCCTCCCTCTGTAGTCACCAGAGAAAGAAATGCTCCTCTGGAGAGTGACTACAAGCAGGAATCTAATTTTGGTGACTGGAGCTGCAAAATGGACACATCAGTCTTTTCCATGGACTCTAGAAGCAGATGAGGAATAGGAGGCTAAGCAAGGTGTCTACAGAATAGCCCTTGTAAATGGAGGAGGAAATTAATATCCTTCTCTAAAGCAAAGCATTGTCAGGCCCCAGGCTGTCCTTCATCTCTGAGATGAGAGTGTCAGCCCTTGGCTCAGCGGTGTCTCTTCTGGAGGTGGAGGGCCGGGCGTTTTTGTTTTCTCAGATTATTTTGTGTTCTGACTTCATTGCCCACGAGACTCGCGACACACCATTTCTACGGGGTTCTAAGGACTGGTTTGTACAGCAGCTTTTCACCCCCAGTGCTCAATGCAGCTGTGATCCTTCACACTGCACTGCCCCCTCTGAATGCATGCCTGGTGCTGAACAGCTGGAGGGCACTGACTAATCCCTGACCTGGGACTGCTGCACCCACCCCCTGAATCGGGTCAGACTGCAGAGCCACACACCTGCTGGAAGATGCTTTACCTACTCAGTCCCTGACATCCACAGAAACCAGTTTTAGCCACCTAGCCTTTTCCTGGCTCTCTACAAGCACTGGCTTGATACTGGAAAAGCAGAGAAGGAAGAGGAACAAGAACCAATGAGGGTAAAGTACATTCCTGTAGATTTGTGCTGACTTTCCTGTAGCTACGCACATTGAACAGGGGTGGTGTTGTTTTTGGAAATGTGGTGAGTGAGGACTGAAATGATTAAACAGGACATCCTTCAGGTGCTTTGAAGAAAGGCCCTGCAACCACCCAAGTAGAATCAGGGAAAACAGCCTGTTTAACTTGCAGGGAGATCTGCAAGCTCCTGCAAAGTAAGGTGTGATGTGAGCTCAGCACAGCAGTTACACCCCTCGTGCACAGCAAAGGAGCAGGGGACACGTAATTAAAGGAGATGTGGCACTTGGGGACATGGGTTGGTGGCAGTACTGGGGCAACAGCTGGACTCAATCTTAGAGGTCTTTTGCAACCTAAATGATTCAATGATTTTGTACCAACTCCTGCAAAGCGAGAGTGTGCACAGACAGTGAGACGACCTCACTTCATGAGGTCACGACCTCACTCAGGTAAACTATTACGGAGTTCAAGCTGGCTTGGCACTAACAGACCTAAATGACCCTGACCAGCATCAGCTAGGGCCTTCACCCATGCTCCTACCATGGGGTGGGAGCTCATTTAAGCTCAGCCCCAGAGTCTGGCTTTGTTTGAGGAGAGGTGGTCTCCTGCATGGCCATAGCTGTGTCCCTGGCAAGCCATGGACCCTGCTGTCCCGGACTTACTTCTTGGCTTGACCTCTGATCTGCCTCATCACCATATCTTTGCCTGAAAGTCAGGGTTCTTGGTTAGAATGGCCAGCATCTCTGGCCTGGGTGCTGTGGCATGGACCCTGTATTGCTGAGGTTCCTGCCAGGCTGGCCTGGGCACCCCTGTGGCTCCTGGGAAGCCACTGGCCAGTGCTGTGCACTTACAGGCAGGCTGGGTTCAGTGAGAAAATGTCCTTATTCCTCAATTCTTTGCCAAGCTTTAAAGAGTTGTAGTGGAATCTCTTTTCCTTTGCCAAATGGCAACTTTTGACATTCTGACATTCAACATTCATGGTAATCCTGTCATAGAAAAGTGAAAGAACTCCATTCCCACCAAATTTTCAGCGGTTGCAAAGCTGTGAGCCTGGTCGTTTGTCACTGAATGTTCCCTGGTACTTTGCAATACTCAACATAATTGACACCGGTCATTTTGCCAAATTTTTAGCTTGAGTAACAAATGTCTCTCTGCCTAAATGCCTCCAGCAGCTCCAGTAATTTAAATAGATCCAGCACACTTCTGTATTGGCTGCTTGATGTGCTTCTTAATTCTGCACTGTTCTCTGTGAAGTATGGGATGGATATAATTCTGTTGGTACTGTGTTTTCCAGCCATAGGCAGAGCAAGAGTTAATTCTTATTTTTGTTGAAGTACTAAGTGGGAAGCTAGGTCATGCATAAATCCTCATTTTGCTAGGTGCTGTACAAGCAACGAATAAAAATGATCCCAGGCTCAAGGATTCTCTGTTAGTAGCTTGTATCATAATTAAATTTTGTTGGGACACTTTAGAATTTCCCTTCCTCATAAATGAAATATCCATATACATTTATATCTCTATAATAAAAGACAAAATCTGTACACTTTTATTGTGGATGATAAAAAAGAAAATACAATTTTCCAAGTAACTTGGATATAGCAATTGGAATATGTGAGGGTGAGGGAAAAGATCTGTTTCTTGTGTACTTCTGGGTTATATACACCTAAAGCTGTCCACTTTATAGAGAAAGGAAGAAGCATTTGTTGTAAAAATAGTCTCACACGGAGCACACTGAATTCAGGTGGATAGCACAGAGCAGGAGCTGGTGCCCTTTTAAGAATCAAATGTTGTGTCTTCATGAATAAAGCTCTGACAGCAAAGATAAGAGAAGAAAATACAGGAACCATGTGATATATTAGCAGAATGTTCTACAAAGTCCCCCACAAAGCATCCGCTGCGCTTGAAAAGCCTAACCAGCCCAAGTGAGAAACTATTCAGAAATTTAGTATTCAGATTACATACTCTGCCTTTCCAACTGCTCTCTGTACAATGAATGCCTTACAACTACGGTAACAGACACAGATCTACAGTTTGTGTAGCCTTTGAGCTAATATGAGTATTATGCCTCTCCATAAATTACATCTGCATATCCTGAAAATACCAACTGTTTTAATAGGAATTAATCCATATGCTTTTTTATTGGTGAAATACAAGGGGTACAGTATGTTGCGTCCCTTTTAAAATTAATAGAAGGTATTCAAGGATGTTCATTATTTTCTTTATAGGTCCATTTATTGATACATATGAGCATAAAACAGTGCTTCATTGTAGGGAAGGAGAGGAGATGGAATAACGAATAGATTAGTGCTTATATGGTTTTTAGATTGCCCAACGCACAGTTAAGTAAAGAAAGGTTTGTGTTTGTCCTCTTCAAAGTATATTGGGACTGATCCAGTTTGAGTTCAAAGTGCCTCTTCTGTGGGAAGGGAAGGGAAGGGAAGGGAAGGGAAGGGAAGGGAAGGGAAGGGAAGGGAAGGGAAGGGAAGGGAAGGGAAGGGAAGGGAAGGGAAGGGAAGGGAAGGGAAGGGAAGGGAAGGGAAGGGAAGGGAAGGGAAGGGAAGGGAAGGGAAGGGAAGGCTCAGCCTAACAGCAAGAGAGCCAAAGCAGGGGTCTGCTCCTCTGCCCTGCTCCGTGCTGTCCAAGGCAACAGTGTGGCACATCAGCCTTTTAATCTGCCAAGTATACAGAAGTCTGGAGCTACAGTTTACCTGAATACCCAACAGAAGGTTTTGGGAGTGAACTCCTAGAGCACCTTGTCCTTATACAGGCATATAAAAAAGGGAAATTAGAAACTTGAAACCAGAATTTACATAAAAAGCATGATGGAGGTTTTGAATAATAATTCTCACATGTGCATATATACAGGTTAAATGTTTAAATATTTAGCTGAAAACAGGCCAAGCCCACCAAAACACACTGCTGTCAAATGATGAGAAATTAAACTCTCCTGTGAGATCAGGGAGTTCTGTTATCTCCAGTACACAGGAGGGGAACCAAGGAGAGAAGCAGGGAGACTGAGCAAGTGCTAAGGACATCACAGCTCTTGAGTAGGTGGTTGTTGGCACAGGCTGTAATCCCAGGGACAGCTGGATTTGTGTGGCAGGACACTGTCCCAGGGCAGGCAGGGATGAGGTCCTGCGGATGGCAGTGGAAAAAGGCTCCCAGGAGCTCCAGGAATGGCTCTTTCAGAGCTGTGCCAGAGGGACCTCTGTAACATGACAAAGCTGAGAACTGCTCTTGGGACACTGCTCAGCAGTCTCATTGTGTTAATTGCTGTGTTTCAGAAATGCAGAACTGAAACACACAGCAATAATGGCTTAGCCAAAATCATGCAGGGGACCTCTGGTCACTGCTGGATGTGAATCAGGTTCTCTTGATTCCCAAGCTGTCATTTGGCCCTCAAGATCATCACAGCAGCTTTGCTGAGCTGGGCACTGTAAATCACTGTGGAGCTCTTGCTACAGCCCAGAGCCAAGTTCTGCCTTGAAACCAGTGATTCAGCCCTATGTGGCTGTAGTGGGGATGTGCTCATCTCTGCAGCCCTTGGACTCAGCAAGCTGATTTACAAAGCCAAGTCCTGTCACTTTATTCCCTGCCCCGTACTTTTCCCTTGGTCACTCCTCCTTGTTTTCACAGCTTCATTTGGTTTCAAAAGCTTGCAGAGCAGCAGGATTTAAAAAATCAGAAAATATTTACTGTAGAGGATGGGTCTGGCTTTTCCCATCAGCTTCCATGGCTCCAGCAGGTTCCAGCAGCTTTAGGAGAAAAGCTGTTAGCTATTAAGTTATTACCTGTAAGGAGAGCCAGCTGGAAGCTTTCAGTTTTCAACATTTTGATGAAAAGCACCATAAAAATCTTGACAACAAGACTTGTAGCATTTCAATGACATGTTTTGCATTTGTCCCCGCTTTTAATGGTCTGTAAAAGTGATCAAAGGCTTCAAAATGCTGCCGAGACCCACATCTCAGGAATTTTTACCCCCCAAAATGAAGAGGGGAAGGGGGGTGGTGGGGAGAAGACAAAACTCCGAGTGTGTGCTGTTGAGCGAATTCATTTGGACAGTTTTTGGGAAGTCACTTTCCATCTGGAGCAGAGTGTCCGCGAGGAGAGTTATTCCAGCATAAACGGTTACGGTATAATTACCCAGCTCCAGCTATGCCAGTGTACTCTCTGGTGTAGGCAAGCCAAGTCTAGTTGTTGATACGTAGGCGTGGGAAACACGAAGTCTGCTTTCTAGGCTCAACTCTGAGTGCTCTCTGTGGCCAGTCCCCTGACCTTTCTGCCTTCTTCCTATGCAAAATGAGAAGAGTTAAGTTAAACCCACTTCACAGATGTGGCGTAATGACTAATTGGCTCAAATTTGTGGTGTTGGGCAGAGAGCTGTCAATTAACTTTAGTGTCTTGGGCTGGCTGAATCATTTAGTGCCTTTTCCAAAGTGGGGCTTGTCTCCCTCTCTCAGGACTGGATGGCTCTCTGCTATTCTGCAAAGCAGGATCTCATTTGATGTGAAGTGGAAGTGCTAATATAACTTGAGGTTTGCCTTGTCTCTAACAACAGCATTGTACCTGTGTGTAGCAAGAGTTAAGGCTCTTCCTTCAAGATTTGGTAGTTAAGGCTTTGCCTCAAAGCAAATTTTTCCAGTACCTAGAGCCTTTGATATACAAAGAATGTGGGTATGCAGTGGATGGTGGTTCTTCCATCGGTGTTTGACTGAAACTATGCAAAATGCACGTGTTACTCTTCTTTGGCACTAATGAAAATCAAGGATAACTCTCCCATTATTCCCACCAGTTGCTCTATTGGGTCACAAGGCTCAAGGATGTACAGACAGCCTGAATCCCACTGCTTTCTAGTGCTTACTTGCTCAGTTTTGCAAATTGAAATTTCATAATGTCCGTGCATATCACACATGACAGACACAACCTCAGCTTCTCAATGGGCCGTGAGGTCTGGTGCCTGCTGATGGCATTACCAGTGTCACCAGCGCCCAGCAGCTCAAAGAGAAGAGAGCAGGACAATGCTGCTGCACCTGATGTGGAAAGCAGGGAAAACTTTAATGAGGAAGCGCATCACTCACCCTCAGATTAGCGAGCAGGGCTGAGGGGATGTCCCCTCGCTGTGGGAATACTCGGGGCCATTCCCTCAGCCTTGGCCGCAGGGCAGAGCGAGGATTCCCGTCAGGACAGCACTGCTCACTTGCACACTCTTCCCAGCACACCGAATTCTCGGGATCGGGGCGGAACGGCACACAGAGGTTTTACTTACAGCTGGGGCCGTCTCTACGCGGAAACTCCGCTCGTACCGGCCGCGAACGTTTAATTAAGCAACAAGCGCGGTCGCCTTCCCCCCCGGCCGGCTATACATAAACACAGAAGCGCTCAATCGCGGCCCGGCCGGTCGCTGTGCCCGGAGGGGCGCGGGGGGTGCCCGGCCCTGAGGGGCCGCGGCGGTGCCCTGAGGGCGCGCGCGCCCGCCCGCCCGCGTGAGGCGCGGGGCTCGCACTGTGGCGGCGGCGGCGGCGGCCGCACTTGTCCTGTAATCGATTGCCGAGCGCGCTGAGCGGCCTCGCGCCGGCTGCGGGCACCCGCCCCCCGCCGCGCCGGCCCCGCGGGGGCTGAGGGGCTGCGGGGCGGGAGAGGGGCTGAGGGGGGCAGCGAGGGTCTGAGGGACCGGGTGTGAGTGTGTGTGTGTGTGAGAGAGGGACGGAGCGGCTGTGGGATTGAGTGTGAGTGTGTGTGCGAGGGACTGAGTGAGAGCGGGTGAGGCAGTGAGTGTGTCCGTGTCAGCGACTTTGTGGGAGAGTGAGTGAGTATGGAGGGCTGAGTGTGAGTGAGGGAGTGAGAATGGGTGAGGGGCTGGAGGTGCGTGAGGGGGAGAGTGTGAGTCCGTGTGTGTGGGGGGAGGACGACACTCGGTGTGAGGGAGTGAATGAGTGTGTGTGGGTTTGAGCCTGAGGGAGGGACAAGTGTGTGTCTGAGGGAGTGTGTGTGAGGGAGGAGGTGTGTATGGGTGTGAGGGAGTGCGCGTATCTGCGAGGGTGTGCGTGTATGTGTGAGGGAGGGAGGGAGTTCGCGTATCTGTGTGTGCGGGAGGGAAGGGAGTGTGTGAAGGAGGGAGCGAATGAATGTGTGTCTGTGTGTGTGTGTGTCTGTGGGAGGGAGGGAGGCAGGCAGGGAGGGAGAGCGGCCGCCGCCGCCGCCGCCGGATCGGTTTCTCGGGGTTTGACCAGCTGTCCCAGGCTAACCCTCTGCTCTCTGAAGATGGAGGAAGTAAAAACAGGATTACCCTTAGCTACGGCTCCTCCGCCGCCTTAGTCCCCCCACAGCCAACTGCCGTGCACAAACACACCTCCACTGGGCAGAGGGAGCCGACACTAATAAACACACAAACAAAAGGGGGATGGAATTGACTCACTGCCTGCGCGGCTGAGGTAAATCTGCGCCTGGCTTCTTATTATTTCTTTTTCTTTCTCCCCTCCCTTCCTCCCCTCCTCTCCTCTCCCTCCCCGGTCCCCCTTTCCCCGGCGGGAGGAGGGACAGCTCCGTTCCGGGGCCGGCGGGACGCGGGGCTCTGTCCGTCCGTGCGGGTCTGTGTGTGCGGAGGGTCCCCGAGCCGAGCGCGGCTGTGCAGCATCCCCGCGGGCGCCGATGACTTGTTGCTGTTCGCCCGAAATATAAAAAAAAAATTATTAAAATATATCTAAACAAACAGCCCCCTCCTGCAGGAAGACCAAGAAGGAGCAGGGGCAGAAGCCGCGGCGGGTCTCGCCGGTCCGTTAGCCAGCCCGGCCCCGCTGCCATTTCCCTCAGCGCCCGCCGCCACCTGCGCGCCCCCGGGGGGCTGCGGCCTGCGGCGGGGAGAAGAGGGGGAAAGGAACAAAATGACAAGCGAGGCAGGACTTCCATGACTTTGACAGGTTGTGGCAGTGGCTGGGAGAGGCAGGATGAGGCGCGGAGCCCGGTGTCGCCCAGGGCCGAAGCGGCGCTCCGGGGAAGTTGGCCCGGGATTGCTGCGCGGGGTGTGAGTGCGCCCGCTGGGCCCCCCTCCTCCCATCCCGCCCCGCATCCCCTCTTCCCATCCCGCCCGCATTCCCTGCGCTCCCCCCGATCCCGTGGAATCCGTAAGGAACCGGTGGATCAAGTTTTCCTCTCTCTCTCCGTGCTAGTTAATCGCATTGCTGTTGCACTGGCTGACCTCCCTCCCTCTCCCTCCTTTTTTTTTTTTTTTTTTTTTTTTTTTTTCTTCCCTTCTTCATCTTCCTTCAAAGTATGTGCCATTCCTGAGCGAGTTGCCCCGCCGGCTCATCCCGGGGCTTCCCGGCTCCGCATGCCCCACCTGTAAGTGGCGGGGGCGAGTTTCTCTCCCCTATCTGTCTCCCCCTCCTCGTCTCTCTTTCCCCCCCACCTTCTCCCACTCTCCTTTAAAAAATTATTTTTTTAAACTTTTTCCATATTTCTGTGTCTTCAGTTCGAGCAAAACTCTCTCCCTCCATTCCTTGTGGAGAGGCTCAGCAGCTGGGATTTGCCATCACCAGCCTAAAAATGGTGACCAAACTTTTTCGTTTCCCTCTCCTCTTCCTCCTCCTCTTCCCATTGAAGTAATAAAAAAAATGAAAATCAAGCCGTGTTTTGATTTAGGTTATGGATGTTTCTGTGTTTCTTTTTGTCTTCCTTTCTCTTCCTCCTCCCTTCCTCCCCTTTCTTTCCTTCCACTTCATTGGCTGGGATGATCTTTCCCTGTTGCTTCTGATGTTTCTTTCTTTTTCTCAGTGTGTGCCTGCCTACCTGGACTAGGGGAAAGATAAGGTAATTTTGGAGGGCTTGAGGAAGTGGCTTACCTGTTCTGAAAACTTTTTTTCTTTTTTTTTCTTTTTTTCTTTTTCCTTTTTCAATTTAAGAGTTGTGAAAATCAGTAATTTAAGAGAGTTTGGTAGTAGCGAGGCAGGTTGAAATTTAAGTGTTATGTGCTGAATGCCTTGGGAATTTGATCTGCTTTATACCAAAGAAGAGCACAGAGAAAAGTATTTATTTATTGGGGAAAGGCTGGGGGCGGGGGTGGGGTGGGGAAGGAAAGAGGGTTAAGGGAGGGGGAGGGAAGTGGTTTTGGAGACAAGAAGTGAAGCTGCCTGTTTTCCAGTAAGTAATGGAGAAATTCCAGGAGCCAGGGCTAAATATACTTGGCGATCAATACAGAAATGGCTCATTGTGAATAATTTAGCTGCCTGGTGCAGTGAGAGTTTTGAAACTAAAGGCAAAAAAAGAGGCCATGGAGGGAGAGAGGAAATAAAATTTTCCTCTGGTCATGTCAGATTCTTAACTTTTCCACTTAAAAGAACATAGTTATAATTATTGATTTTTTTTTATTTTTTTTTTTCCCACAATATATATCAAGTGATAGCTAGGGGGTGTCATTCTATACAGTTACTTGGGTTTCGGGAAAGTAATAGCTTGTTCTGTGTCAGCAAAGTGCTTCCAGAAACTTTAAGATTGCTTCACACCACAAAATGCATGATCCGGGAGTATGAAATGTGATGTTTGGCCCTGTGCTGTGGCAAATAAATAGGGTTAGAGTGAACAGGTGTGTGTACAGGTGTGTGTGCACGCAGAGGTGTGAGACCAAGCTGGAGCAACTCTGTCCAAGGGAAATGGACACGGGAGGGTTTATTTCGTGTAGAGCAGGAGGCAGTCTCTTGTAGTGCATGTGAAAAGAGCAATTGTTAGTAGTATCCATATCCTCTGTTCTGGCTGCAGATAGAGCAGATAATTGATGAAGCATTACCATCCTAGCCCGAGCAAACAAGCGGAAAGTCAGGGAAAAACTCTCAGAGCAGGCAAAGATGTGAGTGGGGCACGGAGAGAGAGAGAGAGAGGCATGGTGAGACCAGGATGATCCAGGTGCCACCTGGCCAGGAGGCAGCTGCATGTCTGCTCACATAATTTACTGGAAGAGTTCAGTGATTTGCAAACGAGCACATGCAGTGCACTTGTGTGTTTCTCTAGGCAGTGGTTGCAACAGCAATAAAATGGGCAACTACTTAGGGCTTTAAGTAAGTTTAATCATTTAATGGTTGATACTGACAGGCATCTCTGAGGGTGTACTTTTCTGCCTTGCAGCACTGCACTTTGACTATGGAAGCAGAAGCTGTTGATGGATATATTACATGTAAGTACTCATTTTGCTTGATTATTCTGAATTACTTTTCTTTTCCTGCTCTCCTTTGTATAGTGCAGATACCTGAAAGTTTAGCTTCCTGTGTTGACACTGAATTAGTAGCATTTAAATATAAATTCTCTGTATGACTGAGAAATGCATGGGGGTGGGTGCAGGGGTGAGTATCTCTAGGTTTAAATATTTTCTGAGGGTGAATGAACTTTGCAAATGAGAGAGAGAGAGTTCATCTCCAGAAATTCAAACTGCAGTCAAAAACTTTTTGTGCCTTTCCCTATGTATTTCTATTGTTTTCTGTGTGAGAGGTTGTGTAAGTGCTTTGTTTAACAATCAGTCCACCCAGGGCTTTGGGGGGAAAGTTCTGTATGGTGAATTACTATTCCAGCCTGGATTCTCCCTGTCTGCTGATGGAAAAGTAATCCTAACTTACTTAAAACCAAGCAGCTGGGACAAGGTTTGCCACAGGAGTGTGTGTAAAAGACTGGTGACAGTAACTTTGAGAGAACTCTGAAAAAATCAGCCAGATGTTTACTTGGGGCCACTGAGAGTTGAGATTTGACAGGTTCTGGAGAGTAAAGGAGGGAAGGGCAGGGGCGAAGGGAGCAAGTGGGTTGCGGTTCTTAATCGTGGTGTGTGCCTGATGAAGAAGGGGATAAAAACTTACGGGGACCTGTGTTGTGCAGGTGACAATGACTATTCGCCTGAAAGGGAGCACTGCGGCATGGCCATCGACCTCACCTCCAGCACTCCCAATGGGCAGCACACCTCCCCCTGTCACATGGCAGGCAGTAAGTCTCCTCTTAAGCCTGTTTCTCTCGAGCTCAGGGCTGGGTTGGTCTGCTCCTCCTGCTCCTTGGTTTGCCTCCCAGGTCTTAGCCACTGCTGTTGGCATTGCTAATAACAGAGGAGGACAGGGGAGATTTTCTTTTTTTGTTGTTGTTCTTGTTTGTGCTGGTGTCTCATCTAAACATGAACGGGATTGCTAGTCTGAACTATCCCAAGGTGGAATTTGAGAGCTGGTCCTTACCTGCTCCAGGTAGGAAAACAGTAGGCTTGACATGTGCTGGTTTTGTTTCCCCAGGTTCTAAAATCCAAATAGAAATTCTTCTTATTGTATTATTATTTCTATTACTTGCTTTGCTTCCCCAAACAGCTTGAAGTAGCTTTATTTGAAAACAAATTTTATTTACAAATCTGTGTCGTTTATAACAAACTGAAAGGAGTTTGGTTTACAGTGTTGGATAGAAACTGAGTTTTGTGAATCTGCACAGTGAAGAGTGTCAAGAGCTGATAATATTTAAATAATTATTCTCCTGTTACATATGGGAGGTGATAAATGTAGTTTACACAGTTTCATAAAAGTAACAATCTTCATTTTCTCTGTGTGCAGTGCCCTATCTTGTTTAAGAGTTACAGTGTTACATCAAGATACTTACCTTAATGTAACCTCTGCACTTATAGTCCTGAAAAATGCAATGTGCTTAGTGTTCCTCTCTATGTGATACTAATTTTCTTTCTGGTTTGTGTGTACTACAGATACATATTTGTCTATTTAAACTGAGGGTTAGTATAATGCCCTACCGAAATCCATTCTAGGGTTGCTTAAAAATGCACAGTGTATCGCCTTCAGAGTCTTTCTGAGAAAAGGATGTTACTTTCCTTTAAGAATTCTTTCCTCTTGCAAATTACGGGTAAAGCGCAGTTTTTATGAGCCTTTAAACTGAGGGTTATGATGAAGATCTCTCAATTATATACATGTTGCTGGAGAATATGATTTCTAATACCATGGACTGAACTTTATGTGACAGCCACCCATAATTCAGCATCTTTAGACAATTCCGATTGTGCTGCACTGGGATTCTGATATACTTTATTATGTTGTAAAAGTTTTACTACTCACTTTCTTCATTTTCTTTGTTTCCTTTTTATTAATGGGAAGGCTTCATGGGAAGGGAAAAAGTATCTGTGTTTTAAATCTTCTTTATAATCTAGACTGAAACTCAAAGTCAAATTAGGAATAAAAAGATCTAGAATGAAGTCATGCAAAAGGCTTTAGCACACTCAGTATTTTCATGTTCATTGTGTTAACATTTTCAATGGTTTTTAAGCTTCATTAGTTCTTTGCAAAATATATGTATCTGCAGCCTTGGTGAATATCTTTCTTTTAAGAGGTATTTTTTGGTCTCTCACAGGTGTCTCAAATGCTTTCATCACTGCTGCTCTGTGTTAAGGATGTGCTGCTGTTGAAAAGTTAAGAGCTCTGCCTGGGTTTCGCAAGCCAAACAAAACTCAAGCCTCTTAAATGTATTGTAATTTATTTACTCCTTGCAGGCTTTGCATTGTTTTGCAGAGAGGTGGCTTGTGCCTCCTTAAACATGGAGGATATTGATCAGAGGTTGTCGGCTTTTGTGGCAGCTGTTACATTGGTTCATTTAAGGTTTTTGGCCAAATCTTGAATCTGGCATGTGTACACTAAATCACCAGGCAGGGCTTTAGAGCTTTCCACCTGTTTTGTGGGGCACAGGAAATCCTTTTAGAGGTTTGGTAACCCAGGGGCCTGCACCTCTTTTTTAAAACTCTTTTGGGGTTTTTTCTTGGTATTTTTAAAGGAAAGATGGCAGTGGAATAGCTGCTTGAAATATTTTGTATGAATTGGATTGAAGTGGATTGACCTATCATCCTTTGTTTTAAGTAGAGGCAGCGGCTCTTCTGTTTCAGATTGGTTTGATTTCCAGTGGGTTGCTGGAGATGAAGTGATGTTGGCTGCTATTACAGCAAAGCCCAGGGCGTGTTATCCTGGCTGGGTAGGACTTGGGAATGGAGGAGGTGATACAGGAAGCAGACCCCAAATCTTTGGCTCCTGGATTGCTCACCAGCCATTGCCAAAAGTGCACGGCCCTCTTTGGCTGCATGCTCTGGATGTGCACCTGCAAGGTGGAGATCCAAGTTTTGACCTTTGTTCTTCTTGCATTCTGCTGTAATGTTTCGAACCACAGCTCTTAATTTAGTCAGAATTTGTGTCTGGCTTAGAAGGAAAAACACCAAAAGAAGGAAATTTCTTGGATCTGTGCTGGAATGACTGAGTAGTGCTCTCCCAGCAACAGCAAAATTATGTGCTGGGTAAAGAGTTTTCTATGTTCATTAGACCCTGGCAATCTGTGTTAGTAGTTCTGTCTGGATTACTGATGTTTTCAGGTTCTATTCCAAAAGAGTTTGGGTTGAATATTTTCGCTACTACATCCTTTAACCTATTATCATTTTCAAGTATCTAAATGGTATTTGTAGGTTATGGATGGGGATGACGCTCAGTTTTCCTTGTGAATGAGATGATCCTGAAAGATGAATCACACTAAATCACCTGTCATAGCTAACTGATGATCTTGCATATACCTGCCTTTAGCAGAGAGCTACATGTGTGTTGGCAGATGCTCTGTTCTAAAATACTTCACTGTAGTTTTATGTAAGCAAAGATTTAAAATACATGTAAATAGTCAAACTGAAGAGGTTGATAGATCATCTCACTTTTCTCTACAGCAAAAGATGAATTAGTATTACACCTGCTGAGTACAGATGATATATTTACATAGCCCCAAATCTGGATTTTCTTTTGATCTTCCATAGGAAAACTCTTACAAAGGCTGACACCAGAGCTGGGTGTCACAGGCTTGCTCAATTAACTTTGTGTTGGTACTAGAGAGTTCCCTGCATGGCCCTAAGCCCCTCCATAGACCCCACAGAGTTCAAGGGAGTCTGTCTTGTTCCTGTCTGTGAATGTTGAACTGGGCTATAAGTGATCAGAAACCTCCGAATAGGAACTGGCATGCTAATTAAAGGCTAATGGGGAATCCTTATAAAAGAGGCTTTAAAAAGAAATAATTCCCAGTCACCTCCCCATAATACCACACTGAGTTCCTACTGCAGTTATTAGAGATATTTTTTTCCTGTAGGTTAAAATGGACTTAGAGGAATGTCTGCTTTAGAAACTGCAGGGACACAGTTGTTCAATTAGTTGACTCAATCATTGCTTTGTATAGAATGAAGGACACTTTTCTAAGATCATTGGCCTGGTATCATAGGGAAAATAGTAGCAGCAGCTATTAGCATCTGACAGTCAGCAACAAAGGCAATTTCCCCTTAAATTAGAGACTTGACAGTGGGTGTCCCAGTTAACTTTCTTATCTTTGCTTTCACAGACAAAAGGAGCCCTTAAACGAAACAGAGTCAGAACAATCATAAATATCAAACCCAACATCTGATGTTTGAAAGCGATTAAAATTGTGGCATGCTTTTAAGAGGTGTTTATAGTAGCTTGAAGTGTTAGTAAGTTATGAGAATTAATTCATTAAGAGAATAAGCCATGTCGGCCGACTCTGCTGCAGAAAATAATGAGGTGATTGCATTTTCTCCGTGGTGGGGAATGACTGTGCTGTCTGACGAGATCGCTAATTGGGACAGCAGCACTAAGTGGGAATGATTGCAGCCGTGGTGTTCAAAGAGAACTTGGGCAAGGTTTTATTCTAATATAGCCAATAGTATGTTCCATGTGATCAGGGTGGGCTATCAGCTGCACTTTTTTTGTGGCATCAAAGCCCCAAATCTTCCCTGATGACTTTCATTTTTCAAACCTGAATTGTCATACAACTCCTGTTTTGTCACAGTTGTTCTGTCCTGAGCTGAGAGTTACATGTACCACAGCTGTATTGGCACATATGTAAGGGTTAAAAAAAATGCAATTTTGGAGCCTGACTGTTGGAATGAAACCACATAAAGTTAAAAGTTGCTCCATGTCTCAGCTCTGTGGCAAATAAGCCTTGTCACCAGCAGAATTTACACCCAGGCGTGTGAGGCTGAACCTTGCTCTGGGAATCTTTCCTGGCTCAGTTTGTGTTGTGGGCTTTTTAGTGGGATGAGGTGATGGAAGCTTTCCTTTAGGGAGGGTGTTTAAAGCTGTCCATGCTGGGCTGCAGAGGGGGACTGAATTAGTGCTTTGAGGCAGTCACTCCCCTGATGTGTTCACTGAGGCATGAACAATTCTGGCAGCCAAACTGCTGTGCTCTGAATGGGGATTCAGGTCTCCCTTTCTTCCAAATATCTTGGAAAGTGCTAAAAACTTGGACCTGATCACCTCGAGATGCTGAGGAATCTTCTTTCCTCAGCAGCCTTTAATGAGTACAGTAGGCAGCATTTATTGTTCTGGGTATCTCCTGCCTCAGCGCAGGGAGGTGGACTTTTGACTTGAGATGTCCTCCAGTCCTTTGTGTCTGACTTTGCAGTCTTGGCACTTTGATTTTTTAGAGCTCAGCTATGGAATTGCACGGTGATGCTTAATACAGATGTACCTGTGGTTTGGCAGGTTGAAGGACAGTGAAGATGGACTTTGCCAAGATGAGCTCAGATGTGAGGGATGAGCTCAATAAAGTGTGGTAGGGAACTGTGAGAAGTGAGCTCCTTTGACATTTAAAAGAGCAGGGTCTTTGCTTCAGTCTTTTATCCTCAGACTTCCTGAGAGTTGCCACGGCAGTAGTAGTTATCAAAGTTTTAGCCAATGCCTTTACCTTTCTTGGAGTTTGAGAAGTAAAAATATTCAATGGAAAGCTGATCATCAGGATTTTAACAATATAGAAATATATAGAAATAGAGGGACTTCTCCACACCTAAGAAACCAAAGCTCTGCAAAGTAATGTTACACTTTGCTTCTTGGAAAAAAAAAAAGTAACCATAACAGAGGAAAGGGTTAACTGGAAATGAAGCATTTTCTGGGAAGTACCTTGAATTGTTGTAGCTCAGATTTTTCACACTGGTGTGGTTAAAATCATGAACTAGTTCCTCTGATATGAGCTCTGTATGTAAACCAACAGAGAGTAGTCACTGAAATTAGTTGGTGTTTGAGTATCTGTAGCCCACACTGCAGTGGTGAAGGACTCTCCTGCGTATTTTTCCTGTCTTCTGTCACAGTCCTGGCATTCCCTATGGAGCCACATACTCGGCTGCAAAAACATTCCTCCCTCTCAGTGAGTGTTATAACGAGGGTGGAGTGAAATGATCAGTTAATCTCATTAAATAGGTTTTTATTCATTCTGATGGAAGTCTCTTGAGAGGTCATCTGCCAGGGCTTTGTTGCAGCACACACCTTTCTTAGGAAGCTTCTGTTATTCTCTTGGACTGTCAGGTTCTGTTAACTTTCCCTGGTACACACCCTGTTACAACACTGCTCTCGCTAGCTTTGTAGTCAGCAAGTTTTCAGTGTTTGCTTCTGGAATTTCAGTTCCTTTTCACACATGCCAACGAAAAGAGCAATCCTCCTCTTCCATGAAATATGATACTTTGATAGCAGCTGGATGACAAGATCCCTGTTGGAGAGTTTTCTGTGTTTCCCATCCCTGAATCCAGGGGAAGGTTCTACTCCTATTGAAATCAATGGGTATCTTCTCCCAGGAAATTGGTTCAAAAAAATAAAAGTTCCTGTGGGCATCAGGCTCTGTCTAGTCCTTCATCTAGGTGATGGTTTGCAGGTTGGCAGGACTAAGTTTTGCAGGTGGAAATGCAGCTACCTGTGCTAGCTCTGTGCAGTACTGAGAGTGAGCAGTGCTCATCCTTCCAGTGCCAAGAGGGCACCTTGAAGGAGGGATGCTATTCTATCCAGGAGGAAAAGGCAGACCCTCCTTTTCTGTTTTTTGCTTCAGTAATCCCAGGGAGTGAAAATCCTTAAAGAACCCACCTTGAAATATGTCTAAAATTGACCTGTTCTAAAATTCTGCAGAAAATTGCAGAGAAGGCTGAGCCACTGCTCTGCGTAGTATCAAGACCTGTTACAGCCCAGGGGAGGAGCCTGTGCTGCAGCATGTTGTCCCTTCCCTTGGGCAGTGGACACTTGTTTGGAGTCCAGGCAGCTGCTGCTGCATCCCAGTGGAAGGAAGCAGAGCTGGATTATCACTGAGAAGCAATGAACATGACAGATATAGCTCTGGGCTAGGTGACCCGAGGCCCAGTTTTTCTCCAAACTCTGCTCATTGTCGGGGACTTCCTTCATGTTTCTGGGCTTTTTTTTTTTTCCTCTTTCCTTTTATTTTCTGAGTTACAGAAGCCGTAGATCACTTAGGACAGAGACTTGGATGGTACTTTGTCAAAAGTAGGATTTTTTTACAATATCTTTTTTGCTTAGGGGTTATTTTGCATTTAATTTGAGACGCTTTCAGAAGTACCTTAATACCAGTGCAGCTTATTTCCTGTCCTGCATAGGAGTAATTGTGGTGGTCCTAAAGTAGCCTGTTGTGGTGTGATTACATTAGAGCAACCATGGAATTTTAACTCTTCCCACACCACTGAGCATTGCCAGGTCTGTGTGTGGATGAGCTCCTATTCACACTGCCCAGCAAAATGTGCCCTTGATCTGCAGCCAGGTCTACATTACTGGCTTCTGCTGGCACTGCTGTGTCAGCCTGTGGCTTTGAAGAGCTGTAATCCCTCACAGGCAGGGAGATGCTGGCAGAAGCTCCTGCCCTGAGCGTAGCCCTGGCTGGCAGGGTCACCTGCAAGTGCTGTTACAGGTGTTACTTTGGAAAATACTGTAAAACAGCAGGCTCTGTTCCTGGAAAAGCATGGGGTTGATTAATGACCCTCATTTCTGTGCTGATAGGTCATGTCAACTTCTGTGAATTAGAATGTCGGTTTTGGGTTTTTTAACTGGCTTTCTCTCTCTCTCTGCCTCTTATTTTTAAAAACCCTTCCAGTTTGGGGGTCTGTTCCTGTAAGGCTGTGTGGCCTAGGCATAGCACCAGAGGTAGTGGGCTCTGTGTACATCGTATGAGCTCCTTCAGCTCACGGCTGCTCTATGTTTGTCCTGTGCAGAGAGATCACAGGGCTCTTGGTCTTCCCTTTGGTGAAGCTGAGGTTGGTGGTCAGATCCCTGTGTGCTCTCAGGTATGGGGGGGAGGTCAGTCCTAGGGCGAAACCATGCTCCCAGCCCAGCGTGGACAGTGTGAATATCTGTATCTACCAGCTGGTAAGGGAAAAAAAAAAAAAGACAAAAGCATTGAAGTGCATCATTCTCCTACACAGGTAGGAGCCCCTCTTAGTAGACTGTGGGTTTTACACAAGGCATGAGCCAAGGAGTCTGATTCACTACAGACCCGTCTGCTCTCCCCACCATGGTTTCATGTTACTTGGAGAAGCTGCACAGACTGTTTTTCCAGCCTCTTTTCCTGCTAGGAGATTGGTACCCACCACCTGTGAGGTTGCTCTGGGCACAGGTGTAGTCACTTCAAGTAGGGGAGAGAGAAGGGGAAGATCAGTGTGGGTATTCAAGTCCCTTCCCTGATCTGGCTTGGAGAAGGCCTTTGGAGGACCCTGAAACTTCAGGCAGTGGGGATGGAAGACCTAGGCACCCCTTGGTGCTGCTGTTGTCAGGCCCTTTTTCCTGGGGGTTGGACAGCTCAGATGTTTTCCAGAGGAGGTGGGACATGCTGAAGTATCCATTCACCTTGTTGTTCCACCTATCATTTTTTCTTATGAATCCTCTTGTGTGAGAAGGTAAGGTGGGGTGTGTTTCCTCTCCAACTAATGGAGACCTGGGCAGGGCTCACAGGAGAGATGCTCCGCCGGCAGTTAAACTGCAAATGTGACAAAGCTTGACGTTCCGATGGGGGATTTTCTTGTTTTCCCCTCTGTTCCTCCACTTGAACAAAACAAGTGTTAGGCTAAAGATATCTGTGCTGTGACCTTCAGCATCAGGTTGGAGTTTTCTCAGCTTATTTTCCTTGCGTTTCCCCCCAGCCTTTAAAACCTCTCAGTTCCATCAGAAGGAAGTGATGTTGTCCTGGTTTTTCTCAAGGGGCATGTGTTCCCTCAGTCCATGAAAATTATGTTGGTGAGTGGCACAGAATGCTGGCTGCAGAGCCCTGTGATGTCCATGGCAATTTTTTTTCATAATTAGTCTTTTTGATTTAGGAATACCTGTGTGCAGTTCGATGAGATTTCACACCTAATCTTTCATAGACATCAACTCAGCTTTTGGACATTTTATGATTCCCTTTGCAAGTAAGTTGTTTTTTTAGGCAGTGATCTAGCATAAGACAATACAAACTGAGAGCGTTTTTGGTAACTCTATCTGTCATAATTTAAACTTCAGCAGTGAGAACTAATTACCCACTTTAGTCCAAGGAGCAGCAAACAGGATGGTGTGAATTCACTTCTTATGAAAATGAAAGAAGTTGCTCCTTTCTGTATGAAAACAGCAAGTCTTTTTACCCAGAGGAAATATGAGGTTTATTCATTTGAGGAAGAGTAGCTGTTCTCTTAAAGTTGTGGATGGTTTAAGTTTCCAGGAAAGAGTGCCAGTAGACTGAAGACCTTGTTCTGGTTAGCAGACATGCTAACCAGAGGGAGACATGTCAGGCAAAGAATAAAATGGTGTTTGGTTTTTAATCTGATTTCGTGAGAAATTGATATCCTGCAGGGTTTGCCTTGTTGAGATAACGGCCCCTGAAGGAGAATAAATCTTATTAATTAGGAGTTTTGCATACTGCTTTTAATTGTCCGTTCCTAGGTACAGGCTTTGTATTGCACGTGTGCTGCTGTGGTGTGGGCCTCTCTCCTGCATCCCTGGGGAGTCTGCAGGGATCTGGCACCAGTGCAGAGTCTGCCTGTGTGCAGAAGTATTTCAGAATACACCATTGGGCCTTAAATTTACTCAGTGCCTTAATCCTCATCACCTTTCAGATTTAGGCATGTCCTAAATGTACTTGTAATAGTTTTACAGTTTAATCTCTCAAAATTGGGTCAACCTTACCAGTTGTTTTGACCTTGTTACCAGCACAGGTAGTTCCTGGGTGAGTCTAATAAATCTCCTTGCAGCTGTGTGGAACAGTCTGGGGTATCAGCTTTGGTTGGAACACCCTGCTTGAAATTTTTCCCCCTACCTTTATTACATAGGATTCTCTCTACCACTGTAGGGTATTATCTTTTGGATAATCTAGTCTTCTAGAGAATAATACAACAATATCTCCTTGTTATATCATACTTTTTCAGTTTTAAGAGCTTTACAAAGGACACCATTTGAAGAGACATAAATGAGTGAACAAAATTTTAGGCTGAAGAGATGGAGAAAGAGTAGGAAAATTAATTTTAGTAAGAATTCAGCCCCTATAGGTGGGAAGCAGCAGCTTCATAATTTTGTGTGACTGCAAACTTTCAGAGTATGGGTAGCTCTCAAGTTCAGAAGATTGATGTGCTAGTTGTGTGTTTAAGGGTCAGGTAGTACATAACGTTAGCAGACTGTGAGAGCTCTGTGAATTTATTCTTGGCCTTCTTTTAAATTTGTATTCTACGAATTGCACCATTTATTTTGCCAAAATCCCATTTACCTACATGTGAATCCCAGAGTATTGTCGTAGTCTAAATGCTATGACCTGTCAGCTGCCCCCAAATTTCCTAATATCAAGTAGAGAAGCTTGGCAGCCAAAGGAAAAGATAGGAAAATGTGTCCAGCCCTGGTTTCTGACAAGCCTGTACCTGTGCAGTGCAGTAATACAAATGGAAGGCACTTAGAAAGGGCTTCAGTCACATACAACAGAGAAGTACAGGCTTGAAAAATACTAGGAAAGTGCAATTATTATGAAACAAGGAAGCCAGAAAGAGGAGAAAGAGATACGTGAATTGTGCCTCAGCCAAAGGAAAAACTATTAACCGCCCTTTTCAAATGTCAAAAGCATGGGAAAACTGTTGGAAGTCAGTCTCTGCTAAGTTTGCTGCTTGCAAAACCTACTTTTTTGTGAGGTGTTGGTGCAAAATCACCTCTGTGGTCTGCCTGTGGGACCAGACATGACTAAGGCTATCAGCATGTAACCTGGTTTCAGGTTGCTGTCTTACTGCTCTTGGTCTAAAATGCTGTTAAGAAATGTTTGCTTTTTTTCTCACTTTTTAAGTGCTTCATTCATTTAATGTCATTAGCGCTATTGTTACTTAAATTTACCTTCTGACTGGTAACCATTAAATATTTATAGAGAAATCGATAGTAGTGAGATTTTTGCTTGAGTAAATATATATCACATATGTACTCAAAACCAAAGCAAACTGCAGTGTATTCCAGGAAATAATCTATAGTGCTGCTCTGTAATGTTCTTCTTCATCTTCATGTCAGGGTGTTTTATTTGCGTCACCCATTCCTGCCCCAGGACTCTGGCTGTTCTTTTTAACAGCCTAGAACAACAGAGCCTTGGGAAAAGAGTAGAAGTGTTTTCACTGTAGAAATGTAAATTATAATTGCCATATAATTATCCAAGGTTCCTTAATGACTGGATACAGGGAGAGCCTTAGGTTTGGTGTTACATCTGGTATACAGCACCCTAGCCAGAGACTGCTGCATTAGAGGAAGAGAATGGAATTGGCTGGAGGCAAACCCAGCCCTTCCCAGCTTTTGGCAAGGGGAATACAGTGATGTGGCAGTGGAAGATGATGGTTTAAAACCATTTAAAACCAATGCCTAATAAAAAGAAAAATAGGACTGGGCTTAAACCGGTTTTGGAGCCAGGCTTAAGTTCGTTGGAGGGGAATAGACAAAGGTGTGAGATAGAGAGCACAGCCAATATGCCCAGGGCAGTTCATTCTCCATTTTGGGTCTCTGCAGCATTTTCTTGTGCAACTATAGATGGAATAAATCTTTGTAGACCATCAAAGAGATGACCTTAATCAATTGTTCTGGCCAGGTGTTTTGGAAGGGGGAAAGCTTCCTTATGAGTCAGTGATGAAATTTCAATTTATAATTATGACTGTAGTTTATAATAATAATTCTAATTATACATATAAACAGTTTAACCTACTATAATGTAAAATGGTAACATTTGCTGAGCTTTGGCTGCTTTCAGATGGTGAAAATGTGCTGGTGGTTGTTGGCTGGGATTCAGAAACATTTGTCAAAATTTTGCGTGCTATGTGAACAACAAAATTTTGTGTGGATTAAGCAATTATTAATTCTCTCCCATTATCCGTCAGATAAAACTACAACTAGCTCATTAAGCAAAATTAATTGTAAATAAAGCCGATCTGTTGTTGAGGAAACTAGTTAGAATGGTAATTGGGTAATGATGATGCATTTAATTTCAAACTGCAGATTTAAAAGCTACTCTTTTTGGCAGTGATAGAGCAAGGTGTTCTGAAATGAAGCAGGGTGCTTGTCACTGTCATTGTCCTCTTAATTAATGGCCCCAAGACTGCCTGTGTTTTGAATCTAATTAGTGTCTCCTGCAGAGCACTTGGAAATGTCCTGATTGTGCTCACACTGAAAGGGGTGGTTAAACTGTTTTGTGACCTCCGTGGGCAGGAGGTAACACGGCAGGCACTGTGGAAGTGCTGCTGTAGGACACTGCACTGCTGCCTTTCCTCCTGCAGCAGCACATCCTCAGATCTGAGCTCTGGGAATAGTGGCTGTGCTTTGGGATTTGCTACTCCCTTGCCATGGAGATAGATCTGGAGTTTCAGGCCAACAAAACTGAATTGTGACTCAACGTTTTAAAAATGATTGAGTGAGTAATTTTCCATGCAGTTTCATTACACTGTCTTCTGCCCCAAGGATTAGTTACTGTAGAGTAACGTCCAGCATGTTTTCACTGTGATTTGTAACTTGAATTTTAATAAGAAAGGACTTGTTTAAATAGGAAAATGTTTTTATCCCGAATTGCCTGGTTCTAATGGTAAAATTAGCAACACGAGTAAAATCAGCAGTTGTACCTGCTTGCCTACATGCACATTTTCTTGATTATTTTTTGCTATTTTCAAAATGCATTGAATGCTCTTATGAGTACAAGTATGTTTGATTTTTAGCCAGCTACCATTTCAATCATTATCAAAGAAATGGGCATTGGTACAGAATATATCATTCAGGAGGGCTGCCAAGTTGATCAGAGGGATGGAGCACCTCTGCTGTGAGGAGACCTGAGAGAATTGGGATTGTTCAGCCAGGAGAAGAGAAGCCTTTGGGATGACCTAATTGTGGCAAGGAAGATGGAGACTAATTACCAGGGTCTGGAGTGACAGGACAAGGGGGAATGTCTTCCCAGTGCCAGAGGGCAGGATTAGATTGGACATTAGGAAGAAATTCCTGGCTGTGAGGACAGGGAGGCCCTGGCATAGGGTGCCCAGAGAAGCTGTGGCTGCCCCTGGATCCCTGGAAGTGTCCAAGGCCAGGTTGGATGGCGCTTGGAGCAACCTGGGATAGTGGAAAGAGTCCCTGCCCATGGCAGGGGGTTCAGCTGGATGATCTTTAAGGTCCTTCCAGCCCAAACCATTCCATGATTCTCCTTGACCATTTTGATCATTTGTAATCACTCTACTGATCTATATTTTTTTTCCCTTCTGACCTGGTTTAGGGGGAATTACAGGTCTAAAGCATCAACTTAATCTTTAATGTTCCTACTTACCAGACTTGAAGAGAATATAGAATAAATACATTTTACCTATTTTATTTTTAACTTTTTCCTCCGTGAGATTTTTTTCCTCTTGTGCTTCCTGGTCCATGGGGAGAAAAACCCTCAGAGCATGTTTTAGTTACATCACTAATATTAGAACTGAGTAATCGGATGGCTTTGGCAGCAGACTCGTTTATAAATTGTTGGTGAGCAGATGGCTCACCAAGTTGGCATGCCAGCTCCAAACTTTCACAATCATGAGTCAAGTTTTGAATCGCAACATTGCCTTACATACCATGAGGGTTTTTTATTTTTAATGTGTGTTTGTTTAATAAATGTAACTCTCGATGGGTCTTCTCATTCCTGAGCTGTGTTTTGCACTGAAGCATGGCTTTTCAGCAGTCTCTGGCTTGGGAATGCCTTTTTTTCTTAATTAATGAAACTGGAGACTTTTTTAGTCACACATCTAAAAATCTTGCTGCTAAGAAAAACTAATAAATGTCCATGTAAGGGACATAAAAGTGAGTTTTGTCAATCCTGGCTAATGTCAAACAGTTGAAATTATTGAGATCGTTCACAAATGAACTTATAACACTTTTAGTTTGCATGCACAAATATTTTTTATTAATTTGCTGATACTTGTTATCCTGGATATGCAGTTCTGTGCCAATTTGTTTGTTTCCTGAGTGCAGGGCTTAAGTCATTAAGCAGCAAGGAGTACAAATGTTACATTTTGAAAGGCAAGAGTGAATATTTTCTGTAAGCAAAATGTAGCAACAAGGAAACTGGGCTGAGCAAGAGTGCTCAGACGTTCTCCCTGTGAACACAGTGAAGTTCCAAAAGGGTCAGATCTTGATCCACTTGAGAATTTGGACTAATATTGCTGGAAGGATTTCTGCTTTTTTCTGTTCCTTTTTCCTTTTCAAGCTATTCCTTTCAGTAAATTAATATGCTATATGTGGGTTATAATGCATTGTGGGACCTGTTACGGAATGTTAATTAGACCTTATTTCTAAATGATTCCACACAAAGTGTGCTGTTGTAAATGCTAAACAACTGTGTTTCATCCATAATCATGTAATTGGTGTGTGCAGCTAATTAGTGTGTGTTCAGTTTAGGCCCAGATTTTTTGGAAATGTCTCCTGTTCTGGTCCTGATTTAGCAAAGCTCTTAAACAGATGATTAACTTCCATTGGCTTTAATAGGACTTAAGCACATTCTTAATCAGGGCCATTGTCAAATCATGTCTCTTGGTGACAATCAGAACAACCTGCTAGAGCCGTATAAAAATATCTGTAGGTCCTTCTCAAATTTAGATTAATCATTTCTATAATTCGAGAAGCATTTTGTTTCAGAATCTGAAACTCTGTGTGGGAATTCTCACTCTCTCTCTTTTTAAGCAAATGGTTATTGTCACAATCTAATTGTATGTGTAAAGTTTAAAGATTTTAACTAGCTTGGCAGGCTGTTTACATCAAATCTGTTCAATACACCTTTGAGATGGAGAAGAAGAAAATAGGCATCTGAGAGTGCCTCACTGGAATATAAATGTCAGCGCTGATAGATATCTATGATAGAAAATTTGTGTGGGAGTAATAATTTAGTAATAAAATAGGTCAAATTAATTTTTATGCTGAAGGGGATACCTTACAATAACCATTTTGTAATTTTATGTTTGACAGTTTGCTCTGCATTATGTGGATAGGTGGAGCTGAGATAATATAATCCATTTCCAGTTGTAAACAAGATTGCTTTAAGAGCTGCTGTAGTAAGATGCATGTTGGCTGACTTTAAGCTGAAAGGTAATTGCCTCTGAATATTAATGTGCATGTGGGGATTTTGTTTTTAATTCTGGGATTTCATCTTTGCCCTATAGCAGCTCTGAAGAGGCCCTTGTTTTCCCAAACCCCACTTTGCTGCTAATTGAAGCTGATGGCAAGTGTTGAATTTTGGGTCCTTTGCTTCTATTTTATGTGGCCTGTGTTCCTTGGAGAATGCTGCTTTCTTTGACTATTATTATTTTTGTTAACCACCTTTCGAGTTGAGGATTTTTGGAGATGCTCTTGCTGTCCTACAGCAGCTATGAGTAGTTCTGGGATGGAGGAAGGATGGAATTGTAGGTTATGGAGAAGGGGAGAAGTTGCACTAATTAAATTGGAGCCTCTTAGAGAATGAGAGTTAAGGTGCTGATCCTTGTGCTGTGTCACTGGCAAGCTTTCTCACAAGAAGTTTAAGATCTATCCAAAACCCACTGCACTCTGTGGGAGATTCTCTAATTCCACACACTTGTGGAGCAGACCCCTATCATGGGGGCAAATGACCAGCATAGTCTGGGGGAACATCAACTGGCTGCATTTGATTCTGAAATAGTTTTAGGCATGGAAGGCAGCAGCTGGATTGGAAGCAGCTGTACCTCACTTTCCTTTTAAATTCCAGCCCTTGGCTCATACGAGCTGTTCCATTGCCCATTGCTGACAGAGAGGCTCAGCACTGGGACCAGCGGGGTTGGTGCTGAGCAGGGTGTAACTGCAGCTCTGCTCTGGAGCAGACTGCAGCCGAGTAGTGCTGCAAGAGCCTGGAAAGCTATTGTGTGCAGGGTTTTAAACTGCGATGTTTTAATGGTGCTGGCTGTGTGGGCTGTCATTAGTGACTGTTTAAAGGTGTTAGAACTGGCAGGTGCCCCAGATGCCCTTCTAGCCGAGATGACTATTCCTGAAGCAAGCATTCAAAGCAGAGTTCAGCATTCCTTTTTCTGTGTGGCAATGCCAGCATTATCTTCTGAAAAAGAAAAACCAAATAACAAAAAGGGGTATTTTTAGCTTGGATCGATTTGCTGATCCAGTTTAGTGCACGGTCTCACACAGTGAGAGGGTGGTGTCTGAGCAGGGGTGGGAGCTCCTAGCTCTTTTTCTATTTCTGCAGAGACAAAGGCACTCTGAGTTGTGCTGATACCTGGCACAGGTCATCAACTCTGTGGTCAACAAGGCAGGCAGTTGGCTTTTCTGCTGCCTCTGACCCAGTGCAGAGAGTGGTTGCCTCTTGCAGAGGGATGGGACCAGCAGCTTTAGAGGTGCTGGGTTCACAACCAGCCGTTTTGCAAGTTGCCTTTAGCTCACAGCTCACATTTGGACTGTAACCTCATAAAACACCTTTAGTAAAACAGGAGTGGTGGTATGAGTGGGAACCACTGAACAGAGACACACTTGAATCTTCCACATTTCTGCACCTTGCACAAACTTTGGGGTGTTAAGTTTTGGGTTCAGAATGATTTTTAAGTTTCCATGGTGCCTCATCTCCAGTGATTTGGTCTGACACTTCCTGAAGTTAAGGGGAATCTTGGTGGTATTTCAGTCATTTTTGCAACATGATTCTGCTTGTAGCAAAGCTGTTCTATGGATGCCTTTGCTAAAAAATTACTTAGCTACAGAAACATTTGACTGTAGGCTGGTAAGCAGAAAAAGAGAGGGTGTGTGGGTTTGTGAATGTATGTTGCCCATTAAGGAATCTCACTCAATGCTGTGTGCTTCATTACAATGAGAAAAATAGCATAAAAGGATTCTAATAACTAATTAACTTGTTCACTAATGGATCAGGCACTGTCTTAAGGGCAGTAGTTTAAAAGAGTCCGTTTAATGAAAGTTGACTGGAGGTATGTCCTGTGGCTATTACAAAGTTTGTTTCATAATAGCATGTATTTTTCAGGAACTCCTTGCCATGCTGTAATGTGGTTGGAGTGGAAGAAATTAGAAAACTGACCATTTCCCGGCAGAGAGCGATAAGTTTCTACTCAGTCAGAATGCTCTATGCACTGTGATAGGTTTATAATTATTATCCTGAGATTGATGTTTTTTGGGGGGAGTGTAAATTTGTGCAGCAGTAATCCATTAAGAAATCAATAATCATTCCATCCTGAAATGCAGTTTCTCTACAACATTATAAATACACACCAAAGATTTGAAACTCTGCCGGTTTCCCCTTCTGCACCCACCTCCTGCTTCCTTGAACTCCAAGTTCAATGCCCTTTGTTGTGCTGGAGAAGCAGTTACGTGGTGGGACTTTTGGAAAAGCAAGGCTGGTAGTATAAGCAGGATCCATAGTGTGAACTATGCTTTCCAAAAGTACCCTTTTTATCTCGGGGAAATTCTCCCTCTCGTCTGCCAGGGTTTCATCCCTGCTAGCTGGGGGTGATGAAGATTCATGCCTTGTTCTTCTCTAGAGAACACTGGAGAGGAAGTATTATAGAAGTGCAAAGTTGTATGTGTACATTTCCTTTTCCTTGTTCAGGCTTGGGTCATGTAACAGCTCAGAGGTTTGGCTATCAGAGGCCAGCACATCCTGCAGGACTTCCCTTTTTGCTCTGAATTCTCCCTAGCTGGGCAAACACATTTTTGAATTGTGGCTGTAAGTTATCCCCTGATGCAGAGAGCTGGAAATATACTTTATCTAGGAGTGAAGGTGATTATAACTGATAAATAGTAGCTGAATGGGGAAGAGTGGGAGTATTATTTATGTTTCTTTGTGGAAGAATAAATTATATGGAGTGAGGTGCTGGGTCAGCCTGGTTTTGATCTTGCAAGGAAAATTGTGGATGGAGCAGGGAGATGATATTGCTGTAGCAAGAGCCAGAAAACATGGAGTACATTTAATATTACATTTACATGTCTGTTATTATTCTCTACTTTATTTTTGTTAGAGCTGGTTGAAAAATAATTTCTAATAAAAAAAAAAATCTTATTTTTCCATTTCAGTTTAAATTATTATTATTTTTAGCCAGCTGTGCTGTTGGTTGAAAAACGAGGCATTTGTTAATGACAGAGTCGTTTTTTACACCCATGGTAGTTGTTTAGGCCTAATTTCCCTCTTTCTCATCTGCCCAAAAAAAGCATGCTTGGCTTGTATAAGTAACTCAGATATGCCTTTTCCTCCTCTGAGAACATTGTCATCCAAATCATGGATGGTCACCAGCCTCTTGAGCTTTGAGAGGAAGGAAAAACAGTCTTTATCATATCTTTGCTTTTGAGATTTGAGAATCTCAGGTTATGTCCAGAGGTCTATCAAGTGTAAAGTGTGAGTTTTGGCTGTGATTTGGTACACGTGTGCCTTGGCTTATTTGGGAGCACCCATGTGGGTAGAATCATGCATGTGTTTTAGTGTTTGCAGACAGGGAGTAGGGGTGAGCTGGTGATGAACAAAACTGGACACTGAGACTGTGGGAGACACTTGCCTTTCACTGGTTCTCACTGGACAGTGCAAAGTTGGATGCTCATAGGAAAAGACCCAGGTGTCAGCACAAGAAAGGTCTTTTCAATTGTTCAGTAGGTTTTCATTCAGCACTGACTTCTTGTCTGGTGAATTTGAGTTTCTTTTCCTTAAGGCCATGAACTCTATATTGGATATTTTCAATACAGAATAGTTCTTCATTTACCTAGAACTGTCCCTCTTGCTGAGATATGGCAGCCTATGAGTTTAGCAAGGACTGACACTTTATGCATTTTGACTCTTCTTAATTCAGTACCTTGTAACTGGCTTCACCTCCTTTGGTCTTCATACTTATTACTGGCTTCTGTACATCACTAGCACTTAATTTTGGAAATATCTTTTTTTTCCTCCTCTCCGATCAACTTGTGAAGCAGCAGCTGATTGACAGCTGATTTTTCTGCAATGGTTTGCTGAAGTGTTCATGCCAATGACGTGGCTTTTCAGCGAAATAGGAAGACTTCATCACATCTTTTTGTTTTACCCGTTACCTTTTTTTTCCAGTGGTTTGCAGAACAGTGGGTGCTAAAAGCCCAGTATCAGCTCACAGGATGCCGAGTTTAACAGATCTCTTTATTAGATCTCGGTTGCATTTGTCTTTACTTCACAAGTCTCTATTTAGAATTACCTGTAAGTGGTTATTTTCCAGTGCGGTTTTCAAAGACTAACCACTTTTTTCTTATTGTTGTTGCTGCTGGTTTTTTTAACTACTAAAAGCTCATCACCATGTATATAACTCTTATATGTCCACTGATAGCTTGAGTGGCAAGTTACAGAAATTGGTGTACGTGGCTTTTGGGAAAGAAAATTCTTCAAAGAGAAATATTTAACAAACCGAACAATTAAGAGATGCCATCTTAATCAATAAGTTGGAGTTAATTGGCTGTGTACAAAGCATTTTTAAACAACTTCCCTGAAGAGTTTGTGTATTGAGCTTAGAGTGCCTTTCTAGTGAGGCTATTTTCAAAGGCTGGTTTCTTCTAACAAGTGCTTGTTTTCTTTTTTTTTTTTTTTAATTTCCAGACTGAATGCCATCTTGAATATGGGTCTCACTGAGTGAATTTAAGATTATTTAATAACAGCTTTTCATTTCTTCCTTTGAATGTGTACCCCCCTAGGAGTATCCCATGTTCTAGTGACTGCAAACTGCTGGTCTGAAAAACAGTCAGCAGCTGCTCTCAGCCTGTGGGCAATAACAGCACTTCAGATGTGCTGTGTTCAGGCGTCTGTGTCACCTCATTTTTCTGTTTCTGTTAACTTTATCAAAAGTCTCCCAAGTGCAACACATTGACCACAAGCCACATGTTGGGACCAACAGTCTTAAAGTGATAGTTGAGCTTCATGCTTGTAGAGGTGTCATAAACCCCACTGGAATTAAAAGGAAAAAAGAACTCCCGAGCCTCTTATTAGTACCTTCAGGTTATGGATACATTTCCAAAAGGGTATTTTATGCCAAGCCATCAAAACCCTCTTCAGTGATGAACAGGCATCATTCTCTGAGCTTTCAGAGACTGGAGGTAGAAGAAGAGCTTCCTCTCTCTTTTAGTAAGAGCCACCTGTCTCTTTGGAATGCCTCCCTTGGGATGTTACAGGCCTGACTTTTCGAGATGGCAGAAGTTGCTAGACCATGTCTGAGTGGATCAGGGATATGTGCAGTGGGACATTGGAAGGGTTGGTCCAAGTGGCTCAGTTGGTGGCACATGGTGAGACAGCAACCAAGCTGCACAGCCCGTCAAATGCCTGTCTTCCAGTTCATTTCACCAGGACAGTGTTTGTTCCTTTGTAGGCTGTGTAGAGCTGCTAAATGTCTTTAATGAAGCTCCTACCCTATTTTTTTTCTCCTTGACCCAAATGTAACCTGTAAAAGTCAAGGTACATGGTAAGAAAGGAAGAAATTACTAGCATAAAACCTGGAGATGTACGTAGTTCAAAGCAAAATACTTTCTTAATGCTTTTCCTGGAAATTGTTCTTCCCTTTTGACCCAGCAAAGATCCTCACAGTGACTTGTGAGCAAAAGGACTGTGATTCTGGGTAATAGTTCTCAAATAATTTGAGCAATGCTGCATTCAGATGAAGAAATGTGACCAGGTCATGTTCAGGCTGATTCTCCCTTGTGTGGTTGGGTAAAGGAGTGGGGAATAAATCATTGAGAAGGTATATCTTCCATTCAGCAGGAGCTGCACATGATGGGATTATTAGTATTTCTAAACTAAAGCCCCTGACAGATCCTTGGATGCTTAAAGCTGTTGTGATGCTTTACCAGATGGTTCAGAAACTCAGACTGGAATATCTCTTTGGCTGGTGCTGAACAATGACATTTCAAACCCACACGTTTGTTTGGATTTTAATTTTCAGGAGGAATAAAGCTCTTTGGGATATGGGCTGTCTCTTTCCATATATATATGCTCAGCACCTTATGTAGTTTAGATGCTTTTGCAGTGTCTTTATAATTCACCATATTATAGAGTATTTGGAAGTGTTGCACATTTTTAGCCATGTGGTCCAGCAAAGTGCAGACAGGGATAAATGCGCAAGTTGTTGCCTTGTTGAATGCAACGAGCGTGGTGACTGTGACTGCTTTGTCTTGTATCTGGTAATTGTGTGAGCAGGTGATTATGCTGAAATGTGCCACTTTTGATTCTCTGTCCCTCTGTTCTTTTCACTTCTCGCATCTTGTCTTTGAAGCCTCAGTCCTGTAAATACTAATGTGTTTGCATAACTTGTATTCAGTGCAGTGTTGATGCTTATTCCTCTTAGAGGTTGAGCTGTTCAGTCCTGACTCTACTAAATACATTGAATGAGACCCTGCTGCTCTTGGGGAGAAGATCAAAGGAAACCAGTTGGGTTTTATTCCCTTTCAGTCCCATGACATTTTGAAAACGGGATGGAGTGTCCCTCTGGCAAAATCTAAAAAATTTTGAGGGCCTTCCAAATTAGGCAGTCCTCCCTGGCTGCTAACATGTCTGTCCTGGTTAAAACGATGATCTTTCTGCTACTTCCAAACTGCCTTGGAGTGGGAATGGAAGTATTACTATGAAATTCCCTTCTTAATTCCTTAGGGCAAAGATTACTGGCTTGTTGTGTGCAGATAACATTGGTAGAGGAAGGCTACTGTGTGAAAATGTGCACAGATAATTTTGGGATTGGGGGAAGGATTTTAGGTAAGTGTTTGAGGAATGGAGAACTTGTTAATAATGCTTGTTTAAACAACAGTGTTAATAGGCATTCTAGAGAGCAGTGAAGCAGGATGCTTTGTTGACAAGTCTGGGAGGTTTGGCCTTTTTTGTCCCTCTCTTACCCCTGACAACTCAATTAAGAGAATAGCATCAGTGGGAAAATAGTTCCGTTATGCTGAGACGGAAAAGGACATTTGACATAATTATTTTTATGTGTTAGACTGGTATGTTCTATCCCACTGTTCTCCATATGATTCATTCTATTTGTACATGATTGTTGCACAGTATTAAATAATGTGCCTTTTTTTTTCTGTTAAACAAGTATTCCCCTAGCTTGTCTCAAAAAGCTGACACATGTTCATTCTTCACTCAGGGAGCTTTGCATCTGTCGACACTTCAGACATAATCAGTTTAGATTTCAGCAGCTGATTAGTGCTCACCTCTAACCAAACTCAGAAGCTGTTCCTCCAAATGGTAACAAATAATATCCTAGTTAGTCCTCTGCATGAGGATAGCAGGGGCCTTAGCTGGAAGCTCCTGCTCTCGGAGGCCTTCCTGTTCTAGTCCACTGGCTTTACACACTGTCGGATCAGCATTTATGCTGAGCTTTTCTTCCCCCGCCTTCAAGTGCCATGCAGAGCAATTAATTATGCACCTGAAGATAGGCATTAGGCACGCAACAGTATTCCAGCCACAGTTATGAACGTTTCATTAGAGGCAGGTAATTTGTGTGTGATTATGAAAGCAGGAGCAGGAATGCTGGGCAGGACTCCAGGATTATCCTGTAGCGCCTGGAGCCGGTGCGCGTCCCTGCCAAGCTGTTTGACCCGGCCGGCCGATGCAGCCGAGGTGGCTCACACTGCCTTAAATACCGCTCCAACAGGAGCGGAGTGAGTGCTGGGGCAGCAGCTCCTCAAATACTGCTCCAACAGGAGCAGAGTGGGTGCTGGGGTAGCAGCTCCCCAAATACTGCTCCAACAGGAGCAGAGTGGGTGCTGGGGTAGCAGCTCCCCAAATACTGCTCCAACAGGAGCGGAGTGAGTGCTGGGGCAGCAGCTCCTTCAGTACTGCTCAAACATGAGCGGAGTGAGTGCACGGGGCAGTGGCTGCAAGGAAGAGGGCAGCCTGGAAAGAAACTCCTCTCTACTCCAGTGAGTGCCTGGTTGTGACAGCACCGAGTTTTACCAGGAAGTTTTGTATGGGTTTATGCTTTTCTGAGTCTGATTAGCTAGTTAGCAAAACATGCCCATCCCTGTCCATTAAACTCCGTGCACTTCCTCTTAGCTAACACTTATTTTGCACAAGCCTGGGGATTTTATTTTATTTTTTTTTTAATAAATCAGTGTGTACAGAGGCGTAATTTAATAAGTACCACTCACAGGGATGGTACAGTAGCCACTGGCATCTCTCAGAACAAAAGTCATGTGAGCAACTATAGCTGGATTAGTGTGACCTCAATAGTACAGAGAATTGTGGAAAGAAAAGGGAGAAGGATGAGGGGGAAAATGCCTTAAGATGCCTTCAGGAAGCTGTGCAACTAAAGTTGTCCGAAGGCAGGCTGAGCCGGCTGAATACCAGAGTACACAAATATCTGTTACTTTAAAAAGTAAGTTTTAAAATGTCAATTGGATTTTCAGGTTTGATTCAATAACTTTTTAAAACCCTGCTTGACTTTGAAATTGAGAGGGTCTATTTTAAAACATACATCAACAGTAACAGAAAAATCACTTAAATAACAGCAAAAGTGCTGCTTAAATATTTGTTGCTGAAATGTTAGAGTGTCTAGCTACTAAAATTGGGGATGTCACAAAATCAGCACCTAAAAGCAGAGCTTGTTGCTGGAAGTGCTTTATTACCATAGCTGTTGCTTTTTCTGTTGGTATGGGGATATTTTCTTCAGTTTATTCAGAGTTCAGTCAAAGTGGGTAAGGCGGCTAGTAGGTGGAAAAGCAGAAAGATTTGTTCTCCTTTGCAAGCTGGTGAATAAAAACTGGTTTGAGAGGTTGAGGCCAATTCCATTTTGCATTCAGGATAAGGGTGACATGAGTAATGAATTTAAAAATCATTTAGAAAATGAAGCTGTTAATTATCTTTAGTGTTTTAACATGTAAAACAAATGTGTGAATAAATGAATGTTAAGCTTTTTAAATAAGTGCACAGTCTATCCCCTGAGGTAATAAAAAGTGCCTAATCTACTATAAAGCTTCCATTTATTTGCAAAATCACTGGTCTTTGTGGCTAATAGTTTTTGTTTAGAAAACAGCTGAGAAGTCCAAATACAAGATTAGCTACGGTATTTAAACTGGACTTTCCTAGTTGCTTTATTAAACTTCAACTTTAAAATATGGTTATGAATTGATTCACCATGTCTTCTTTACTAAAATATTTATCTTGGAAACAAGGACTGGAGCATACCTAACGTATCTCCCTTTTGGTACTGTAGCTGGTGTGCTTTCCTGGTAAAGCTGTTAACTTTACTAAGGTAGAAATTGATACAGCTTTTTCAAAGTGCATGAGAAAATTTCTAAATGAAAGACTGTGGAAAAGATGGGACTTATCAGGCTACAAGGAGGTGGCAAAGTTCCTTTAGTCCCGAACCAGATTTGTTTCAAATATTCATTAGGGATTGCCCTTAAAAATTGAGAAGTACTTACGTCTCTTCTAATTCACGTCAAAGGACAATATCAGTGTGAAAGAATCAGAAAACAGTACAGGAGAAGTTGCCACATTTGGGCTGGAACAATGACACGAGATGAAACGTGCGAGTGCGTGGTGCATGGTCGGAGCTGGGGGCTGAATTTCTGCTGTAACCTGCATGCCTGGAAATGACAGAGGAGGAATGAGCTGAGTTGAGGTGATAGGAGATGTCTCAGGCAGCAGCATGATGAAGTTAGGAAAAGGGCACGTGCTGTGACGTGATCGTGCAGGTGAAGTGTTTCCAGTGGAGAAGGGAAATATTGATGCTGTTTCACCAGCCTGAACGGCAGGCTGGCTCGGCCCACGCAGAGGTCTGACTTCAGCCATCAGACATCTTCTGTTTCAGGAGTCCCTTTTCAGAGTAGTCTGGGAAATCTCTGCTCTCTGTCAGGATGTGAAGGTCTGTTCTGCCACATCCAGTCCACCTGGTAAATTAAACCTTTTGAAAGGGCATGGGATCTGGCCCATTGAGCAGCACAGGAAGGGGTAAATACCAGACAGGGTGGCAAGTTATTTAAACTTACAAAATTGTCACGAGGAGCAGCAGACTTGGAGTGAAGCAGTTACCCTTTTGCTTCTGCCAGAATGTGGGCAGGAGTCTGACACATTTCTGAATGGGATCATATGGCACGATGGCCTGATGGCAGAGGGCTGAGAGTCACGTAAGGCAATAAGGCACCTTTCACCTCTGTAGGGGTCACCAATTGTGTGCCTGTCTGAGCCTTAAGCAACGCCTTCCTCATCTTCTCAAATTCTCACTCCAAGGCTGGTTGCAGCCCCTCTCTGCTCTGAAGTCCAAGCCAAGGCCTGCAAAGGCTGTACACCTACACCAGCACTCCCTCTTCATGGATCACAGAGTGGTTGTGCAGCAGCACAAATGACTTTTCCATGTTCTTTTTGTGACTTTATGGATCTCCAGCATGAGTTTTCTACCTTGATTGGCTTGAGCTTCAGTGGGAAAACTAAGATTTTCCTGTGCTAGGTCTATAGCAAGGAAGCAGTTGCCTACAGGAAACCCTGGGGTACATGAAGGCATGGTTATGAACTCCCTTTAGTTGGAGGAGCTGTATTATACTACAGAGCTGGCGTAGCTTGGAGTTAGTGAGGAGAAAAACTTTGTTTCTCTTCATGTTTGCTATGCCACAAGATAGCACAACAATGGAAGTCTTCAGACATCTGCATTTCAGCCGAGTGAGTAGCAGCAGAAACCAATGCTCAGACTTATGTCTGAACCACTGGAGTTTTAACTCTCCCTTGGCTAACTGAAGTTCTCATGGCTATGGGAATTTTGGCTGAACCACATACTATTTTCCATAAACCTCCTTCAAGTTTTGTGTAAGTATCCTGGCAAGTTTGCTTTGATTTTGAGGAAAGATTCTTGTACAGCTCAAAACCCCTTAGCTGGTCCCAAATTTTCATTTGGTATAAAGTGCCATAAGTATGGATCTAATAAGGGCTTCTGATTTAGAGCATCTGGTATTCTAGTTTGGTAACTACCAGTTTTGTTTTTTTAAAATGTGCAATAATTTTTATTTAATGTAAAACTCCGTAATAAAACTTGGTTTTGTTTCTTTTCCCATGTGCTTATCATATGAGGAAAACAAATGTCATTCTTCTGTAATATGGCTGAAATAATGAATTCACACCAATGTTCAAAATTCAGTTTGGTTATTCCTCCACTGTGAATTCTGTCAAAAAAGATATGCTGCCCAGGTAGAAGATGAGACAAGGGATTAGTTGGAGCTGGCTACCTGGACTTTTTGGACAGTAGTTAGTGGAATAACTTTTAATGGTTTTGAGATCTGTAAATGTGCCTGCTAATGCCAAAACAGTCTGGGATATATTTTCAAAGCACAGTTCACTAATCCTGTTATCAAATGATGGGATTTGTGCTTGTACCTCCCATGAGCTGCTTTGAAAACATACCTTTAAATGTCAACAGTTTTCTGGATGCACATTTAAAACCTGAATTCTTTAATTGCTAGGAGTAGGAATTTGACAATGCTCTCAGCTTTGATCATACCTAAGGTGCATACTGGAAGGAACTACTACAAGAGACTTTTTTGGGCTATATGGCCTAGAAAAGCTGTGCCTTTCTAGGAGATGTATTTCTTTAGGAATATCTATCTGTAGTGCTATTCAGGAGAGGCTATTCCAACCACTCTTACCTCAAGATATCTTGTCTATCAGACCTGAACAATACTAACTTGTTCGTGGATATGCACTGAATAGGATTTGGTGGTTTGGTGGGTTTTTGAAGGCGTAAGATTCAACACAGATTAGTATATGCTCACCCTGAGAAGGGTTCTTGGAATGTGGTAATTCATTATCACGTGAATAGTGTGACAAATGGGTATCAGTCCTTGCAAATTCATTTCCATGTCTACACCTATTTTGGCTGCTGGGTTACTATCACTGCAAGGGCTGCTTGGCAAGAGGAAGAAAAGTCTGGTTGAAAAATATTGCTGACTTTTTACCTGTTTCCTTGAAATGGAAGACTGAACATCACGTGTCTTTATTCTTCTTATCAAGGAATTTGTTTCCTGGAGGCAGTCTGGAAAATGGCACCTGGGATCCATGTGTGCAAACAGTCCTCAGTGTAAGGAAGCATCCTGTAAATGTGGCATTAAGCAGTACTGGGAAGACCTGATGGCTTCAGGATTTTTCTGCAAGAAAACTGGGGAAAAGTATAACAGAATTGAGAAAGATCTTTTTGAAAGCTAAAATGCAGAGAAGTGTCTTCCTTTGTTCTCTTGGCAATTCTGTGGAATGGTCACTTTGGAAGCAACTGTGATACATTAGAGGAGCACATGATTGCCATTTGGATATGGGATATTTTGAGAGAGCAAGGGCTTTCCTAATATTTTTCTGGCAGCCCACAGCTTGGACAGGAGCATTCCTTGCTGGGTTAAGAACTGCCTGGATGGCCAGGCCCAGAGAGGGGTGGTGAATGGTGCTGCATCCAGCTGGGGATCAGTCCCCAGTGGTGTCCCCCAGGGGTCTGTGCTGGGGTCAGTCCTGTCCAATATTTTTATTGACTATATGGATGAGGGTATGGAGTGTTTCATTAGTAAATTTACAGACACCCTGACCTGGGAGCATGTGTTGATCTGCTGGAAGGTAGGAGGGCTCTGCAGAGAGACCTGGAAGTGTTGGATGGATGGGCAGAGTGCAGTGGGATGAAGTTTAATAAATCGAAGTGCTGACTCCTGTGTTTTGGCCTCCATAAGCCCCTGCAGTGTTCCAGGCTGGGGATGGTGTGGCTGGACAGGGCCCAGGCAGGAAGGGACCTGGGGGTGCTGGTCAGCAGCTGACTGAACACGAGCCAGCAGTGTGTCCTGGTGGCCAAGGAGGCCAATGGCCCCTGGCCTGGATCAGGAGTGCTGTGGCCAGCAGCAGCAGGGAGGTCACTGTTCCCCTGGACTCAGCACCGGTGAGGCCACACCTTGAGTGCTGTGTCCAGTTCTGTCCCTCAGTTTAGGAAGGACCTTGAGACACTTGAGCACATCCAGAGGAGGCAACGAGGCTGGTGAGGGGCTTGGAACACAAACCCTGTGAGGAATGACTGAGGGAGCTGGGGTTGTTCAGCCTGGAGAAAAGGAGACTCAGGGGTGACCTTATCACTCTCCACAGCTCCCTGGAAGGTGGCTGTGCTCAGGTGGGGTTGGTCTCTTTGTCCAAGCAGCACTGTGCCAAGGGAAATATAGTTTGGATGTTAGGAAAAAGTTTTTTACAGAAAGAGCGATTAAGTATTAGAATTGTCTGCCGGGGGAGGTGCTGGAGTCACCTGGATGTGTTCAAAAAAAGACTGGATACAGCACTGAGTGCCATGGTTTAGTTGGGCTGTACTCTATGGTTTTGAAGGTCTCTTCTAACCTAGTGATTCTGTGATACAGGACAAGCTTTGTGATAAGAATGGCAAATTTCCTGATTTTCTTAAACACTCTCAGTGATCTGTAGCATTGAGGTTCTTAGCTCGGTGCAAATGAGCAAAATTGATGGCTTTGTCTGCTTGATGGTGGTGTAACTAGCAAAATTTAGGACATTTTAGGAAAAGGAGGCAATCTTTGGAATAATTTTGCTTTTTACTTTTCTGAAAGGAGTATCAGGAGGCCTACACTCACTGTCTTTTTTTCTTTCTGTGCTCCTGGATCTGGAATTTTTGCTGTTGGCTGGCTTTTCAGCAGCGACTGGTCCAACACAAACCACTAGATCCAGGAGCTTCGGCAGATTCCTCCAGGACTGCCATTTAGTAAGTCTGCTCTAAGCTCAGTTAAAAACTTCAGATTTCTTCTCCAAGTTTCATTTGCCTGAGTTAACCAGACATTGAAATAAATCTGTGTACTTCTGTTCTTTTTACACTGCTGCGTAATTTCTGGACCTTTTAGCCCTGTGAAACAGTTGGCGTGTGAACGATGTCTGTCCCTCCTGTACTGATAAAAAAACTCAAAAAGGTCTCCTCAAAATTGTCTCTTCTGCTGGGAATCAACCTGCCTCCCTGAGTTGTTCATGATAATGTATAGGATTTGGTATTTGGCATTTCCCTAATGGCTTTTCTTTGGACTGTTTCCGGAATAGTAATAATATGCCCTTGAGAAAGTGAATTGGGATTTGTACAAGTTAATCAGTATTAGCAAATGTCTTGGATCTGATTTTGGAACATAATAAAAAGCAGTGTGGGCAGAAGAGGGATGGGAGATTCTGTCCCTCTGCCCCCCACAGGTGAGACCCCACCTGCAGAGCTGGCCCAGCACAGGAAAAACTTGGCCAGAGGAAGCACCAGGTTGATCAGAGGGATGGAGCAGCTCTGCTGTGGGGAAAGGCTGGGAGAGTTGGGATTGTTCAGCCTGGGAAAGAAGAGCTTTAAGGAGACCTTTTTGCAGCCTTCCAGAAGGGAGCTGACAAGGAAAAAGGAGAGAGACTATTTACTAGGGCCTGGAGTGACATGACAAGGGGGAATGGCTTCAAAATGGCAGAGGGAAGGGTTAGATGGGACATTGGGAAGAAAATTTTCACTGTTAGGGTGCTGCGGCACAGGCTGCCCAGAGAAGCTGTGGCTGCCCCATCCCTAGAAGTGTCCAAGACCAGGTTGGAGAAACCTGGGATAGTGGAAGGTGTCCCTGCCATGGCAGGGGGTAGGAACGTCGTGGTCTTTAAGGTCCCTTACAACAAAACTGTTCTTTGATCATGTGAACATTTATGTGCTTGTTTGCCTTTGAGTAATGTTCTCATTTTCCAAGGCGCTTGGGCTGGTACCAGACCTGAGTGTGCACCCTAGAGCCTTGTTGAATGAAGCTTTCTAGATTTCTGACCTCCTACTTTGCTTCTTTACTTGTTCCCATGTGTGGTGCTAGCATTTCTAAGACACAGTTCTGCCATGATCCAAATGGATCCAAATGATTGCAAATGGAGGAGTCTCACTGACCATAGTCCTGTTGGAGGCAACTCTGTCTCAGTTTCCTTAAGCCCCATCTTAAACTTGGCTAGGTTTTTGTCCTCCTCTCTTCTGCAGCTTTTCTATAGCTATTTTAGTTTTGTAAATGCAGCCTCATCTGGGTATTTTGCTCTGTCTGGTGTGCTGAGTTGTGGTTTTGAGCACTTGTGCACACTAACCCCCAAGCATGAACAATGTAGGCACATATGGCTGTAAACTGATGAAGCTATTTCAAGCTCACATCTATCAAACATCACTTGACATATGGTGGCTCTGTTCCTTCACTGATCTAGTCCTCTTTCAATTTAATTTCATTACTTTGCTTTTTAGCAACTGTAAAATGATGTGCAAATGTTGTACACTGAAGCATGGTGAGGGAAGAGTGGACCACAACCATATTTTAGCCTTGCTATACTTCTGTCCAACATATAAATAAACAAGAGGAGCTTTTGTAAGTAAATAACTACCTACATAGTTTTAAATAGTGGTTTAAACTGACTTCTGGAGTAATCTTGTTATTTCATTCCAAGCTGAAATATTTTCACTTTTGGCACCCTTTGACTCCTGCCCTTATCTCTATTTACTGTATAGGCTCCTCCTTAGATCTTCTTCCAAAACGTTTCACCTTAGCTGTTGCTGTCTGGTGCAGAATCTTCTGCTTTTTCGCACTCTGAGTATACAACATCCCGTGAAATTCCTTCATGTCACTGCAGTACCATCCCTGGGAATTCCAGAGGCTTTGCTAAGCATGACCTCTTCTGCCTCGGTCCAGCTGCCGCAGTCTTAAGCACATTGCTGTCCACATTATGCTAACGTTTCATTCCTGTGGCATGCAGTTCCCAAAACTTTCCCACCACAGTTCATTTTCTGCATCAGGGCTCATTATGTTCCACTTATCTCTTTACCTGATATAAAGTGATACTAAACTGAAGTAATTCAATGGAAATTAAGTCTGTGTTGTGGAAATTTTGGTATGGAGTCATTTTTGTGACAGCGTCATTCTTGTGATAGATGAGAGTTAAGCTCCTTTCTATACAATGGGTCACATTCCTTGTAAAAGTTTGACATGAATAGAAAAGGTTTGGGGTTTGTTATTCATGGAGATGCAAGTTCGTGGCGTTCCTTCTTTTTTTTCTTTTTGATGGTATTATCTGAAAACAACGTAATAGGCTTATTTCTGGTTTGCAGAGAAGGCATTTTTAGTGCAAGCTGATAGTGAGCCAGAGTCTCTAAAACCTTAAAGTTGTGGTTAGCAGACAGCCAGTCTAGGAAATTAGGTCACCATTACCTCACTATTCGATGTTATTTCTATTTTTTTTTTAAATTCTGTAGTATATCCTGTAGTTGACACTGCTGCTGTCTTACCAGTGGCATCCAAGATGGAATGATCCCAAGCTGGCAGAGTCTGAGGTTTCAGAGAGGTGAATCCAGAGTGTGAAATCGGTGCCGGGTGTGAAGAGCAGTGGGGGATGACTGGCTTATTCCGGAAGAAAGGTCTGGGCACAGCCTGGTGTTTGACACTGTAGGAGTGTCAGTGTTGGGTCTGGGGATGTGGGGATTACAGAGCTCATGGCTGGAGCTGCTTCCCTGAGGAGCGTGGCTCTGCAGGGCATGGTGCTGGTCCTTGGGGAGGCAGCTCTAGGTGCTCCTCCTGCCTGAGTATTTGCCCCTGCACTCTCAGCTGTCACAGCCTCCACTGCAGCACAATCATCCCTGTGTGGGTTGGTGGGATGAGGTGGGAACCAAAGTAACTTGAAAACCCATACCTATTTATATAAATACAAAAAAATTTGATTTTTCTTCTCTTAGAAATGCTATTAGCGGAGTCTGGGAGTAGCTGAAAGCTTTATCCCCATCTGTTACACTATGCATGGCTCTTCTAAGGTGTGACCTTATCAAAGCTGGAATCAAAACACACAGTAAAACTCAAGGCAGGCTTGATCTAGTTGAGATACCCTTCAGTAGACCATGGCAATGGGGAACAATGGATGTTCATTCTTTCCCTAAGTGTGGTTTTATCAGCAATTAATGTGTAAAAATAGTGCTTCCTGGCTTCAGGATCTTTCCCTCAGCTTTCAAATTTGTATTTGCTTACTTAACCTAAAAATAAGGAAGGTTTCTACTCCAGCTTTAGTAGTGACTGAGCCAGTGGAGTCACAGCAGCTACGTTAGAACAGGTATTTGTTCTTTGTCAGTGGGATTATTTGTTAAATTCCAGCTGCAGATCTTTTACTGTTGAGTTTTCTTCACAGGCCAGCAGGAGAACGATTTATTTTTGGATTAGTCTTCCAGGCCCAGAGCAAAAGAACTTCCAGAGAAACGGGACATATCATTATACAGGGCTGGATGGTTTATTTGATTGCTTTTCAGGTGTGCTTTCTGTGCTTTGGGAGGGCTTTAATGAGTCAGTGGGAATAATGTGACTAAGTCAGGATATATTATAGGGAGAAAAGCTGGAAGGAGGAAGGAGAGATCCAGTGGGCAGACTTTGCACTTGTCTCTAAGCAGAGTAGCAGATGACTTGAGCAGATCAAGGCAAAACTGGCATCTCCCCCTTAACCTGAGTCTCTCAGCCTTAGTGCCTAGAGAGAATGTTCAGTCATGCAGGTTTGAGTTTTTGGGAGGGGTGGTTGTTTTTGCAGGAGGCAGCTCCTGATGCAAGGTGGGAACTGTAATTTGTATAATATATTGTTGAATTAGCTTGCAGGATTTTAATAAATATTACAGCATTAGCCTTTTTTTTAAAATTTTTTCCCCTTCTCACCTCTGACAGCTTCAGTTTACAGACTCTATTCTACTTGTGGAAATTTTATTGTGTGACCGTTTCCTTGTTTAGTAGTGCAGTGGCTTGGGAGGAAGCAACTTTATACATTTGATCTAATTTTAAAGCCTCAGAATAGGTCATTCACTCTTCCAAACAATTTCTGAAGATTTTCAAATAAGGAATAACTTGATTTAGAAGGTGAGGAGTAAAGTGTCAGGGCCAAAACTTTGAAGGAGGTTTTATGTGTAACCTTATTGGGATTTTTAATGGGCTAAATACAGCACTGTAGGCAGAAGCTGTAAACTGAGAAGCCCTCCATCTCAGCAGATCCTTGGGGATATGCCCTTGGGAGGGTTTCAGACTGCAAGAAAATGTGGAAAAACAAGAAGATTGCTCTGCAGGGATGGACATAATGTAGGGAGAGGTTGGGAAAGATAAATCCTTCTGGCCCCCTTCATTATGAGAGTAAAACGACACTTTTGGCTAGAAGCCAGTGAAACCTGGGAGATCTAGGATGGTGCAGACAGGACTAGCAACAAGTTTTGTCAGGGAATGGATTGGATGAGTGTGGATCTGCCTCAGCTCTGTGGTTTTTTTTCTGAATATAGAGCGTTAACCCCTCTGTTCCTGCTGCTTTCCAGAAGCAGAAACACGGCTGAGCCACTCAGCTCCTCAGAGCAGATGGGAAAAAACTGCAGCGGATTTTAATTAAACTTGGAAAAACAAGCGGAGGTAGAGGAATGCTGTGACAGGAGGTGTAGGATTGCTGGAGGAGCATGTTGTTGTGATGCTGACCCCACGATGCAGAGGTTAACAGCCATCCCATCTTCCCCACACAATCAAAATTCAGCAGCAGCGTGGAGAGGGAGGGGGCTGCCAGCCAGATTGGCTGCCTCATAAGGAACATTAAAACAAACAGACAAAAATGGTATTTTTCTTTTTTTTTTTTTTTAATCAAAAGAAACCGAAAGTTGTTTTCAGCAAGAAATGCTGCACTCTGTTGTCCCGACAGGTGTTTTTGATTTAAAAATTTGACATTCTGATTTCACCTGTGTCAGCCCACCAAGGTATGGCTGAGAGTGTTTTCAAGGAGACAGGAAAAATGCCAGTGATCTTGAAAGCTTTAACTCTTAAATTAACTAAATTGCAGCACTTTTTAATTTCTGTAGAAACTAATTTTTCTGTAACCCCTAATTTATCAGGCCTGTGACAAGAACAAAGTTAGATTTTGAAATTAGACCTCAAGGGCTAGTTTTTCAGTAGCTCTAGGGGTTGTTCTGCTCCTCTCAGAGTACACCTGCAGTGTGGTCAGAGCTGTGAATGCAGCTTCTGGGCTGGCTCTAATTGAGCTGATCTGTACAGGCAGGGAGGGCCAGCAGTGCACAGGTTTTGGCTATCAACCCTCCCAGCCCAGGGCAGCCCTGGCACCCAGGAGAGCAAGGCAGCAAGAGATGCTGCTCAGGGGAACCTCCAGGCTGAACATGCTCTGCAGCCTGTGGGCACTTGCACAATCCCAAGATCTTCAGGGGATGGTATTTAATTTTTTTTGGTTTTTTTTATGGGAGTTGCATGTAAACAAGACAGGGTAGAATTTTGACCTGTAAATAGGATCTATTTGGGAATAAGCCTTTTCCAGAAGTATATAATGATAGTTTTCATTTCTTCAGTTAGAAACAAAATCCTAAAAAGGCTTACATGGAGGCTTTATTTAAGATTCCCAAGTACTGAAATTAGCCTGTAACTTCAGGGCTCTGAAGTTCAGTGTGCTCTTTTTGAGAGCCTCTAACTGTGGATTGTTTCACCTGGGAATTTTTGTGCTCACTGCTGTAAGGCTAGCCATGATACCTTTTTTGTTTCCAGAGCTTATGATTTAGTGTCAAGTCCAACTTTTACAGCCAGGAGTTAGCAAGGAGCATTACTTTATAATGATAGGAGGTAGAGCTGTCGGGTTTATTAAAATGTCCTTTTTCTAACATGGAGGAATTAGCAGCTGTGTTTTAGAATAGGAGGTCAGAATGATAAAAACACCCACGAAGGTTAACTCTGAACAGCCTGATGTCATTGAAGCTTTCAGCAACCAAAACCCCTAGAAAATACTTCACAAGATTTAAGGGTATTTAAGGCATTTAATGTTACATCCCTTGGGGTTTTGCACTGGCAGTGCCCTAAGGAATTGATGAAGTTGGGATTTTAGGGTGCTGAGGTGTTAACTGTTATAGTACCAGGGAATCATGAATGAAATCTGAATTGCCTTGTGTCTGAAGGCTTCTGAGGGCACTGGGGAAGTGTGAAAGGAGCTGCTGTTTGCAGTCAGGTCATCATACTCAGAACACCATCTTAGCTCCAGTTCTAATTTTATGCTCTTATTTTGCTTGTTTCAAATATTATCAGCCCCTACCGTTCCCAGGGTGCTGGTTATAAATCACACCAAACCTCTGAATCCTTGAGTCCCTTTTCCCTATGACTTTTCCTCCTCTGGGGTGTGAAGTGCATGAGTGTTATCGGCTCACCTGGAGCAGATCTGAGAGGTGCTGTGGTCTGCAGGAATGAGAACTGGGTTGGAAGGCAAGAGGTGGTGAAATCTACTTCTGGATCACAGACAGACTCCAGCTACTTTACCTTTCTGTTTCATTTTGCTCCCCAGGGAAGTAAAGGGGTAAGGATATTTCCCTGCTGCCTCCAGGATGGGTGGTGGGCAGGCAGCTGATTAAATCCCACCTGAACACAGGACAGGAATGTCCTTCAGAGGCTGCTAACAGTGGCCTGATAGAACCAGAGTGCGTTCCGTGTGGTTGCTCTGCGTGGTGTGTGTGTGATCTGTGCTTTCTGCATTCCTGATCGTGTTTACTTGCGGCTCTGGAGCGGGAGATGTAGCAAAGGTCAGCCAGTGCTGTGCATTTTCACACAGACATCTCCAGCCCCTGGGTTTCTTGTGGAGTGCCCTGGTGCTCTGAGGACACTCCTGTGGTTCAGCGTGGTCAAAAGCTGTGTGTCCACAGAACACCAAAAAGTCACTTACGGGAATCCTCCCTCTCTCTTCTGGCTTTTCTTCTGCAGTTTTACTGTATGAGCACCTTTCCTCCAGTTAGGGGAATGGCTGGCAAACAAACACCCTCTCACCTGCCAGCAAGGACCACACCTTGGCCTTCCTGAGAGTCAAAGCAGTCAATTTATTGCAGGGAATACAAATCTGTTTTCCAGCTCTGCTCAGGCAGCAGCCAAAGAGCTCAAGCCAATTGGTGATAATGCCTGTTAGAGTAACCTCTAACCTGGGACAGCCGTTCTTAATAAAAGCCAACTACTATTTTCTTTTTTATATATTTTTTTTTTTTATTCCTTAAATAGTACAGAAAACCTGTTGATCCTTTACAGTTTTGCTGTAGGAAGAAGTGATTGTTTTTCCATCCCTCAGATCACACCCAAGCTTGCATGGTGTTGCCATGGTGGTGTTCCATTCCTGGCAGCAGGGAGAGGATAGGGACCCTCATCCCTTGCCTGCTTGTTCTCATGTCCTTGCTACCACAGGCTGTGCATTCCTGTTCTGGTTATGTGACCAGGCTGGGCTTCAAAAATCAGATGAAAACCTGGAGCTGTGAAAAGCTAGGGTTCAAAAGCTAAAAGACAGTGTTTTCTGCAAGATTTTAAAAATTTTCCAGTTTTTATGTTGCTGCTCTGGTTTAGAATGTAGCCAATACATCTCCGTTGAGCAGTAACTAGCTTTTATAAAAAATTACTTAGTAAGAATCTTTTAAATTTAAGAAAGTGATTTTTCTCCATTACTTTTCTTTAAAAAAAAAACCAAAACAACAGCAAAAAAAAAAAAACAGCCCTAGGAAATATCCAAGCATGTGTTTCTTTAGGATCTTTTCTTGTGTCTTTTTCTTTTTTCCTTTTCCCTTTCAGCAAACCCCAAGTTTTCTTCTCTGTCTCAGTTCATAGGTCTTTGGGAAGATTGTTTCTTTCAGGGCGGGTGGGGAGCTGTGTGAGTCAGCCTGCAGCACTTCAGCCCTAGCAATACTTGCGAAGTAGGGAGGAACTCCAGCTTCTGGTAATCCGCTCTTTTCCAGCAGTGTGCTCTCATGCACACTCATAACCTGGGATTAAACCTGGCCTTGCTCAGTGTCCTGGCTGGAAGCTTGATGGGAAGGAAGGCTTTGCATGATGGATGACCGGGTGCAGCCGTGTGTCCTGGCCTTTTCAGGGCAGATCACAACATGCCTGTAACGAGTCCTGCATTAATTACCGAGGTCACACCATCGGAGCTCAGCCTGTCCTCAGAAGAGCTGGGTATGTAAGGGGCCTGTTCTTTACTAGGCAGTGGAAGGAGATGATCAGAAACCTCTGAGCTCCCCACCCTGTCTTCAGTGGAGACAGCATCATGGCTTTAGGGAAAGGTAACAGCCAGAAGCTGTGGCTTCTGTGGAGGCATGGACAAGAAGAGTTCTCTGAGGGGGTGGACAGGACCAGGAGATCCTAACAATCTCTCCTCACCTTAATATGTCTGAGTCCTGCCATTCTCTGGACTCCTTAGACCATCCTACCCCCTGCATTAATGGTGGTTTTCCTTTTGCAGTTTCACAGGGAACTCACAGTTGGTTCTGCCTTGCCATACAATGCTCTGTGTGAATGCACATAACCTCGTTGTAAAGCTGTAGTATATGAAAGCTTTCATAGCTTAGTCTGTCTCTCCCTGTTTTTCCCCTCCTGCTGTTTCTCTGTAGTTGTTTCTCTCATGGGAATGGGGGAAAGAAAAGGGTCAGTTTTTACCACTCTAGAGCAGAAGAGTGGATCTTGGGCATTATAAAACAGCATCAATGGAAAGATTTTGACTGTATGTGAAAGACAAGTGCATGCTATCTTTCCTTCTTCCCAGCTTGAGTTTGTATTTCTTTTTCCAAGAATCAATAAAGTAATTAAGATAAGTACAGGATTTTCTTCTCTCGTAAATTAATCTGTAAAAGGGAATTTTGTATAAGCAATTCCAGTAACAAAAAACTCTTGACTAAAACTTTCTCAATGCCAGACAAGGCCTATAATATTGTAAGCACATGACTCGAACATCGTGTTTAAAACATGGAAATGAAGGCACGAGTAAACCATGTAATTTTAGGATATTTGAAGGACCAAAATAAGCAAGAAAGTAGAACAGAGACAGTGGTGGGCCATCTGAGCATCCCCCCAAAAGCTGGGGAGGCATAGCTTTACTTATCTGCCAAGAATGACTTGCACTGAAGATGATTGAGGACTATTGTCTTAGTAACAAATGGTTTCAGCTGAAGTGGCTGATTAAAAGATTTTCTGGTTTCTGTGTGGAAGGATCTGAACAGTGCCATCCACGTGGAGTTCATTTCAAGGAACTTCAGCCTTGCAGAGGCGAGGTATCTAGTCCAAACTAGTAATTTAATCTTGTACTGTAGGCTTTTCCAGAAACCATCATCTCAGTGAACAAGTGGGATGAAGTTATTTGCCCTCTGGAGATGCTTATTTCTTTGGATTGACTTCACAGGGGACCTACACAGTGCTAGCAGGGACTTGGATAGCTGACTGTTAGATCTGTAAAACTAGGTGGCATAAATTTGTCCTTGCAGCAGTAAATGGTGAAGTGATGGTTAGACTCCCCATGGGGAAAGGACCATGACAGATGGGAATGTGTGCCCAAAACTATTTTGGAATTTGAATATGGTGAGGCCACCTCTCATGTTGGTTACTTCAAATGCAGTGGTTGTTTTGATATATACGCTCATAACAGTAAGAATCTTTATAGCAGCATCCAGGGTGCTGTCTGCTAGTGGAGCTCTTGTGCTCTAGAGTGAGGAATTTGGTTAAATATACACACCACCAGATGATTGTGTCTGAGATTAAGCTGGGGATAAAAATGACAGACTTCTGTCCATTTGCTCAAATAGCAGAGATATAGTGACTGCTGTATAAGCTTGATAGTACATTTATTCCTTCTGGTATTACTGTGGTACCTGGAATCCTTACCAAGGAGCAAAGTCCTGTGAACTACTTATGGAACTTCATAAATATGAAACACTTTCATTTTCCTCTGCTTATTTTGCTGATATGACAGACTAAACTAGCCAACCTCATTGAAACATTACCACTGCTTATGCAACACTTCACTCAGGCTTATTCCTCATCTGCCTCCCATTGCCCATCTCCATTCTGATTACTTAGTCTGTGGCCTTTGCGGAGTTTTGTGTGACTTCTACGGAACAGGGAAAAGGGTCTCAGTCTGGAAAGTACCTCAGTTTACATCATGGTCAGAATTATGTCAAGGGTCTTCCTTGTTCTGGGGTGGAAGAACACCTCCCTGAGTAGGAGTTGTGCCAGCTTTCATGTCCTTGTGGCAGTGACTGGAGCAGCATCACAGCCTTGGTTAGAGCAGATACTCATCTGCAGCTGAACTGAGTCACAGTGGCTCTGGGCTTCAGGGCTTCAGCAGCTGCCCCTGGAGCCATCCTTGGGCAGCACAGCTGCTTGGCAAAGGGCTGTCTTCACTCAAGGAGCCTTTGAGAGTTAAGAGCCAATTTAGGATTTGTGGGGCTGTCACAGGTGACAGTACAGCCTGACAAACAGCACAGTGAATAAAAGGATGCAGTCTCTCTACTGCAGTTCTCTGCCCTAAATGAGGTGCAGGGTCCAATTGTGATGTTACTAGGACTGAAGCTTCTCTTGGTCACTCACCTGTCAATATGGAGAAATGGAAGGTAGCAGGATGTAGGGGGATGTGTAAGACCTGCCACTGCCAAGTCTGGGCTTGTGAGTGCTGGTCCTGAATGTGAATGGTAGAGAATTTGCTTTTTTTAGCTCATAATAGTGTCTTGCTTTCTGCTGCCCATAGCTACTGGATTTTTTTTTTTTTAACATGGAATTTCATCTGAAAACATGAAAAGTTTGAACAAACACTGAAATATGAGGTCAGTCTGTTATCTTCAGTGCATTCTCCACCATCTCTGTTGTATCTCCAGATATGTAATATTGCAGGCTGACTAGACCTTTCCTTCCCCCATGCCCCCAAATCCATCAAACCATGTCCAGACTGCTACAATTCTCAAGTTTTCTGTTATTGTTTGGTTTGTTGCTTTTGTTTTTGTTTTAAACTATGAACAAGTCCATATTCTCAGTAACAAATGCCCTGACACCCAGCCAGCACAAGTATAGAGCCCTGGCTACTAGTTGTTTACCATTTCTTGTAAACTGTATTTTTGCACAGTTCTCTCACTAGATCCACAGTTAAGAGAGCAACTGGGTGTTAATCCAGCGAGGAGAAAGGGTGCAGAGAAGCTGCTGCAGCCTTTGACCAGCAAGGAGCAGTCCTGATAGCATCTGTTGTGCGAGGATAAGGACTGGAAATGACAAGGCCAGTTTTGGAACAACGGTATCCGTGTTTCTCTACTACCCTTGAGGACGAGGGGGACAAGTGCCTACATGTGTTGGATTTTGTTAGCTGGATCCAGTTGCTGTGTTGAGTTAATGAAGGTCATGCTATTCTGTGGAATGTTGGGAAAGCAGGAGAAGCCGAAACCGAGCTGGCCCATCCCCAGGCAAACTGGTTTTAACCAGGAAAAAGTCAGAGAATGCGAAGAAACTTCTTGTACATCACCTCAGGCGGTTATGTATTCTGTTTCCTAGTTACATTTTTTTTTCCTGGTATCAATTCCAAAACAAACAAATGGAGAGAGAGAGAGAGAAGGGAGAAAGAGAAAAGCATTCCTTAAAATAACCCTTTAACATCTTGGGCCAAACTCTCTTTTCCTCGGGCCTGAAGATGCAGTCTGTCTGTGCTGACGCTGGTAGGGAGCACCCCAGGTCTGTGCTGCAGTGGTTGTAAAATGAAACACTGTTCCCTTTTTCTTCATTCAGAGATAGTGTCATAGCACTGTGGCCCATCTCAGGCACTGCAGTAAATAATAGCATAGGTAGTGCAAGTACAGACCTCCTGACACACCTTTCTTCTGTCTCACCTTTTCCTTACCTTGGGTGAAACAGCACTGGGCAGGAGGGGACCTTGGCACTGTTTAGGATCTGTAGGCACAAGCTTTGATTCTGTTCTAGCAGTAGCTTGGGTGTTTAGAAGCAGTTGTTCTGCACTAGTGTTTCCTGTTGGGCTTACTGGCAGAAATGACATGACCAAAGGCCACTCCTAGAGTGCTGCAGTTTGCTGCCCTTGGGAATGCTGAAACCTTGGGTTCCAGGGCTGACTGCACATTTTCACTTCACTGGGGCATTTGCATTGCATGATTGTCATACTGCAATGCTTGAATAAACCTTCTTTTTTTGTCTGTGGGTGAGCACATCCACTTCCACTCCTACTCTGTGTTATTCTAGTCCTTCAGCTAACTTTTGCCTCCAAAAAGTTAGGGAGTTGATCATGCCCCACTTTGGAACTGTCCATTTGATCTGCTCGAGAGCAAAAGTAGAAGACATTTCTCAACTTCCCTGCACCGCTGCCCTCTGTGTCATCCTGTTTCGAGCTCCTCTATACAGCTCTTAAAGTGCTATATAAGGTTCTGAAAAGTATCATGTTGCTTGGCTGGGTGCTGGAGGCAGGAGGGCACACAGTCTCTTTTGCGTGTTCCAGCAGCCAGTGGAAACAAGGGTAAGCCAGCCCGTGTACGTCTTAGCTTTGGCAGGGATGATCAGAGCCATAGCTCAGCAAGAAATCAGCATTCCCTCTGCAAGTGAAAGGTCAGGAATGCAGAAAGCTCAGTGCCTTTTTAAGAAGGTTGAAAGTTTTGCAAGTTTGCCCTCTGTTTTTTTTCCAAAAAGAGAACAAATCGGAGGATAACAGTCCCGTTTTCTGGTGTACTTTTGGCTGAGAATGTGTCATCTAATCTGTTTAAGAAACGGTCACATGTAGTATTTTGAAAAATTGGTAACCTCTGGGTCAAATCCATTCCATTCAGCTCTGCTGTTTGCTTGATGATTGACCAGTGGCCAATGATGTTTGGTATCCAGCTGACATCCAAGTCCTTTCCTGAATTCTCCCGCCAACAGTTAAAGGTACAGTAGAAACAAAAGCTATCAGCAGAGATTTCCTCATTAAAACCTGTGCTGCTGGGCTCATGGCAGACTGATGAGTTCAGGCTGCTGCGATGTTTTTCCATCAAGGACATCCAAACCCAAGCTAAGAAAAGAGCAGAGCTTCACCAGCAGCAGCACATGTGTCTGCATTTATCTAAATATGTGTGTGTACCTCTTCTATCCAAAAGCATTGGCACAAATGCCCTGTTATCAGTCTTGCTGTGAGAGTGGGTGGGAAACTATTCAGAGCAGCTTTTTCCCACTGGAAGCCTTTGGTGTCTAGAAATCAAAGCTCTCTGCAGATGTGTGTGTGTCTTAATGAGATCTAAATTGAGAATTCTAAAATCCAGATGGAATTTGTGATGAAAACAGATGCGTGATCAACACCCTTGCCAGCTTAGAAGGCAGAGGCTGCAGCAGCACCACGGAGAGCTTGGGCTCCCTCAGCCTGAGTAAGTGCTCAAAGTATGTGGCAGATGCCAAAGGGAGCCAGAGCTTCTTCCTTCCACCTTAATCAAGCTTTGCTTCATCTTCATGACTTTCACAATGTCAGCCTTGATATTTGCTGTTCATGCAACCCCTCTTCAAAGCTGGTGCTTGTCGTGTTGTTTATGGAGGATAAAATGGATTGAATGTTAGATATTAGATAAGATTTTGTTCCCTGTCTCTTCAAAGAAATGCTACTATTAATTATCTGTTTGCCTTAAATCAGCATCCAGAATCTGTGTGCTTTAATCAATGTATTCTGTTTGGAATACAAGAAAAAATTACTGTAGTGACACAAAATAATTTCCCTTCTGATTATGGTTTTAACAGCCATGCTTTTAACATTGGAAATAATGAGTCATGGAATCAACAGCACGTGATGTGGTCTTTCTGAAAGACATCTCAACTGGCATGGGGTCATATTATAAGGCATCAGCCTTAGAAATTTCTTCCCACTCACTTGAACAATTTCTTTTTTGTGCAAACATATGCAAAGTCCTGCCTGCCTTTCTCTTCCTTGCAGCCTGTGTTAAACTTCAGTTGTCACTTGGATTTATGTTCCAAGCTTTTCTTCATCAAATTCATTGAACCCAACAGTAGATAATTTAAAGGCTGTACAGAGATATTTTTTCTGAAGGGCTTATAAAAGAGGCAGACTGCTACTTCTAGCTTGAGCCAAAATATATGGAGTGAAGATTGTGCAAGTTTCTTTGCAAGGAGATGTATTTTGTCCGTGACAGAAAAGGCACTGGCTTTACAAATGCTGGGAGTCCTGTAAGTGCTCTGTCACCCTGAATTAGGATTTGTTTCTTCTTCCATTGACTTAAGCACATGAACATTAATCTCCAATGTTAATCAATTTATTGTCTCTGAACTCCCATAAGATAAAGAATTACAATTTCTATTTTGTAGAGATTTAGATTCCTGTTTAAACATGTGTTTAGGCACCTAAGGATGCAACTAGATGCCAAGTACAATTTATGGAAGTGTCTTAACTGATCTTGAGTGGAAGTTTAGAACCCAGAGAAGTGAAGGGATTTATAAATTCAGCAAGGCACTGGACTATCTATAGGATAGATACTGTGCTGACATCCTTGGTCTCACCTGTGTCTGGGAGCAGAGTTAGAGCTATCTATGCTGAAGAATGGGATAGGAGGCTTAGCCTCTCCAAAATATTATGTCATTGTCATGGTGTAGTTAAGGACATACAGAGGTTTCAAATGTTTGCCTTTCTTTTCTTTATTTTTTTTTCATTTAAAAAAATATTTATTTTAACAATGCCCGTTTCAGAAATTCTTACATTTAAATTAGTTCAATGCACCCTTTGCTCCTGATGCAAAAGACTGACTTGAGACTTGTTTGCATCCTTACAGCCTGCTGGGAATGAGCTTGTTGTGGAAACCACTAGGTGGAAATGACAAATAATAAATTTGTTGGAAAAGGTGGTTGTAAGCAGGAACCAGAATGAAATTTGAGTCAAATTAGATGAAAATGTTGGGGGAGAAAATGCTTCAGCAACACTAAAATGGCTTTTGATGTTTAAAAGCAGAAAACATTTCCATGTTTGTTTCAAAATCATGTATTTCAGCTCAAAAGGGCCAGCACTTGAAAGGAGGAGGTGACACAACTTCAGAATGGTTTTATTTTCTATTTGCCCAAACAAATGTCTTGAGTCAACTGAAATGATTTTCATAGCAAATGGAACATTTCTATTTGTTTGACCAATATGATTATTTCTTGGTGTTTGGTAGTCACTGCAAAAACTGTTTTCCTTATGTCTCCTACCAGATCTGGAAGTTGGAGACTGGAATATTCCACCTCCGTGTGTGCGGGGTGCAGCTGCCTGAAATAAATCTCCAAGTTTTAAACATCTCAAGCTCTGCCTCATGGTAGATGCTTTATTCTTACCCTAGAGTGAGAATCCCCTGTTGATGGTATCTTTAAGGAAGCTGCTGATCCCAAAGCCCCAGGCCAGAAACCTGGCAACAGAGTAGCAACAAGGCATTGTTATAGGAGCAAGTCCCTTTTTGCAAAGAGTCTTTAGCATATATGCACGAATAAAGGTGGTTGTGAGTGCTTCAGAACTTTAGAAGAAGTCAGTGAACTCACTGTGCACGTGCAAGCAGATAAATGAAGCATGGTATGTGATATATAAAATCATGTGTCCCTCCTGGGAGTACTCACACTGCCTTCCTGAGCCCCTCAGATCAGATTTGGCATGGGGTAGTTGGATCTCACATGGCTGTGACTGTAGCCTTCACAACTGGAGTTGTGTTGTGCAGGTACATGCACTTGATGAGAATGTGGCAAAGGAAAATTGAATGTAAAGTCTGCTAGGCAGCCAATACATTTGCTTTGTATCTTTATCTTTTCCTTGCTTGGCAGTTATTTTAGCAGGTGCTGAACTACTTTCTGCCTGCTGTACATGAGGGGACTCAAATGACCTACTGTAAATTCTTAATATTTCCTGTACTTATGAGAAGACATAATCACCTGAAGAACTTGTATATTTAGTGTGGATTAAGATGATCTTTAAATAATACCTTTTTTTTTTTTTTAAGCCCAAGATTGGTCATAACCAGTGTTAGGTTGCTTAGTACTATATAACTGAGAAGTGTTCATATTGTCACCAAATAGGTAACAATCTATTTTAAAAATAGTAGGGTGGAGTTGCTGCTCAGGTCGTTCCACATTATTTGTTGTAATTCAGTAGCCAGTTAATGACAACATATCACTATTAGGTTATAGCCCTCCTAGGTTATGGTTTTAGAACTGTAAAGAAAGAGTAGCAGGGTTTCGGGGATTGATTACAGAGAGCTTTATTGTTATTTCTTACACTTAAATCTGCTAGGTAGGTTAAAATAGCCTAGTAGGAGATCTGGAATAGCAATGATGTGCAGTTAAACACTGAAAAATCCCTACCTCTTCTACAGAGTAGAGCTATTAAAGTATTGCTTATTGTACATTAGTATTCTGTATTCGTTACCTGCAGAGCTCCTACAGGCAGTGGTGTGGGCAGGCTGTACCATTTGTGACTTCATGCTACACAATTCTCACTTGCCTGCACAGTTGACCCGATCCTGTATGTCATCAGGGAGGAGATGTTTAACTTGTGACACTGCTAATCCTTTCCTGAAGGCTTTTCGTTCTTCCTGCACGTTGTCCTTTCGTTGCTTTTGTGAGCTGGAACATGCTTGCTCAGCCCAGTGATAAATTCGTGTAATTACCTATGGATGTGCCGAGGTCCTGTTGACTTTAACATTAAAGATCAGTGATTGCTTAAGTATTGCACTGAATCAGGACCCCCAGGCACTTTCACATGCACAGGCCAGCTTGGGAATTGGTGCACCTTATTGTAGTCCTCCACTGCTGGGAGTGGAGAGCAGGCTGGGGACAGCCAGGAGCACAGCAGCCAACGGGGTGCTCATCACCGCCAGGAAAACCCACAGTCCACACAAGTGGGATACATGGAGACAAACTGTGATGTCAGACAAAGTTCAGAGTGTGTATTTGGTTAATCTAGTTCTAGAAAGTTGGTCTGCGTGCAGGTGGGAGTTTCACAAAGGCACATGTCCCTGCAAGGAGTCTGCATCCTGGTACTGCTGTGTGTGGAGTCTGTAGCTCTGCAGGAGCTCCAGGGAACAGAGTCCTTCCTGTCTTAATAAGGTTCTCATACAAGGGTAGGGTGATTTGTAGGTGCTTCTCATAAATGTGCTTGTTTCCACGTTTTTATTTTGCTGATTATTTTTGCTAATGAATACATTGTGATGGTGCTGTGTTTTACAGGGAACATTTCAGTACTGTCAAGCCCAAAGAGTCTGGGTTGAGCTTGGTGTGTGGAGGCCTTTAGAGAATTTGACTGTCCTCAGCTGGAATGACTGGCATTCCTGGGAATCACATCTTAGTTACAAAAGTCTTGGATCTCCAGTTCATGTATTGTTCCAACACAGCAGACACATTATATACTCCCTGTAGAGGCTCATTTGTGCTCCTTTCTGGCACAGTTTGCACTCCCAGGAGTGCTCACCCATTAACAAGAGGGGAGATGTTCCTGGGAGAGCAGTTCCAGCCTGGGCTTCTGCTGAAGCTCTGTGGCATTGTTTTCCTGGGCTGCTGATGGAGGAGTGGACCTTTGCTTTCTCCATCCCTTCAGAAGCCATCCGTGCTGTTTCCTCAGTGCTTTGATATTCTGCCAGCTGAGGGAGGGAAGAGCCATTTATAAATATTTCTGGTAATACAGTAAGTACTCTCACATGTTTTGCTCACTCATTTTCCGTATCCAGAAATCTATCCGACCAGAATCAGTTCACTCTCTTTTATTAGCAGAAATAGATCCACGACAATTAAAATTGATTAAAAAAAAAAAAAAAAAGGAAAGAAAAAAAGACAAGCAGCCAGCAGCAAGCACATCATATTGACTGTGTGTATATTCACACTGGCTTCCAACCCATGGATAATTACCCCTCAGAGATCATGTGCTATGTACAGTATGATGATGGAATTATGCACTTTAAAGAGCTTTAGTGAGCCTCTTAGGATGCCAATTTCTTTCCCCTTTTCTTCTTTTTTCTCCTTCTTTTCATTGCAGCAAGTAATGATTTTTAAATGCACATGACCTGTCCTCAAAACCAAAGTAAGTCATGTCAGTGATGTTTTGTCTCTGGGTCTGACTTTCCTTAAAGTGATGCAATACAAGTGTGCCCATGAGATGAAGTTGCATGGTCAGGGGAATCTCTTGGGATTGCTGATCCTCATTAATGAGGGGAAAGGCGAGTGGAACTTAAAAATTCCTCATTCTGTTTGGCAGCAGGTACCCAAATTGCACTTCTTGCAAGGAAAGAGGCTGTGGGTACAAATCCATAGGAAAGCAGGCTTTGTGATTTTGGCTGGTTGTGGATCACCTGACCTGAACACTAAGAACCAGGGGTAGTGATTTCTCTGACCTCTTTGTCAGAGCCAGTTCAACTGTTTTGATTTGCAATTTCACACACACAAAATTAAAATATTGTCTATACATTTCAGCCCAACTTGTTTTTGGCAAAGTGATAAGCAAGTAAAAAACAGGGCCTCATCGTAGGAAGTGTCAAGCCATCTTAATTTTAGGCAGAAATACCAGCTCCTCCTAGAGGAAAAGAGCCAGTCCATAAATAGCTCCCAGCAGATCCTTTACCCAAGCAGACAAAAGGGTGTGACGTGCAGGAGTTGCTGCTAATGCCAGATTTCATCTTTCCACTGGTAATGTGTCACCTGGGCTTGAGTTTGTCTAAGGTGTGACTTGGTGTTCAGGCAGGACTATTCATTGATATTCACTGAGCAGCTCCCCAAATCCTTAGCAGCTCTTGGGAGAACATCTCCGAAGGCACTGCCAAAGCAGTTGGAAGGGGAGGTACCTACTGAAACACAGCCATGGGGGCTGAGGTTGCAGGGCTGCTGGACTCCTTGTTCTGGGGCTGTGGCTGCATTTACAGATTTTTATCTTTTGTTGACATCTTTGATAAATGTTTGGTAACAGCAAGTGATGCTGCATCCTGTTCCACCAGCCTGGACCAGTGGGCTCTGTTGTTAAAGGGAGTGCTCCCAAACACTTGTTGCCCAAAAAGTCTTTTTAACTCTGGGTCCCCACAGCTGCTCCACTTCTGTTCAAGGATGAGTAAAGGTGGGCCAGGAAGTTCTCTCAGGAGCAGGTTGATGTGTACAACCAGCCCTCTCCTGCCATCCCACCTTCCTCAGGGCCCTGTGTCCTCGGAGGTGCAGTGTCCCTGCTGTCCCCCTAACCCAGGCTGCAGAGACAAGAACTCGTTGTGCCATCCACCAAGGTTCTCATGGAGAGCTGAGTTTATGGGACATGTTTGGGAAAGGCCTGAGCAAGTATCAGATGTACACAGTGTACACAGCTCTTGTCTCTGACTTCCTGACTGCTCTGAGTGGTGCTCAAAGCCACTGACAGTGACTTTCTGTGTGGTCAGTGATGGCCTGAGCTCCTCAGCAGCCTGAGCTGTTCCAGCTCAGCCTTCAGTCCTGCAGCCCCTGCTCTGCCCATGGGGGTCTGCTCAGGTGTCCTAGGTGCTCTGGGGAAAATGTGGTGGGGTTTTTTTGTGCTTCAGTGGGCAATAGGAAAAAATGTGCCTGTTTGTGTCCCTGTTGTTATTGTTTTCATCTGACTTGGGGAGTCGTTCCTTACTCATTAAAGATATAAATTTAAGGTGCCTAATTATGTGTTTTACTTTGCCAGCTCTCTCCAGTCCCTTTCTTCCATGATCCCACCACCCTCTTCCCTTCTCATTCCCTTAAATATGTGTAGATGATGAATAGCAAATCTTCTCATAGAATTCTTCAGGAATATTTAGTGTAGGGTTTTGCTTTTGTTTGCTTTTCTGATGACTTGGAGATGGCATGGTGAGAAAAGAAACATGTGAGCTAAACCTGTTGGTTTGAACATTGTGTCAGAAAATATCCATAAATTGCAAGTTACTACACAGATGTATAGATTTAATGAGACTGTGTAATGCCATTTATTTATGCTAAAGAATCTGACACATACGGTACTGAAAAAAGTTAATACTCTAAGAGTTATTTTATATTTTTCCATTGCCATCTGTCACTGCCTACATAATAATGATACAGGTGAAAGCCTAGCACTGCTTTAAAAAAAAAAACAGAATGAATAGTCATTTAAATGTCTTGCTGCTTTAATAGCTGGTGTGTTTTAAGTAGTGGGAAGGAGGCAATAGAGATACCCTCCCCTTGTTTTTAGTATATTAAATTTCGGGTTTAAACAGATTTGGATTCTTGAAGTGACTTATGAAAATGGAAAATGCCTATCGACTCTACTGTCCTTTACATTTGGAAAAGTTAAGGGACTAAACCAGATGCTGCCATCCTTGTAACATACCATAAGTGGTTCTTGGAGTAGCCCTTTCATGTGCATCTTGAGATATGGTGAATTTTTGTGCTCTAAATTCTGCCTTAATGGGCTGAACTCAGTACTGCTGGGGTCTCTGCACTGTGAGCAGATATTTCCAGATCCCTAAGTCCTTGTCCTCTTGTGCCATCTCAAATAATTAAAATAAAAATAAACCAAGTAAGGACATACAATTTTCTTTTTTTTTAGCTGCCTCAAGTAAAAATGCATGTTTCAAAGCAGCACCATGCTGACAGAAATCAGCATTTACAAAGACACTGGCTTTTAAGAGTTCTCCTTCAGCACTGTGTAGTTGCACTGTGGTTAAGCAAGGCTGCTTTCCCTTTTATTTCTTTTAGTCCTGCAGGAGTCCAGGCCAACAGTGGCAGTGAGGGGAGAAGTCCCTGTGCTCAGGCAAAATGTTTGCAATGATCCAGGACTGCAAATGGACCTGGGGACCTGCCCATTGCTTTGCAGCAGCCACCTGCCTCCCAGGGTGCAGACAAGGCTTTGGCTCAAAAAATAAATAAAACAGGTTTTGTTGTTCGTCTGCTTTTAACAATAGAGTGACAAAGACAGAAAATATTTTTGTGGCAGGTGCTTATCCTATAATTTTCTATGGGTTGATGAGTTGGGGAGGTGCCTTATTTAGAGGAGGAGGACATGGCTAGGTCAGGTTGCATTAAGATGATTTAGAGTTTATATAATGAGAAATAAATAAAACTTTTCCTGAAAGCTGTGAATGATGATATGTGAGTTGGTAATGAAAGCCTTTCACTGATTTAAGATAATGTCTTTGGTGGTAAAAATGCCAGAAAATGAAGCAAAGTCCAGACACAGAGAAGTGATTCCACTGGCTTTGAACAATTTCTTGAGGTGTATTTTCAAATACGGTGCAGTCCCCAAATGGAAAGTTCCTTATAAATGAAATAATTATTACTGTTGTAATTACTACCTTTTGCCTACGCTGGAAAGCATTTTTGGAAGTTCTGCACTTTATAAGAAGCAGAGACAACAATGAGTGCGCAATAAGGTTTGGTCTCCTCAAATGGATGTTATCAATCTCTTTATTATTGTTTATAAGGGATGCTCCATATATAGCTGCAGTTTGTCAGCATTTTCTATTACAATCTTCTAGTTTTTGTACCATATAGAGCTCTCAGCAGCCTCTTAGCAAATGCACTTAGGGGTGAATGTTGTGTCACTCCTCAATGAATTTCTTCTGCCCCCTCATTGGAATCTGAACTGGTCTTTAAAAAGTGTTTGTGGTTTTATGTTTTGGTAGACAGCATATTTGGCTATAGGACTGAACCTTTATTTTTCCTCCTTTCTCTGCTTTTCTATGTGCATCAGAAATAGCTTTAAGAAGTAAAGAAGAGCTGTGGTGGGAGAGGAGACTGCCAGTATTTAATGGGCACATTGCAGACAGTAAGAGACTCACTTTAGGTCAGCAGAGGAAAGGCCATGGGAGACCACCCACAGCACCAAACCTGCCTCCTGCACTGCACAGCCACTGTGACATAGGATTTCACAATGGAAGGGGCACCTGCTGAGCACCACCACCCCCAACATCACCTGCCCCTCAGAAACAAGTGGGAAATCATTCACACAAAGGCACAAAGTCCCAGTGGCTGCAGCATGCAGGACGACACAGCAGGGGAGCTGGGCAGCTCTCATGAGAGACAGGGTTTGCCAGATGACGTGAAAACCATGTCTTGTACAACAGTAAAAGGAGAGGAGAAAGAAAAATCCTGCTGCCTCTCACCTCATCAATACAGGGGGAAAAATAGGCAGACCAAATAAAGATATATCCAACAATTGCTTCTAGTTTGACCTTAGGGAAAAATCCATGAGTCCAAGACTATAATCTGATTTAGCTTGAGGGGACAGCAAAGTCCTGCTGTGTTCACTCATCTTGCATTGGCATCAGGTTCTGGCCTTGCAAAAGGGTAAGGAGAATTGGAAAGGGAAACTCCTCCTTGCACCTATAAGGAATTGGCAGAAACCTTATATTATGTTAAGCACAATATTTGTTGCACTATATTGCTTGGTAAGTACAGGCACAAAGGGAGGGGGAGGCTGGGTCATCAAGAGTACTTTTCCTACCCTGGGATATGAATACACGACTGGCTTGTGTAAGTGCTGCTTGCGTAGATGCATTTGTGGGTGAAATTTGGCCTGAGGTCTTTCTGGAGAGGAATCTTGTGACACTGAGCAATCATATATATTCAATTAGGAGTTCATACTCTTGCCAGATGGAGGTATGCAGCATGGGTGACTTGTGGTGAGCAAACAGTCGTGCCTGAGGGCTGGGCATCTGGGGCAGATTCTGGGCTAGGTATTGCCTTGCTTACTTACACCAAGGAACTCCTTACTCAGTGTCCCTTTGGACTTCAGCAGGAATCTCACTGAATGTGACCTTGTGGGAGACTGGAGTGTTTGCTAGATCAAAATATTTCTGGTGTGTGTGTCACTGAAACCATCAGAATTGGGCCCTGTGGTAGAGATCTCAGCTCCTAATGCTGTTCTTTCTGGGATGGTGTTTGCTTAAATCAGAGCCCCTCCATCAGTAACTGTGTTATTTCAGCTTCACATTTGCTTGAGCTTGTATGGCCATTTGAGCATAAAAGTTGTTTCACGCCTTTTAGTGCTGCTGCAGTCTTTATTCCTTTTGTTTGGCCCTGGAGAGCTGGGTTGGGAGAAGCCACCTGGTGATTTAGAACCATTGCTCTGAAAGTGTGCGGTGACATTTGGGGTGCAGCTCCATGTGAGCCAAAGCTGGTTGTTGTGATGGCACAGTAGGCCTGATCCAGCTGAAAAGGTTGATGATTTTTTTTTTTTTTTTTTTTTTTTTCAGGAAGATCAGTTTTCAACCAGATTGGTGTAGCACCCAGTTCCATGATCACTGATGCCAGTATAAAAGATGGAAGGGGTGGGGATTGAGGGACGATAGCAACCACAGTTTGTGTCAGCTAAAACCTGACTGAAGCTTGGCTTAGCTATTCAATAGCATCCTAATTTAAACTAAACTTGGGTGTAACAGACCTGTTAGTCTACACTTACTGCACACACCACCTCCAGAAGATATGAAATAAATCTTCTGTTGCATTTAGTGAGAGTTTAAATTGACTTCAGAGGTAGCAGGCTTAAACTGAGATTCTTCAAAGTGAAAACTAAAAATTTCTAAGGATCCCTAAATAAGCAGATGAGTTCTCACTGAATTTCTGGCGCATTAAGCACCTCCTTGTGGGCTTGAAGAATCCCGTTTGTGGCATGCAGGAAAGGACTCGGCACAAAGTTTCTAAAACATTCCTTTCTCTTTCCTATTAGTTGTGAACTATTTGGTTTGATTGAAGTGTGAATGAACAGAACTCTGTGGAGGTCGCTCATGACAAGATGGTAGCACCAGCTATGATTCACCCAAAAATCTCTGGAGCTTGCAATAAACAAATTTGACATCTAGCACTGGGAACGTCCATGATCGGACATTTTGGTACTTGAGTCAAAAAGAGGGTTGGGTAATTTCCATCTACTGCAGGTGACATTCAACCTCATTTTTTCCATCCAGATGCAGCTTCACTTCTCTCTAAGCCTCCAGAAAGCTTCAATCTACTGTGAAAGCAAAGCTGGTTCCTTTGAAATACATCTTTCATTTCAGTGTTGGTAGGACAGCATTGCCCATGGGTGCTGTTGAGGAAACTTCCCTTCTCCTGAGCAGCAGATGCACTGCCTTGAGCAGATCTCACCCTGCTTATTCCTCAGCATCGCAGCTTTAGAGTGATACCTGCTACACAGGAGAAGGGGAGACCTTCTTATTTCTCAGGAACTGAACAGAATTTGTTTAAAAATAATAAGAAGAAAACCAGTTTAAAAGCTGATTGCTTTTTAATGTCAACCTGTTCCGTAAGTACTTTGCGGCTGTGAGGTGACAACAGAGCCAATTCTGTGCCCTGTTCTGCTACTGCTGGGCTGCATTCTCACCCCTTGTGTGTATGCTTTTTGAAAAGGGGAGACTTGCTGGTGGCTCCCCTGGCTCCCTCCCTTGTTTACACATTTAATAGCTCACAATTAAGCTGCAATGAACTTGAAAAGTGTTGTTAACTTAGACGCAAATTCTATCAGCAACAAGCAACTCAAAGATTAAGTTTTCTTTCACCCAAGACTATTTTGTGCTATTTCAGGAGGAAAGTATGTTTGAACATGCATTAAAGTCTCACTACACTTCTGGAGTGATGTAAACACCCTCTTTAAGGACCCATTTTGCTACCAGAGTGCTCTTAGACTGAACAAGAGCCAGGGATCATTGTTTCCAGCTTCTGGCATTCCTTACCTTGAACTTTCAAAATCCATCAAGACAGAAGGGATTTCCCCCCTCCTCCTTTAATTTTCGTCTTACAAAACACTCACCAGTTTGCTGTTCTGGTTCTTAAAATTAACTGTATTACACTCACCCTTGCTGAGTGCTTTTGACAGTGTACAAACAGGGAGTTTAATAACATAGGGACACACCAACTCCAAGGCTTCTGATGTGTAAGAATTCAGCTCAAAACCTGTTAGAAACTGGGTCATTTTCTACTTGTCTGTGGCTGCCAATTAGCAGTGTCATTAATCCACTACCTAGGAGAAGTGCATGATTAAAATAGATGGTGTCACTGACCACTGACAGGACAATATGCTCAAGGCTATGCTGTAGCTGCCTGTCACTGTACTGCTGTAGTTAGGGCTCAGCCTCATTTTCCAGAGGGAAGTACCAATTTCATAATCTCTTTTCATCTGGGTGCAAAGACAGACACTTCATCCGGGCTTTGAGTGCAGCTTTTTGTTTTGTTCTGGACAGGGATTGCAGGTGCCTCACCTGGCACCCACTCTCTGGCCACGTTGTGTCTGTCAATGTCCTTCACTGTGTTCACCCACGGAGCCATCCAAGGCTCCTCGCGGGCGGCAGGTTTGAATTTTGCCTCCTCAAGGATGAATATCTGAAGCTGGGCCAAAGCTTTGTCTCCTGCTGGCGAGAGGAAAGGCGATGGGGGAAGAGGCATGGGAGGCATTGAGGGGTCTGGCTTGACTTGCTGCAGCTTGGGGGCAGCAGGAAGGGGCTGGTGGTGCATGGCTGCTGCCAGGAAAGGCCAGCCTCCAGCTGGAGACCACAAACCCTCAGTGACAGTGGCTAGCCTGGCTTTCCAAGGCCACAGATAAAATAAGCACTGACCTAGGACAGCAGACAGTGGAGGAGACAGAGAGATGCAGCCTTGTTGCCTTCTCCCTGGTGTGTTGCACAGTAGGAATTTTGTTTCTTAGTGGGAATTGCACTCTTGTTGCTTGCTTAAGAAGATGTCCAGTGCTTTAATTTGTGCTCCACCTGGGTATCAAATCTCTCAGCAAGACAAAAGGATTTTTTTCCCCCATATCTCACTTCTGGGTGAAAAATTTCCATGACATAGGATGAAATACCAGGAATGTTTTTTTTAGGTGGACGTTCCAAGTTCTGGTTTGTAGCCATGCTAATTTGTGGGCGAAGGAAATATTTTTGTACTGAAAAGTTCCCAAGAAACTGTTTAACAGGGAATTGGAGTTTCATTGTCACTTAGGAGACATTAACAATAATTGTAGTCAATTTGGCCACTCAGGAAAAAGTGTGATTCAGGATCAGCTGATTTGTATGCTGGAAAAAAAAATCAAAAACCCAACAAAAAAACCAAGAAAACCCCAACCTGCCAAACCCCAAAAAATAAAGAAAAATGAAAAAGAAAGCATCGTGAATGTGTGGACTGGCAAATATGTGCCATTAGCTTCATAGTTCCAGGTAGAAGCTTTTGTGCTGCTTGTTTTATGTTTTTCCCCACAAGGTGTTTTGCCAGTCTGAGAAAAGTACAAGGAACATACATTAACTGTAGGAAAATGGGTTGACTTCAAGTTCATGTTTTTGCAGTGAGCTGGATTACAGTTTTATCCCTACTATCTGTTTTGCTGTCTTTTTCTTTTTTCTTTTAGGAATGTCCCAAAAACATTAAAAAAAATCCAACAAAATCCACTTACTTATTTATGCTTATATCAAGCATATGAACAAGAAAGGCAAGGGAGCACAGGGTGAAATTTGATGTAGGATGCAGGCTAGCCATCACCATCCCTTGAACATTTCTTTGAGTTCATTGTGCCCCCTCAGTGCTGTAGGTGAAAGCAAAGACAGTGCCATTACTAAATGATTGCAGCTTCTGAGGCTGGCTGAGAACAGAGAAAACAAGCTCTGTGCAGTTTAAGTGCTGTTTTTATGCAAGCTACCACACAGCCTAATATATACACCTGTATGATGTAAGGCAGAGGAGATGGTCTGATTAGCAAAGCCCTCCAAGGAGCTGAGGAGATCCCTGCTCCCCTCCTTGGAGACCTGGTCCCAGCTGGAGGAAACCTTTCCACAGCTACCAGAGGTTTCTGAAAATGGCACTGGCAGTGCTCTGTGTGCATGAAGGTGAGGGAAGCAGGGAGAGCAAACAGCCTGCACAGCTCATGGAATAGCTGGGATGTTTTGAAGGATGCAGTGTGAATTCCTCAGGCTTTGTGAGCTCTGTGTGTGTGGGGAGGCTGTGCTCCAGCAAAGGCTCACGCCACTTGGTCCTGCTCCTTATCCTGCTCCATGAAAGCATCATTCAGCAGAAAGAAGGGCTAGGGGAAGGAAGATAAAGCAAGTGGTCTTCCATTTGTAAGCTCTCACAGCCCTGTTCTAGTGAGTGCTGAGCAGGCAGAGATCCACAGCTGTGAATGGGAAGTCGTGGTGCTCAGCACTAACTGCACCCAAGTGTTTGTTATTCCAAATCAGAGAAACAGACAAAAATTTATATACCTACACATAAGATTCAAGACTTTCTCTCGTGAGTACATGTAAATATGCACAGTTGGGATGTGGCTTTTGGATATTTTGTGCAGTGCTGTTCTAGGCTGTGTGCAGGCTCGTGGCAGCAACCTGGGCTTTTAGGTGAAGAGCACAGGGCACTATTTCTGGCTCTGCTGTAGCTACTTGTGTGGCTGAGTGTATTAAATCCTGCTCCTAGAGCCAGCGAGTATTCTTTGGGCTTCATTCTCACACTTGCTGAATAGCCCGAAAGGCTGCTATTATTAGAGGGAACTGCCTTTGAAAGTGGGCTGTCCATAAATCACCAGTGCGTGCTTTCCATGGGGAGGTGGGTCTGGGACCTCAGCTCTCTCCCTGACAGCCCACAGAGCTGCCAAAGCTCCTGCTCTTCCTCCTTTCTGCTCAGCCCTTCCACAAGGGTAGATCCTCTTGGTCAGAAGGCTGTTGGCTGTGCCCCTTGGGCTCTGCTTCCCGTGGCTCCTCTTGCTGCCCTGGTGGGGCCAGTCCCCTCCTGCTCCCCATGCACACTGCCTCCTCTTGACCTGTTTCTACATCCTAGCTGGCCTTTCAGTCTGGGCTGGTTTTTACTCTTTTAAGAGCAATAAATGCATCTCTGTGGCAACAAAAATATTAATTCCCTTCTTTAAGTGATGCACTCAAATATTTTGTAGTTACCATTTGGATGGCAGTGCCTGTGCTGATACTGGTCTGCTGTGATCTGATGCAGCAGTGTCCTTGCTCTAGATGGGCTTCGCCATAATAGTATTTATTTTTCGGTTCTTAGCTCCCATTAGTGCCTTTATGAGTAGTGGAAGATGTTTCAACAATTTTATGATTAAAAAGGAACATCTTACCGTTGCTTGGTCTCTGGTTTCTGTACCCTGCTCATTATGCTTTCTCCGGTAGTAACAGAGTGATTTAGTGTTGCAGCTTCAACATCCGTCTCTGAACCCTGTGTTTTCTGGGAAGGGGAAGAAAGGAAGATGAAGGAGGATCTCTAAATAGTCACATTTTTTCTTCTGATATTTCCAGGCCAGCTGTTTGAAAGTGTGATGCCTCACAGTGTTTTAGTTGTAACTGTCATTGAGTTTTTGGATGGGGACCCTTGGAAGTTGTCAAGGAGCGAGCGCATGTGGCCAGAGTTTGGTGACACCAGGCAGGCCCAGGGCACAGATCTGTGCTCCAGGTCTGCTGCTGTCACTGGCACTCGTGCCAATGGCCTTAGTACAGAGGTCAAAGACTGCTTAGATATGAAGGCTGAATCACCTCCTTGTTAAACCCCTCAGCAGGATCAAGGCTTAGGGAAGCAGACACGTGGGCTTGCCTTCTGGCTGACACTGTGGATGGAGGCTCTGACTCTGGGACAGGCCTTTCAGCAGGTTTTACCAACTCTTGGGGCATTAAAGTGGGGGCATTTGGTGATTACAACACTCCTGCACTGACACCCCTTTGTGAAAAAGCCTGGTTCATTTGTTTCCTTTAAAGGCTTGCTGATACCACAAGCTCTCAGTGGTTAAAGGAGGTTTATCCTGTCACCTGAGGATCACAGAAATCATCAGTGAGATTGCCAGTCTCACCAGGCAGATGTGAAAAGTCTTCAACTACATGTATTTTGCTTGCTAATATAAATAATCCAGCAGTGTAGGTCTTGCTGCAGCCCTGTTTGCCTTGGCAGTGTCCCATGGATGTGAATCAGAAGGTGGGAGCAGAAAAGCACTGGAGGCTCATCTAGAGACTGGTCTCCCCTCCATCAGGGAACCTGTCCGTGCAGGCAGGGTGATTTGGAGATTACTGGCACAGCCCACAAGCCTGGCTTCACTAGATCTTTGCCTTTGGAACAATCCTGCTTTGTTTCCTTGTGCTGTGCCTTTGGGAACCTTGCCTCTCGGGGCACTGTCAGGAGAGGCTTGGAAGGAGCAGCTCAGGCTTTGGCTTTTGCTCCTGCCGCTTTGGCTCCTTGAGAAGAAGGCAACTCTCCTGGTTCAAGTGGAGAAGCAGGCGGTCAGTTCTTAATCCTGCTGCATCTCTGCAACTTTTGACAGCTGTCTCAGTCACACTGTACCTGAGTTCTTAAACTTAGATAGAAACTAGGAATTAAAAAAATATCACAGCAAAACAAAGACTTAAAGAAATGAGTGGTTGTAACTTGTAACATCATCACCATGAAACTCTCATGATGATTTGAACTTCAAGGTTGTCATTTAATATTGATAACACTAAAAAGTTTATCTTGATGTTAGTGGTTGGGAACTTGGAAAATACATGCGTTGAACTTAATTTATTTTTTTTTTATTTCAGCAAATTCAGTAAAGCTAGAAATGCAAAGCGATGAGGAATTTGACAGGAAGCCCCTGATTCATGAAGATATTATCAGAGCTCATGATGGAGGAAGCAGCCTGGAAGATCCCTTCATTGGGAGTAACGAGATGGTGGATAACAGAAAGATCCAGGAGCTATCAAGCGAGGGAGGAATCCGGCTTCCGAATGGTAAACTGAAATGTGACGTCTGTGGCATGGTTTGCATTGGGCCCAATGTGCTAATGGTACATAAAAGGAGCCACACTGGTAAGCAGCTGAAAGAAAATCTGTGGCGATGTTGATGTTACCTGACAACTCTTCTCTCTTCCCTTTTCATTCCTGGGGCAGCAGGAAGCTGGGGAGGGGGAAAATGGCCTTCACTGCTTTTGTTTCTCTTCCTGCTTTCCAAATTCTGGTGATGCTCTCTTGCTGGCAAGCATGGCACTTCCTTTACTTTGATTTCCAGCCTTTAGTTCTAAAAACAGCACAAAAGTCTGGAAATTGCTTTTCTTACTGTTCTTGGCTGGAGCAAGATGGTGGGAGTCATTCTCTGGCATGGGAGCAGGTGGGTCGTGCTGTTGGTGTGTGTGCAGTGCAAAGCTTTGGAGCCCTTAGGAGGAGTCTTAGGTGTTCTTCCATTGGAGGTGCTCACAGGTGGACAAGAGCAGCAGCTTCCTGGGGATCTCACACTTCTTTTGGAAGGGGCTGGGCCTGGGATAAGCAAACCCTGGAGGGGACACTCATTACCCAGTGATCCTGATGCCAGGGTGGGCTTGCTGCTCACTGTGTGAGCACACTCAGCTGAACCACCCACCTGGCTCCCCAACACCAGCTCAATACCATCCTGCAGGCAGCTTTCAGTGCTTGGTGTCTCCCAGCACTTGTATTTTTATTACCATTTGGAGTCCCAAATAGCTTATCAGGCTTGTGGGTTTGAGAATTCAAGAGGCAATATGCTGATTGGGCGGGTCTTTGTGGTTTGAAAAATGAGGCCTTGAGCTTAAACTGGGCTATTTCAGGGGACTTGTGGTAAAATGGCATGCCCAGGAAGCTGGTACTCACTCCCCTATGCTGCCTACTCCTCAGGTGGGAGCAATAGTCACCTCCAACAGAAGTACAGGTGGTGCCAGAAGATGATGGTCTCTGGTCTTGCAGCGGTCTACCTTTGATTCAAAAAAGCACTTAAGCTTGTGCTTAACTTTTATGAGATTTAAGCACATGTAAGTCACCTGAAGGGCTTCAAGATACGCTTAACTTTGGATACACACTTAAATCTTATTAAGGTTAAGCACAGGTTTTTGTGGTGGAGCCTCAGCAAGTGTTTGTTCTTTGTATTTTTTAGATATTTTGCTTTTTGTCTTTGCTGTTATTTAATGGGGTGAGAGACTCACACTGGCTGACATCTGTGAGGATATAAAAAGAAAGGTTTAGTTTTAGAGAAGAGTCAGAATGACTGTGTAATCCCTTTGTAAACCTGGTAGTTTGCAGTCCAGTAGTGTGCTCTTGATGGGCAAGAAATCAATAGAATTTCTGTACAGAGGAATAATAAATATATATTACGTAGTTAATCTCCTGTATATGAGTTGTATTGATAAAAACTTGACCTAAGTGTGTAATGCAAAGCATGGCAGTATCGTTTATGATGCACTCATGACTTTAGACAGGAATTACGAGAGGAGAAAAGCATTATCTGGAGAATCAAAACCTTGATTAACAATTTGATGTGCTGTTACTAGAAAAGGGAAAGAGAAACAAGTATGCACCAGACTGAGTCTCCAGCTTTCAACCTCCTGAAAAGTTTTCACTGGTGCTTGCATGTATCTGAGCATATGTATTGTAGGTGCATCAGAGTCCATGTATTTGAACTCGAGCAGCTAAACTAGCTGTGCTAAATTTAGATTTAGGTGCTTAATTAAATGGTCTGCATTTCTGAGATACCGAATAGCTGGTGCATCTTTTAAATACAGGCAAGCTGCCTTTTTCATGTTAAAGAAGATGTGTAAATTCAAAGGGAAAGAAACAAACTCCCCTCTGCGTGCGGGTGAGCCAGCCGTCTGCGGGTGCATGGGCAGCAATTGCATAACTGGTAGCTTTTTCCTTGGGGCTATTGCTGCTTCCTCAGAGAGCTCTGACTTTTCCCATCAGAGCAGAGGAGCTGGGATGTGCTGTTCTATACAGATGATTTCAAGCATATAGAAATGGCATTTCTTTTAATGTGCAGCTCGGTGCTCTGTTCTCGGTAAACCAGTTGGCAAATTTTGCAGAGGATTTTTTTTTCCCCCTCCACTTTGTTTGTTTGTTTTTTAATACATGCTGCTACTTGGCTGTCCACAACAGAAGGGGAAGTTTGCTTGGATTTCCACATCCTGGATTTTAAGGCTTATTTTTAACATATTGGTATCTATCTTGTAAAGTGCAGTATTTTAAAATATATCGCCACTTCCTCAGCAGCGGGGCGTGATGGGCTGGCCCCAGCTCTGGAATGAGCCCTGACCTGTGGGTAGTCTGGTTTTGCAGCCCAAGGGAGAATGGTGGAGAGAAGGGAGGTTGTCCCTAGTGAGTGGAAACAGATGACATTCTTTATAGCTAATCCAACTGGCATGTACATCCCTACCTCTCAAAGCCAATTTAAGTGCATTTTGGGAGCTGAATCCTGCTTTACTCTCCTCTTTAACTGCACACAACCAAAGCATGATCTGGCCAGTTGTTTGCATTGGCAGAAACTGAAGTGCTTGTCCCTTCCCCGAAAATCTGTCAGCATTTTATGTAAATCACTCAAAATGCTCTGGTCCATAGCAGAGGCTGTAATTTGTGTGTGTGCTGGGATGAGTGCAGCTTTCCTTGCACAGGGGATCAAGGCTTGGCAAGAAGCTGTGTTGTGGGCTCTGGCTGTGCTGTGCACAGAGAGGGGCATTTCTCCAGCTATTATTCCTCTGTTCCTGAAGAGCACTTGTCTTCCCTGTTACATTATGGTAGTTCAGTCAAACAGGCATGGGGAAAATAATCTGTCGTGGATGAGGCCAGAGTAGGTGAGCTCAGTGTCCCATCTCTGATCCTTGTGTGCAGTCACCCCTTCCTCTGATACATCAAGCTGGGGATTGCCTCTCATCCCTCAGATCGTGGTCCAAGTGATGCTCTGGTCTGCAGCCCTTCCATCAGAGGGCCCATGGCACTGCTGATTGTGCCAAACACTGCGTTTCTCTGAAAAACTGCTAATTGAGGTGAAGTGTTTTTGTAATCTGCTGGGCACCAGGAGAAGGACTTTCTATTTATTTGTCGTTGCTGACAGAGAATAAATAAAATGCTTGGTGTGCGAATTAAGCATGATGCAATCCATGTATTAGTGAGCAGGGTAACCCCCTCCCTCGTGTGCCACATCCTTGTGTCAGAAAAATGGCATGGGCTGGATTTATTTTCCTCTTTTGCCATACTGTGTTCTTTTGGTCCAAATTTCATACTCCACAGAACATTCGTCAAGTTGCTGATCTCAGTCAGGTTTTTGTTACTGCAAGAGATGACTTGGTCATAAGAATATTGCAACTGGATACTCCAGGGATTTGTGCTTAGAGATGTAGAGGGACGGGGAACAAGAGAACAGGGAAGTAATCCAGGTTTTCTGAGATCATGAGAAGGAATGTCAGTGATTTCTCATCTCTTCATGTTTTCTGCTGTGGGCCTGAATTAAAACTTCCTTGCTTCTTGTTTCTGCTAAAGCAGGAACCATATTCTGGTACTTCTGTGCTCTGCAAGGTCCATGTGTTGTTCTCCCTTTTGCTGTGGATTGTGACCTTTTTTTTATTTTTTTTTCTGCTGTAACACCCAATCCTTTATCTAGTTTCCTGCTAGATATTGTAATGATTTTTATTTCTAAGGGAAGGCTGGCATCATAGAATCATGGAATGGTTTGGGTGGGAAGGGACCTTAAAGCTCATCCCATTCCACCCTCTGCTGTGGCCAGGGACACCTTCCACGAGCCCAGGTTGCTCCAAGCCCTGTCCAACCTGGCCTTGAACACCTCTGGGGATTGGGCTTCCACAGCTTCTCATCCTCATTGTTTTATAAAACACAGAGGTTAAATCCTTTCTCTGTGTGGATGCAGCAGCAGCACAGTGGCAAAGCACAGCCTGGGCAGGGGCAGTGGGGATTCATGTGCCCCATTTGTGTTTTGGGCTGGTATGTCACTTTTGGCATTTTTTGGGGTGTTAACTGCAGGATAGTCTCAGATCTCTGCTTGGGCTCCACGAGCACGTCGATACCGTAAGTCAGTGAAATGAGTTATGTGCCCGTGAGGGAGATGTTCAACCTCTGCTTTAGCACCCACAGCAGTACAACTGAACATATGCAACTCTGGAACTCTGAATGCAATTTAACTTTTTTCCCATGAAGAGTTCAAGTTTTTAGGACAAAAGACTTGTATGGCTAAGCAGCTAACCAGGAGCAAATTTAAATAAACAGTCATATAAACCCATTTTGATGAACTCCACGGGACTGCCTCTCTCATTTTGCTGACAGAAGGCCTTTTTTGGTTTAATTTCCAATTTGTAACCTAGTGCAGCCTTCCACATTGTCTCCTGCAACGTTAAAGATTTGGCACTGAATCAAAAATTTTAGGGCTGAATTTCTGAAAGTCCAGTTTTCTACTTAGGTTCTGAAGTGTAGCTTCCTGAAAAGTTCTCTCTTTTCCTATTTCAGCATAAGGAAAGAAAGCTGAGATTTTTGAAATTGCTCTGGGCAGAAGGATGTGTTTTACTTGCAGTACTCAATAACTAAACTCTTCTGATAGTTTTCCAAGTTCACTTAAAAGATTTTTCTGTCTTAAGAATGCAGTCATAAATTTGTACAGAGGACAACTGGAAATCACCCAGGATTTCCCAGGAATTTTTCATGAGAGATTTGTCACTGCTGTTTTATAATAAATTGCCCTGTCTGGAAGCAGGTTTTTCCCAACAAAAACCCCTGCTAAAATCACTGATTTCGTGTAATGTGCAGGCTGTTGAGTGAATCACATAGAACAGTAAGGAGGTCTGCAGACTGCTTCTGGTCCCTGGAATAACAGAGAAATGGAGCAAGGTCTGCTGCTCTGTGTCTTGCTTGGGTAAGTGCAGGTTGGAGCTCAGCACTGCCACTCTGTTGGGAGTACCGCTGATAATTCCCTTGTGTTCCTGGGGCAGAGCACAATCACAGCAGCTGCAGCATCTGATAAATCAGGAGAAATGTTTCATTTTAACAAAATGGATATTAACAAAGAGCCTATTGTGGAAGGGTGAAAATCGGTATTATTAATAAGAGCAAATACTTTCTGATGGCAGCATAGGCACAGTAATTTTGTGTTAAGAGGCTGGAAAGAAAAAATCCTATTTGAGAAGTACTTAAGCTATACTTTGCATATCAAAAGTATCTGCCACACAAAAAAGGTTGAGTTCCCAGATACACATTTAACCAGGAGAGATGTTGAAGTCCCTCTGGACGTGGTTTTTATGTAGCAGGACTGCTGCTGTAGGAATACCCTGTGTTATTGAGAACCAGTGCATTAATTTGTGAGTCACTCCCCTTTGATTTCAAAGGGACAAATGTTACCAGCCAAGGGCTAAGAAAATCTGTCTCCTTGGCTGCCGAATCTGTGGGCTCCACATCCTCAGCCAAATTTCTGGTTAAATACAGAAAATATCTCATCTTTGCAGTGAAAATATCACTGTTTTGCACTGGTCTGAGATTCAAAGAAGGTTAACTCATACTGAAACTTCTGCACAGCACTTCCGTGCTGAGGCGGGAAGGGAGTGCTGCTGTGCAGGCAAACTTCCAATTAAGCAGAAAAAGGAGTTGGTTTGCTTTTTGAAACAACATTTGACATCTGTGAAATCTATTAGTAGGAAGTTCATTGGCTCATTTGCCTGGTTTCAGGTTGTATCAGCCAGCACTCATGGCTTGTGCAGTGAGGTCTCCATCCAGCTGTCATGTACTAAAGATGCTGTGAAAGAAAGGCCCATGTCTTGCCTGTCCTGGCTTCGGGGGCCCACTTCACCATTTGTTAAGGATTTGTTTACACCAGAGCAAGTTAACCTGTGCACTTCAGAAACTCATGTAACTCAAGAGCAGTAATTTTTCATTACTGTTATTCCTGATTCTTTTTCCTGGAGGAGACAGCAGTAATGGATGCATGTTAAACAATGAGCTGTGAGGTTTCAACAGTATTTTATTGTAATTTAGGGGTAAATATTGAAATCATACCTTTTGATTAATGTTTTATTTAACTGTAAAATGATAAAACTCTATGGATATATTTATTAGTTTAATTATTCCCTGGCACAAGCCCCTCTTACAAAGCCTTAAGGAAAGATAATACTTGGCAGCTCTGGCTTACCTTGCCTTGTCTGTTCCTGAAGTAACTTAAATAATTAAATTCCCCTGCTGGAGAGCAAGCGTTTTTTAGGCATTCCTGGTTTTGTCTGGCTTTAGACTCTAAATGTGGAGTTGAAAAGAAACATCTTTTTTGTTTGGTTGGCTCTCCCTCACCCTGTTGCCACTCTGAAAGTCACTGAGTTGGAAGGTTTTCTGCCCTGGTTTAGCTCAGTATCAGAGAAGTGGTTTAATACTTAAAGTAGCCTAGAAGTATTTTGTAGTTACATTGCAGTCACATAGTTTCCAGTGCTGAAAAGCGCAAAACTTGCTTAGTTGCCTTTAAGCAGAGTTCTTACTTTATTCAATCAGCATAAATATATAGAGTAAGGCAGGAAATACCTAGCTGTGAGTGGTGGGGAAGCACACCGTGCTTATAATTGTCATTACTCTCTTGAAGTCCTGTGTGCTACCTTTAATAGGTCCCTAGTTCTGGATATGTCTGTGTTGCATCACTCCCAAAACCACTTTAAACACAATCAGGGACCGTCATGTAGGGAAAAACTGTGTTTAAAGACTTTTTGTGAGTGGATGTTTAGTTTGAAGTATGATTGATTTCAGCTTATGGATAAAACCTCTTGAGTTTTCACAGAAAAGTGAGGGAGGTGAATAAGGATGTGAAGGTTGTTATTTTGTTACTGGGAAGTAATAATTCTGGAGAACAGTTTACAAAACTACCAGGAAAAGGCAGCGGGAGAAATAATTGGAACACAGTCTTCTCAAGGCGTTGAAGTGATAAAAAAAGCTTGTTTGCTAGTATCTGGAGTGGGCATCAGCACAGTTTTTGGAAAACCAGCAGAATCTTCTTGCTATGCAGTCCTTACTTCTCTTTGTGCACCCTTCTATTGGATAATGGCCTCTCAGATTAGCTGTGCTAAATGTAAAAGCTGCTAATCAATAGCACGAAGGTGTGACCAAAATTGCATCCCTCAAGCCTGCGGCTTAAACAAGGAGCTGGAATCGAGTGATTGGACAAAAGTGTAACAAACACATCAAAGCAGCTATTTACCCGGAATGAAGCCAGTAGGAGAAATGAATTCAGGCTGGCTTTAAATAGATACAAAGGTTATTTAAGGTAAAGTGTGCTATTGGAGCAGATTCTGTCTGTAGCAGGAGAGGAGCAGACTACGGGTGATTTTGCGGTGAGTGTTTCCATGTCGTCTTTGCCATCAAACTGTGGTGCAGTAACTATTTGAATTCCTGACTGAAAGCTTTCAGCATCTCTAGAGCAGCCAGTTTCTGGAGGAGTAATACCTGCTCATATGTGGCCTCCAAAATGTCAGAGATAAGCGGGTGATGTAGTGGGTAAAATGCAGTAACTGCATAAATTTAAATACAGCAGGAGTAAAAGGAAAGACTTTAGATTTGGTAAGAAACGTGCTACCTTCTTTCATGTTGTCATCCTGAAACTGAAGCTATCATTCCAGAATACTCAGAAACGTGTCAAAGGAAAGGGTTTTGCCTGCTTTCTCAGACAGCGAAAGCAAAACAGAAAAGAAAAAAAAAAAACATGTCTCTTTACAGATCTCTGTTATGGACATTTTGAAATGATATAAAAGAAGATAATGGCTAATCAGATCATTTTAGTGTGGGAGTTTGAAAGGGAAACCACAAACTCTTTACCAATTCTAATGAGCTCGTGTTCGGTGTATTGGAAGAAGAGCTTTATGCTGTGATTTTTATATTATTATTATTAGTTCATAATGCTTTTGGTGAGATTGTAGGAACCTTAGTATTTCCTTGAGTACCTCTGAGGCAGCCTCAGATGTGATTTCCATGTCCCACATGTGAAATAAAGTTACAGAGTACGGCATATACATGGCACATCTTGTGCTGCCCTCCTGGCAGTGATTGGAGCCACTCAGAATTGCATGTGGACATCTTAAGAGCTCTCTCCCTCCCTCTCCTTCCATCTAAATCTCCAGATGGGTTTTGGACTTCACCCTAGACAGACACATGAACTACTTTGATATGAAAGTAGCATTCAATTTGTCCAGCGAGGGAGTAATTGTTTTAAAGCAATTGGAAAGGCTTTGAAGAGATGTGAAAGATCACGGAATGTGTTTGTTTTTCACAAGATCTGTGCTTCAGGCCACTGAACTCAAATTCAGAAGGTTCCAACAGGATTTGGCCAAGATTCCATAATAGGTGATACACTGAAAAATGTGGATGAGGTTGCTCACATCTGAGATCTGATGATCAAGACCTTGTTGAGCTGGGGCCCTCCTTGGTGTAAACATTGGGTAATGCTTCAAATTGGAAGAGGATAGATTTAAATCACATATATATGGAAGAAATTTTTCCCTATGAGGGAGTGAGGCCCTGGCACAGGGTGCCCAGAGAAGCTGTGGCTGCCCCATCCCTCAAAGTGTTCAAGGCCAGGTTGGATGGGATTTGGAGCAATCTGGGCTAGTGGAAGGAGTCCCTGGACGTGGTAGGGAGTGGTCTTTAAGATCCCTTTGAACCCAAACCATTCTGGAATTGTGTGATCTGAAGTCCAGCTCACAGTAAAGTGCTTGGACAAGTGGCTAGCACAAGTATGTTGCTTGTGTTCAGTTGATTTGCTCAGCAGGACATAAGCAGGTGATTAGAGCTGACAGCCTGCACAAGTCTGCCTGTCCTCAACAAATGTTGATGTAGAATGTGGTTTTGATAGTATTTCAGAAAGCTTGTGTGAGTTCATCAGAGGTTTTCCTCTAAATAATTTTTAAAAAAAATTTAAAAAAAAAAGTGGGTTTTTTTAAGTAGACCGAATCCCCACTGTCTAAGGCAAATATGAAGGCTTAACATAAAAATCAGCTTTGGATGTGTGTGTGAGTGTGTGTGAGCACATGGGATGAAGTGACAGGGTAGGGTCTAGGGTTTCTGTTAGTTTTTCATCAAATCAGTCTTTTAGATTTGCTTGTTTCACAGTTTAATGGTGTAAGGTTTTTCTCAACTTTCAGTACTGCCGGTACTGCCCAGAGCTTGCAACCCTGACCTTACTTGCATCCCTGCCCTCCATGTCACTCTAGCAATGCAAACCAGCCTTTAAAAGGGCTGCCAATTGAAGTATAACATTAGCAAGCAAAAGGTTTGGTTTGAACCAAAGGCCTTGACACATTTGCTAAGGTCCAATTGTTGTGATCAGTTCTACATACTCATATGGATTGGACCTATACTAAAAATAGAAGTAAATACTGCAAAACCACAACTATGGATCTAAATTTTCAGCAGAGTTCATCTTTTATGATGGATAGAAGCTCTGAGGTGAAGAACTTTCTCAAGAAAACCAGGAACCATTGATCACCTCAAGGAAAGAGCCTCAAATCACTATTGGAGGCTTTGCCCATTGTGCAAAAGAAAACGGCCTCTGACTTTAGAAGTGCCGTGTGATGGTGGTGGTGGGGACTGTACCCATGTGCAATGGCATTGGTACAGAGTGGGAAAGTGGCCTCTGTGCATCCTCCGATGTGTGTTGACAGCTCTCTCCCTTCCCCTTCCCTTCCAGGTGAACGCCCCTTCCACTGTAACCAATGTGGAGCTTCTTTTACCCAGAAGGGGAACCTGCTGAGGCACATCAAGTTGCACTCTGGGGAGAAACCGTTCAAATGTCCCTTCTGTAGCTACGCCTGCCGGCGGAGGGACGCCCTCACAGGACACCTCAGGACACACTCTGGTGAGCCCACCTTGGCTTCTCCTCACACTTCTTCCTTCCTTTATCACTACTGCCCCAGTGCAGCAGGTAGTGACAATCCAGTGTAGCTCTGGGTCTGTACCGTCCTCTTCAGAGAGTGCAGCTCTCAACTTTGGGAAAGCCTTGATGTGAATCAGAAAAGTTGTGGTTCAGCCACACCTCTCCTTTTGTGTAACTGAGCTCCTCTGCTGATGCTATCGCATTTCCCTCTCAGTGTCTCCCTGGGTGTATCCAGCCTTCCCTGGCAGATTGTTTTGATGCTCTGGGCCCCAAAGTGGCTGTGAAATTCCAAAGATCACAAAGAATAACTGTGGGCTCTTGGAAGCCAGCTTTGCAGTTCATACCCATTTCTTCATCTAATAAATGCCATATGCTGGTTGAGTTCAAACTTGTTCATCTTTCAAAGCCCTCTAAATTGCATTTTTGATTCAGTTAGATCTTGATGTAAAGTCCTAGCTCATGGCAGCCACGGCACTCACCCTAGAGCCTGAAGGTGGTCAGGAAAGATTGGGTTTCTCTTGCCTTGTTAAGTGATAGGACCATGTCTGTATCAAGTCCCCTTCTTGAGAAGTTGTCAAGTGCCTGTCTCATAGCTGTGTGCTGGTAGTGGTGTTGGAGCCCCAGCAACTGGGATCAGCTGTGGTTTTAGTGCCTGTCCCTGCACCAGGGGGCCGCATTTTGCCCACCCACTCATCTGTGTAGGACTCCTGAGTGAGATCTTAACTTGCTGTGTTTGTGTCTCCTGAATGTTCAACTTGTGTGTTCGGCCATTTATAAGAGGCTGTGTGTTTAATTGTTGAATGAGCAGAGATAATTGGACTGGTTGCAAGTGGCAGCATTACAGATAAACTTCTTAGAGGTGTTAGCAAATTGAAACACACTGGTGGAAGTGCAACTGCAGGTAGAAATCCTGCATGAGCTTCCTGACTCTTTATACATATTTCTTCCACAGAGTCAACCTCCCTTCAGTAGGTGTTTCTGTTTCAGGAGCATTGAGTTGGTCTTAGGATACAGAGTTGCTTTGGCATTTCCAAGAATTGGAAAGGAGTAAGCTAGTAAGCTTCTTCAAGTAGATTTGGGAGTATGCAGGACAATGCAGGAAAATGCTGACAGCTTGAACTTCTAAGGGAGTACAAGAGGCTGAGAGAGAATTGTTTGAGCTGGATTTGATCTGAAAATCAGTGGGGAAAATGTCTGTGGAACTGTGAGCTGTGATTTTCACACATCCAACAGAAACTGTAGTTTCAACTGGAAATTTAAAAAGAAAACAGAACACAATACAAATGTTCACATTCAAAACAAAAAGGGAGTTGTGACAAAAAAACTTCCCATATTACCAAACACAAACATTGCAGTTGAAGACCTTCTAACAATATGAATATAGATTTTGTTACCTAGATACTGCTGTTGACAGAGATTGTTCTTCCTGTGGGAAGAGCACGTGGCTGATGGTTCTGTGTTTTGCGTGAGGATGAAATGTAAAGGTGTGGGATTTCCAGAAGGCACCTAAGCTGCTTAGCATGAGTTCCCCTGGAGCTCCTTCCCTAACTGACTTAGCTCAGCTCTGCTCAGTTTGTAATTTTAGGCTTTGTTTTCAGTGGAGAAAGTGTCACCCCTCTAAGCACTCAGATACAGCAGCTTTCAGCAAAGGGCCAGCAGGAGCAGACAAGTGCTCCCATGATACTCTCCAAGGCAGTTCTTAGCATTCACAGGTGAAGAGTTAAAATCTGGATTGTTGCCCTAAAACCTGGTACCCCCCTGCACAAAGGTGAAATGCCACTCTGACTGTGGGCATGGAAGTTAAGGTGTCTGTCTCTGCCATATAAGTAAGTTGGGTTGGCTTATGCACACCTGGATCATGGAGAAGATGGGTAGATGTCCCCAAGACACTTTAAACAATTTCATGTCAGTGTGCTATAAAGCATTCTGTGCTTTCATAAAGCACACATCAAAGTCTCTGAGTGGGCCTGGAAGGTAGAGAAGATCCAGCAGCTGTAGCAAAAAACAAAATCAAAAAAATTGGGTTTTCCAACCCAAATGATTGTATGATTCTGTCAATATTTACATCTTCTGCTCTTGCTGACTAGAAAAGAGGATATAGGATAAAATATAGAAAGAAGAGGTTGAAAACTGTTTTGAAATACGAGACTTCAAGCCAGTTTCAATCTGATACACTTAGTGTCTAAATTGAGGTGAGTCTCAATATATTTTTGTAAGAGGAAAGCTCTTTAGATCAGATTGGAATTACATCCCCTAAGTAAGGAAAGTACTTCTGTTTTGCACCAGCTGAGAATCTGGTGCACAGCTTCATAAATGCAACACCAATTCCCTTTTTTTTAATGTATGTATGTATATTCTTTTCCTCCTTAAATAGGAAAGTTCTATGAATTAAAAAAAAAGTAAAATACTCAAGCAAAACCCCTTAATCTTTCCTCCTTCCCAAGAAGGTTTAAACTACTCTGGAAGACAAAATATGCAGTAAAGGAATTAAGAATTCTCTTTTATCTTATTTTTTTCCCTCTCAGTTCGATTTGTGGATTTGAGAGCACTTTGCTGGTGTCACCACTTAGTGACAGTGACATCTCCTCACTGCTGCTTTTTAGTCAGTTCTTCCAGTGCTTAGTGAAGCTTTCATACAGTACAACATGAAAGGTAAAAAAATAAGGAAATGTAGATACAAAAAGAAATTAGCAGAAGCATCTCTGAGCTATCTGAAATAGCCAATACTTACCAGTAACTTAAAAATAATTACATTTTTTTTCTTTGGATTGATGTTTGTTCATGCTTTTTTATGTTATTTCCTGAATTGAAAATGATTCAAAAATGTTTCTAAGAATCACAGTCTGCAGTTTTCCTCCTCTTCTTGTGCAGAACCATATCTTACTGTGTAAGTATTCCCAAGCTGGGTGGTTAACAAAATACTACTTCACATCTGTAATGCTGCTACTGCTGTTTAGCCCTAAATAATTAAGGACTAATCTTGCAGTGATTTACTCCTGCAATTATTTACCTTTTACGGACATAGGGAGTTCTGGTGAACTTTGTCTATTTTCCTCCCACATGCAGCTGCTTTGGTTTCAGGAATATAATGATGCCTTCAGGACATCAGCAGGATAATGCCTGGGGAGAGATTCGTGTGCAGAATTACACTGAGAGTGGGCATGGACCTCAGGGTACTTACAGGACTTTCAGGTGTTCTTTTCAGAGTTAACTCTGTAGTTCCACAACCCAGATAATGTAAGAGAGGTGCCAGAGAGGCCTTCCAGGATGGAAAGGTAAGGACAGGCTGTGGAGTGCTGGGACAGAAGTTGGTAACCCCTTCCTTCAGGACAAATCAGCAGGGATTGGCATTAGCTTGTCTGGCTTTTGCTGTTTTAAAGGGAAGAACATCCAGGCAAAGCCAATCTGCTGATGACTGCTATCTCACCCTGAGACGTGCCTGTCTTCCCCATCCCTTCTGGAATTGCACAAGACAATGGCAAAGACAAACGATATGAGAAAAATTCTGCTGTAGGCAGTTAATGAACAAACCCCAGCAGTTTTAAGGAAAGTGGCTGAATCTGACAGGTCAATCTGATGGCTAAAGCCATCCAGATGTTGACCTCCATATTTTGAAAGGTATGACAGCCTGGTGCCGTTTTAGCCCAAAAAGCCAGGCATCCTCAGATGGGCACATAAACTTAGCAGTTAGGTTTTGGCATGCATTTCTCTTGTGCCTAAAATGGAGCTGACTCAGCCCTCCCTTCGTAATGCTGTTGTAAACATAAATCCTCTGCCAGTGCTTGGAAAAGTCAAGGCTGCAATGATGAGCAATCTGGAAAAGCCCATAGCAAACACAGGCACCCCTGTTTTCAGAGCAAGGCTTGGGCAGTAAGTCAGAAATGAGGGCTAGGATCACTTGCTAAGGAGAAAACAAAACTCAGAATAGGTTTTGACTGAGGATCATCCATCCGTTGCACTAAGGATGGTCCTGTGTGCCAGTTATTTAGTGCTTAAAATACTGTCTTGTCATGTGTCCACACAAACTCTACACATGGATATGAATTCTGCAATTTCCTGATTTTTCTTCTTACTTGGCAGCTTCAGTCTTGTTCGGTACTGTAGGAGTCTGTAAGTGTTATTCATACATGAAAGCCATTTTACTGTGTGTTTCTTCCTAAAAAAATGGTAGTCAGATTATTATTTTTTGTACAGAGGATTGTTCTCACAATACATTCTAAAAATTGTTTTCCTGCTTAGAAAGTGTCCCGTCCAAACAATTTTTTTTTGCTTTTAAGAAATTTTCTTCCCCCTCTTCTTCCTGCATTGCTGTTGCATTGTTGTTTTCTGCCCAGCTCTTCAATAGCACTGAACTAATGCTGCCCCGTCATTGGCAAAAGAAAAGCAGAAAGCCTTTGTTTTGAAAAGAAAGGCTTGGGCAAAAACTCCCAAAAACACAATCTTAGCAAACCATGTCCAGTGTACAAGATGAAAGGCACATATAATTAAAAGGGAAAATGGCCCATTCATGGAAACTCCTTCCATGTTGGTTGGTTAGCAAATCCATCTTTGTCATGTCATCTTGTCCATGAGGACTGCCTGGGTGGCAGTGAGCCATCCCAGGTTTGTCCACGCTCCTGGAGGTGGGTGGCAGGCCTGAGAGTGCTGTGTGTGTGCAGCTGTGCTCAGAGCTAGAAGGATCCTGTTCCCTAATACATGTCTGGGAGAGCCCCACTTCTGAGCAGCTCAGTTTGGCAGAAAAATTGGATGAACAAGTGCTGGAACACACAGTGCTGTGCATGAGTTCCTGGCTGTCAAAAGCCAGTGAGAGTTACTGAAACAGTGGCAAGGATGGTTATTAAGAATAATGAAATCAATGTTTTAAACTGCTCTTTTTCATCTTGAGAGAACTTCTGCCGCTATTAACATCTTCATTCTTAAAAGGCCTAGTATCTACTCTGTAACCATGTTTTTGAGGTTGGGAATGTCATAATTACATGAATCTTGTGATCTGAAGTTCTCATTACACTCTGGAGTGGACTGACTCAAACACTTTGTGAATGCGGGAAAAAAATTCAAAGCAGACACATAGGATACTATCTGAAAAATCAAATGTGTATGTGAAGAGGCAGGGGGATATTCTGCATACAAATGCCATTTTTCCAAATAGGTTAGGAAACAGCATTTTCCCTCGGTTGTGATGAGCTGGTGGGTATTTATGCTGTTGATCTGATACTTAGAGCTCTATTTAATCAGTCAGAGCTGCTCTTCCTCTCAGGTTTTCTTATGCTGTTTCAGTTAAACTCAGTGGAATTACCCTCGTCACAAAATCATTTTGGGTTTTCCTTATCAGGCTGCGGGTTCCAAAGCGCTGGGAGCGTGTGCACAATCCTGCAGCAGCTCTGCTTCTCATTACTGCTCCCAGTGCCTAGAGGCCTTCACTCCATGCTGGAGAGAGCCTCAAATCTCTGATATTCTGCTTTCCATTTATTTGTGTGTGCATTTTCAGAGGTAAGCTCAAAATGTGTGCTGGGTAGGAGTGCCAGGGCTTTATGCCCTGGGGATCCTTGTTTAAAATTTAATCCTCTGTGGAACCCTCTTGTATCCATGCTTTGCTAGAGCCCCACCTGGACCTGATCCTTGGAGTGGAGGAGTCTTCTTCATCTCCACAGCACTAATGTGATAAATACTGCTATTGGCTATATGGAAAGATTATCCTTTATGCTCAGGATTATCTCAGTATAGAAGCTTGGTCTTTTCTATGGTCTTTCTCTTCAGAGCATAATTACCACTGAGAAATCATGAATCAGAGAAATCTTTGATTTAAAGATGCTGTAGGATCTTGATCATTCCAGCAGAAGTACAGTTGGTCTTTGTTTTCAGGGGAACTTATGGAGAGATATCGTTCCACCCAAAGCAAGGAATGTAAATTCCATAGAGGTTCCTTCTTATCTGCTATAGTTTAGAAATCAGTCTTTAACTGTTCAATGCAGGAATTCTGCTTGTGACAGATCAACCAGAGAAAGAGGAGGAGTGGTCCTGGCAAGTAAAGGAAGATGGGCTGTGTACCAGCCTCATGAATCCCTCTCTGTCTTAGGACTAGGTATCATCTTTTCCCCCACTCCTGTCTGGAGTGTGTGATTGGGAAAGCAGGAGCAGATGCCCTGCAGCTCCCTGTGTCTTGTGGTGCGCCAGTGCAAGCAGAGGAGGTGATCTGCTCTTTCAGTGCCTGGCACTCCCTATACATTGGCTGCATAGGGAAAGACTCACCCCCTCTCCTAGAGATCAGAGACACCAACACCATGGGAGCATTCTCCTATTCTCCTTCTTCATGTCAGCTCACAGCAAGATCAGCAGGTGCTGAGGTTTGTCCTGGTGTCTGTGAGACTGCTCCCTCCTGCTGCATCTCCTAGTGCATCACAGCCTTGCCACGTTTCTGCCAGTTCTACCAGCAAGTGCTCTGCAGTGCCTGGGGATAGCAAGGTTCTTGTTTAGGCAGGAGCAGCACAGTGTAGGATTCACTCTCATTAATTGTGAACAGTTCATTCCTGATGAAATACCCACACAAGGATGGAAGCTGGTGTTTGGGCTGAGACTGCTGACATCAGTTTTCTGCATGTCTCCTTTCTCCCCTCCGTGATAGCAATTCACATCCTGGCATCATTACCCAGATTCTGTCCGTCTGCTGCCTCAGGCCACATGGAATGAAGCAAAGCACCTGGTCCTGCCCTTCTGGGCTACAGTTTAGAGAGCACACAGGCCCCTCTCTGCTGCTAGGTCCTGCCAGTTTCTAGGCTAGCCTTCCTGTTCTGGCACAGCAAACAAGACAGTGCTTTCTTTTTCCTCTGGGCTTTAATTCTGCCTCAGTGCTATATGTGGGATTTCACTGGCATCAAAAAAGCATGAATGTGGTAAGACTTCTGCATATAGAGCAGCAGTGCTTCCAGACACCATGCCTAACCTGTTTTTTAAACATCCAGAGAGACTGTTTCTGTTGCCTCCCTAGGGAGGCAATTCCACTTCCCATCTGCTTTTTATAGCTGTGACTCTCATCCTGATATTTTACCTTAACTATTCTTTCTTTTGGTGCAGATTATTGCTCTTTCTAACACTATCTTTTGTGACCATGAATAATTCCTGTGCCCAGTTTACACTATGGTAGGCTGTAGTCGTATGTCTAGCATTGATTCTGTTCTAGTCTGTCTTTATCTTCCAATCCTTTAGTCTCTTTTTTATTGCTAATTTTGAATGTTTTTGCTACCCTTATTTACTCGTTTATGAGGGACCTAAATTACAGAGTATTTTGATGCTTTGGAAACAGGTGCCAGTACAGATGCAGACCCCTTAACCTTATCTCTGGCTCAGTAAAATGGAAATAAAGAACATTTCTCCACCTAGCTGAGACGGTGAGAGGGCAGCACACAGGAATCATGGCAAGGCACAAACACACTGCTGTGATGAAGGTTATGTAAGTACATCCTAGAGTACCCAGTGGTGCTGGTGCCCCAGCTGCACAGCGCTGTGCACAATCTCCTTAGTTTTACTTAGCCTTTGTGCAGTAGTGAAATGAGATAATTACAAAGTGGAAGGAATAATAACTTTGCATTGTTACCATAACCACTGAGGTATTAGACCCTCATACTAGCATGATTATCTCACACACAATGGTAAGGTGATTATTAATAATACTAAAGGACTTACTACTTAGCCTGCAATTTTTGCGTCATTTCTTTGAAAACCCCTATCTATTCCATCAGCCCCAAGCCTATATGAAGTGGGTATGAGTTGTTGCCTCCTTGTTATCTGTTTTTCAGTGGTGAGAGAATGAAACAGGAGAACCCCCATGAGACCCAATTTGCAAATTCAGGGACCTAAGCACCAAGGTAGCTTTGTGTGCATCACTTGTCTTTCTCCACCAGAACTGCTACGGACAGGCTGGCAGCTGAGACTCTGCTAGCTCAGGTATTTAAAGATCTGTAGTCCTTTGCTCCTTTCAGTTGCAGCTAGAAACAGTTCCCTTGCTTTCCTTGTCACCATGGACTGTTTCAGAAATGCGGGGTTTTTATGCTTGAGTTAGCACCTGTACATGCAAACCCAGGATTTAAGGTGCAGGTGCTGCATGTGCAGGGATTTGAGTGTCTCGTGTTAGGATAAGCTGGAGGGATGTGATGCAGCACACCAGGAGCCCTCCTGCTCCAGAGCCAGCCACTGAGGTATCTGCACCGGGTTTTGCAGACAGAGATTCAAGAGGTGACACAGAACTTTTTCATGCACTTAAAATGCAAACATGGCTTTGATGTGACCAAACCACATCTCAAAGCCACGACCACTTCTTGCACCTACTCTGAGCAGCAAATGCCACAGCAGCTCTACAGAGGAAACAAGTGTTGGGTTCTTTTATCTCCCCGAAGAAAATTATTTTCAACAGCAAAAAGCTCATGCATATCATCTCTGGGGGAAGGAGACCCAGCATTTGGAGCTGGCCTTTGTCAATTCTTGAAGGAGTTTGTGAAGCCTTTCAGCTTGAGAATGTTTGAGTTTGGAACCCAACAGTGGTATGAGGCCTTCTTTCATTGATATCTCAGAGCTGTGTTACAGGGCAGTGTGAAAGAAAGAACCGCCCCTGACATTTTTGACAGCATATGTTTTAAGGTGTAAGAGAGGTATTTTTGCCATCTGGAAAGGAAGCCAAGAGAAACTAAAGGGAGACAAAAATAACCCATAACCCACACCACAGCAGAGTTGAGGAAAGCTGCTACTGATATATTCTCCTGAGCTCTCAGCAGCCTGTAATTATGAATTGGCTTACAGCTAAGATATTGATGGATATCACTCAAGAAGGAAAATGAGAATGTCTGGATTTTTTTACAGTGAACCTGTACTGAACTCTGTGTGATCCTCCTATTTATAACCCTGTGTGAAGTTCAAGGAACTTGTCCTGGAGGTTTCTCATGAGAGGGAACTGTGTTTTTACCTGACTAAAGCTCTCTGGATATTTTCCCATTTTTTATTTGATCTAAATGTGAACTTTCTCCACCCTCTGCCCCTCCTTCCCTTCTGGAGTGGTTAGAGAGGTTGATTGCAGCCAGGATTACACAAGAGATGCCAGTTGCACACATGTTTTGCATAACTGTGCTGTGTTGATTTCAGACAGGGTGCCCCAAGTTCCCTCCCTGCTTTGCAACAGCAAGTCAAGATCTCTATCTTCATTCCTGAAGCTGGAGAAATGCTGCTGAGGCCCTGAGTATTGAACCTTTGACAAAGAGCACCTGGATGGGACAATGCCCAGCAGCACAGAGCTATCCCTGTGGAAGAGCCTCTACTTAGAAGTTGTTTGGGCTCTTTGTATCAAAGGTGCAAGAGTCCTTCTGCCACTGGGAAGGGCTGCAAGTGATTTCTGCCTGCTGCTCTGTGTTAAGAGAATGTGCTCCCCAAGTGTGTCCTTTCCTTCTACCCAGCAAGAGGTATAAATATTCTTATGTGCTCTGAGACAGCCAAGGATCTCTCTGGTGAGAAAAATTAAGACAGGCTCATCCCAGTGCTCATTTTGGGGCTAGTTCAATGTGGCTATTATCTTTAAAAGCAGTGAGGTCTGCTTGATTTCAATAAGAATCAGGGCTTTGACAGCCTAAGCCTTAGCCTGTATTCCAGTTTCTTTTGCCAGGTAATAGGTAATTTCTTCCTCCTGCCTCATTTATTTTGTACTGCAAGTCAAGACCAAACTGGATGGGGCTTTGAGCAACGTGGTCTAGTGAAAGGTGTACCTGCCCATGGCAGGGGGGTTAGAATGGCATAATTTTCCATCCCAAACGGTTCTGTGATTCTGTGACAACAGCACAGGGTCCCTCCCAGGCAAACAGAGCTGGGACTGTTCCTTACAGGTGTTGTTTGTGGGACAGAGCTGGCCTTATAGGTAGCCAGAGCCCGGAGGATTTAAGGGCTTCAAAGTATTTCTAAAAAATAAATCACGTGCAAAAAATAATGAGAATCTGATGTTGAGATTTTTATATAGAAAAGTGACATGGGCCGTAGACTCTCTCTCACTTGGATACCCTTCATGTGCCTGCATTTTGCTTGTTTCCTTGGAGACAGTGTCTTGTCTGAGAGCAGTTAGCCTTGGCTAGGAAAGGCCTGACATTTCTGGTTTGTGGGATAAAGCTGTGCTGATGAATTTTCCAACAACCACAGAGGCAGGATTTGGTACAGACATAAGCAGTTCTGAGCAGGGTTATTGTGTGGACATCTCTGATACCTCTCTGGGGACATTGCTGAAGTCCCTGGTGTGAGAGCAGGGTTCAAAGACCCCTGAGGAGAGCCCAGCAATCCCTGTCCCTCAGGTATCAGAAACCTTTTAGAAATTTCTCCCTTCCCTTTCCTTTCCTTCTTCCAAAAAGCTGAGTCAGCTGGACTGGCATGTCTGGAACTCTGTGGCACCAGAGCAGGCAGTCTGCCAGCAGCATTACACATCCAAAGGAACACGTCACTCCTCTCTCTCTCTCTCTCTCTCTCTCTCTCTCTTTTTTTTTTTTTTTTTTTTTTTTTTTCCCTTTGCAATCCCCACCCTCTCCCTTTTATTTTTCCTTGTTGATCCGTGTAGGTGAGTCAGAGAAACCTGCTCATCCACAGCCTGTTCCTTCTTGCCAAATCCTGGAGCAGCACTCCCAGTTCTTGTTGGGTGTCAGGAATAGGTTATGAAAACAAAAACTGATACAGTCCGTGTACTGGGTATGGACCCCATAGTGTAAATGCACACTGAATGTGCCACTTAGAGTGGCTTCCTAACAGAGTGATATCTTTTAAGGGAGACACCTGTGATTTATGGCAGACATTCTGTGATTCATATATAACACTAGTTTTATTCCTATAAAACACTAGGATGGAACAGAAAAATTATTTAAGGCATAAATTGGAGAACATCTGGGGAGAAATGTGTCCATCTTAATTCCACTCAATTTTGAAGCAATGGAAGAGTGGAAAACTTCAAGTAGGAAAACAGGTGGTTTTTTGGTATCAATTGCAGTTTTACTAATCTGAAGAAATTCCCTGGGTATTGCCATGTTTCCTCATCCCTTGATGAGTTTCTGAACCAAAGAATTAAAACAGCATGCATCTGAATTCTTGTATCAGATACTTACAGACAAATAAGTGTGCGAGGTGATAATTTGGCCATTTTATTTACCTTACAATATTTATTTCATGAGTGGGAAGGGAGTGAGTGAGCAAACATGCAAGGTAACTTTTCCTCTTTGTTCAGCTGACTCCAGGAGCTGGGAGCTGAAGGAAAGCAAGGTATGGTGTCTAACTTGGAGTGACCCTGCAGGTGTTGGTAATGCTGTAGGGTCAGGTGTGTCTCACTATCCATAGCTCTATTTCCATCAGGCAGCATCAAAGCCTTGATTTTTGGCATCTTTTGTTGGAGTGGAGCTGTTCAGCTGCAAAGAACAGATCATTCACCAGGAAAAGTGCTTTGTTGGACTTTTATGTGCCATAGTAAAATGTCTGTGTTAGCTATATTGTGAAAAATGTATCCATTATGTTCATATGGTCTTCTGCAAGCAGCCAGTTTGTTCCAAGGGCTAAAAATGAGCCAACTTTGAGAGGCTGCAAGTACCATTCTGGCTGAGAAGCACCTGATTTCTGCCTTGATCAGCATGAAGTGCTGGAGTGCAGGCCCTGGGACAGGATCACACCTTGGTAAGGAGAAGGAAAAGGCCATTTTGTGTCAGGTGAGGTGTAACTCTTGGTGAGATACAATCATTTCTCAGAGTTCCAGCCCAAGAGGAGAGGAGGGCAGTAAACCTTCCTGCCCTGTCACCTTCTACAGAGGGCCAACAAAAAAGGGCTTGGCAAAGGCAAGACATCAGTGTCACAGGTGGGAATGAACCCAGATGTTCTGAATTCCCATCTGCTGACTCAGTTACGAGACTTCCCACACAAATTAAAAGAATAGATGTAAAAAAAGATAAAGATTTTTTCTTTTTCTTCCAGGTATTGAGGAACAAGAAAATTTATATCCTTCCCCTCTTGATTCAGACTTCTGGGTGAAATCACCTATTTCAAAGAGCCTAGTGTAGTCTTCAGTATGAATTTTTTTTTTCCCCGTCAGGAAATGTAGTTAAGTATATTCAGAGTTTCCAAAATTCCCTGCTTTTACAGGAAATCTTTTTAAAGTATTTTTGGATGCTTAGAGAGCTATTTTCTGTTGTCCAGCTTTTCTGGCCTTACTTTCAGCCTAAGCAGTTGCTTTTTCTTTCCTTCTTTTCTTTTTTTTTTTTCTTTTGGTTCAATTTCACACCCATCTTTAATTCCCTTATATTTTTTCTACCTCCCTTTCAGTCACAATTAGTTTCTGAATCTATCCAGGACTTGTAGTGCAAAGCTAATTGCACCAAAAAGGAAACATCCTAAAACCCCAAATATTTCCTTCCTTCCTCCCTTTCGACTCATTCTCTCTACTGAACAAACCTAAAAAATCCTGGGTATTAAGGAGTGCTATGAATTAGTTGGTTTCTATTTTTTGTATTGAAACAAAGAATGAACAGGCTGCGCCCCCCCTGCCCTCCTCCCCCCTAAAAAAAATAAAAACACAAAACAACTTCAAAAATTTAAGAAAAATAGTGAGACTGACAGGAATTGCAGAATTTTGTTACCTCGAAAAGATTAATCTAGATTCAATATCTTGATTTAGAGGTTTGTGCTAGAACAGAAGCTGTCCGTTATCTCAGATTCCTCTCTAAAAGGCATCATCCTCTAGAAGATATCTTTATTTTAATTTTGTTGTGCTGAGAATTGTTTTCTTACATTTTTTCCTCCTGCCAAATACTGTGGTTCATTTTGACTGTGGAGCAGTCAAGACCACTGGTATAGGTGAGGAAAGTCCCACCTTTCCTTGGAGCTGCTCTGCATCCTTGGTGACAAACTCACATGTTGTGATGTAGAGAGCAAGAGCAGGGGATGGGACGGCTGCACAGGTGGGAGGAGACAGCTCTCCTGCTGTTTGACCTCATTTGACACTGGTGCAAGATATGGCAAAACCACATGCCTGAACAGTAGATCCTGGTGGGGGTAACCCAAGGCATGGCCCACACTGATTCCCGGGCAGTTAGAAAAGTGTGGATAACAATTTTCATGTCCCAAAGGAGCCTATTAGTTTCATAGCCTGACCTGCTTTTGGAGGCAAGATTTCCTTCAACGTTGGCCTTGATCAAAATAAGTGAAAACTCCCAGCATCAGTGGCTGGGAAAAGAAGAGAAGCTGTCAGTATTACTCTTCCCAAGTTGCTGTTATCTTCATGACAGCTTGGTCTTAATTGTCTGTTTCCAAAACTTTGTTTCTGACAGTGACAAGAAAAGGGGAAACTTGCAGGAAAGGAGTGTGTTCTTCCTACCTGCTAATACAAGACAAAACTGAAAGGTGCCAGGTGTTAAAAGATGCTTTTTCTCACACAGGATCATGTAGGTGGAACAGGGGAAATCATTGCCACAGGATGAGAAGAAATGAGTTAAGGGCTTGCTCAGTGACTTCATGCAGGAGAAAACTTACCTAGTGGTGCAGTGAAAGCTAAACATGGTGTCTATCTCCTATTGTTTATTAATATGGGATACCTGGTAGCATTGTGGCACTGCCTGTTCCAGGTAATTCCTGCATTTTGTTGGCTTTGTAATGCTCAGGGGTATGCAGGATATGCAAAGGGGCTGCACTTGGAATAAATGCAAACTGCACACGGCTGATACGAATTGGCTTCAGGGTATTGAGGGTAGAGAAAATTTCTCATCCATAGAGAAATCTGGCCCAACATCTACATTTGTTTTACCCAAAGGGGAAACAAAAAGCCCCAAACAAAAGCTCTTGTGAAGGGAGTGTTTGTCCAGCAGCATTCCTGATCTGCACAGAGGTACTCACACCCTGCGCTGTCCCTGGGAGCTGTTCCTCCCTTCCTGCACTCAGAGCTCGGCTGGCCATGGATGACGTGTGCATCTCCAGGCACCTCCTGACATTCCTGCTGAGCTGTGCCACTCACAGGGACAGGACAGCACAGGGCAGAGAGGAACAACAGGCCAACCTCAACTTGTTTTCATTTTACCTGCTCTCTCTGTTGCTGGGGCAGGGTTGAAATGAAGAGGAGCCAACCAGCACATTTTGGAAAGTTTGCTTTGTGCGCAATTAACACTCCACTTCTCAAGTCAGCTTTATATAATGTTAAAGGTCTGAAGTGAAGTGGAAAGTACAGAGCTGGTACACAGAGTAAGGTTTAACCTCTTTCTTCAGCCCATTCCCACTCACATCCAGACACTATGGAGACATTCCAGGGCGGACTTTCCAAAGTCACTTCTTGTATTCCTTGGAGGACCTCTATTCCTTTATAAATAAGTGATGGTAAATCTGGCTGCTTGTAAGTCACTTTGAAGCCAGCCAGGTGACAAAACATCAGTTATTTTGTGGACTTCTCAGTTTGTGTTAGTTCATCTCAGCACCAGAGTGCAATCTAGAGCCCTTTTCTACTATTATTTAAACATTTCAAAATCCATGTAGAATTCCTAGCAACCCCACCAGTGCTGGGGTTGACATGTTGGCATGGGACTTGGACAGTGCATCCTGGTCAGTGGCCTCACAGCATTAAGTGCAGAACATTTGCACTTGAAATTTTGAAGTATATGTGGGGAGGGAAATCAGTATGCTTCATTGGCATTAATGTAAACTAAAAATTGAGTGTCAGATTCTTTTTGCCAGATGTGAATGAAGGAAAGAGTTAAACATAAGAAATACATGAGGAGAGTTTCTACGTAGTGCAATTGGAGCACATACCCGTGAATTTCAACTCTTTCATAACTAAATGCAACATTATTGTCCCTGTGTTTTCCTTGATTTGGTGCATAATTTATTTGTATGTTTTCACATAGACAGGTACATTTTCCTTTGTTTTTTTCACATACACACAAACCTGCAAAGTGAACAGGTGCTGCAGGAAAAAAAAATGTGCTGCATCTTCTGTGCTGCAAAGGAAAAAAATGGGCTGTAAGATTGTGGCTTTTTCTGGGCTTGAATGGGTGCCTCAAGATTGCAGCAGGAGCTGTGTGAATATTTGGGCAATTTGGAAGATTTCAGTAATTCTGTGCCTGTGCCAATGAAACAGGAGTTTGTTTGTTTATTTGTTTTTTTGTTAAACTTCTGGCACAAAAAGGGCACCTATTTATTTATAACCCTGGTGGCAGATTGAAAGATTGTTTTCTCTGTAAAATTCTCCAGATTAGTTAATAAATAAATACAATCTAATGAATCATATTATATAGCACAGCCCCTAGTAGCTGCAAAATAAATTGAAACATCTATTAAAGTAATAAGAGGCTGCAGGCAGAACCTCGTGAAGGCACAGATAAGGACCCAACCCCTTAGATGCTGTACCTGAGCACTGATGTTTACAGATTTATATAGATTGATTCTGACTATGTGCTTACTGTGGACAAGTTTCTTTGACTAGTGCATTTACTTCTAGCCAAGCTGTAGCATGTAGTAGTATGATCTGGTGTTTAGCACTACTTGCTGTGGCATTGAGGGAGAGCTGAACACTGGTGCAGCATTCGCTGCTTGCTGCTTCTTGGACAGTGCTGGAAACAACTGGCAGGTGGATGCAGATGTCAAGCTGCTGGTTAGTGCCCTGGAGGTGTTTCTAGGAGAGGCGGGCGTGTCTAGAAAACACCGGGGTTGGAGGTGAGATGTTTTGCTATTGTTTCAGAGGGTGCTGATGTACCAGGAGTATCCTGCTGTGTTTCACTGCCAGCTGTAATAGTGACAGAAATCACTTATCATTGACTGCCACTGTGCAAAGAGTCAGGACAAGCTGCTTTTCATTTGCTGAGAAGCTCACAAAATGCTGCGGCTGTTGAACAGACACATATATATCAATTGCAGCTGATAATCATGTTGACTAAGAGGCATTGGGCCACGAGGTCATGAAGTCACTTGAGTGCTCTATTGCAAGCTCCAAGTCCAGACCTGTTATGTAGGCTTCTCCTGTTGTACTACTGTATTTTGAGTTTTAAAGCTTGTGAGGTGTCCAGAAACGTTATTAAGTGCAAATGTACTTGTGTGATCATCTCTACCACATGGCCTCGTGAGCCCTAATACTTGGCCCAAAATATGTGAATCTGAAAGGTTCTTGTAGAATGGAGACATCAGAATTCTGGGATTCTGCATCCTTTGAAACATACCCCAGGTATTGCTGCCTGTTCTTGGGCTGGGAAGATTAAAAAATTAATGTGAAGTTTTCATAATGTGAGTAGTGATTTTGTTCTTCCTGAAAATTAGATTGCTTTAAGATGTCACAGTTTGGGCCCTCAGGAGTGGATGCACTTGACACTGGGTGTCTGCAATCCGTGTGTTTGTGTGCTCTAGCTTTTATTTTTAGATGTTTACATGTTATGACTTCTGCATGCAGGTTGTCCCTGTCTTGGGCTGGTTGTGGGACTTTACCTTATTTCTGAACTCCACTATATATGAGTATTTTGTGTGTGTGTGTGTGTGTGTGTGTGTGTGTGTGTGTGTATAATCTCACAGGCAAAAAAAAAAAAAAAAAAAAAAAAAAAAAAAAAAAAAAAAAAGCCAAAAAAAACCCCCAAACCAAAAAAAAAAGAAACGCATCAAAGAGCCCCCATGAATTTCAATTAACACATTTACAGTCATTAAGCACAGCAGTGAGATACAGCTTCAGAGTGGGAGGCAGTTCCCTTTGCAAAGCTACGTGCTGCTCAGAGCCAGCATGGGCTTAGGTCTCACTCTAATTTTTTTGTGATTAGTTCGTTCAGGGGTCTGTTATTCATGTAAATATTTTTGTGTGTGAGGCTTTGAGCCAGGCAGCTCTAGACAAGCCGAGGTGCACTGTTTAATTACAGTAGCCAGGCATAGCCACCGTGTTGCATCTCCATAGCCTCAGCCCTCCTGCTGCAGCCTCAGCTCTGGCTCTCAGAGCTGCATCCTTGGCATGGGCAACTTGGAGATGGGAAGGACAACAGCAGCTGTTACAACCACCTTTCTGCAACTACTACACATTCTCTTTTTTGTCCCAGCTGAGGTAAATGTTGCCAAGCTTGGGGCATTTGACATCCCCCTGTGCTCAGTTTCCCAGGCTGAAAGGACTCCATGCTGCACACGGGCTCAAAGTGCCACATGTTGTTTCATTTCTGATTTGATTTTCTTATTGTTCCTCTTTCTGTGTCATCCTAAGTATCTCCTCCTGCTCTTTAATGTTCACTTCCATACCTAATATAATCACAGTGTATTATTAAGTCCTTAATTTCTCAGTAGAGGTACCAGTGCTATTTTTCTGTGCCTTCTCTACTTGTGAGTGCTCCAGCAAATTAGCCTCTGTGCATCTGGCAAAGTGCACGAGTTCATTTACATGCTGTGAAGATGGGAATTATTACCTTAATCATACGTATGAATAATTGAAGCCCAGGAAATCAGAATAACTTGCCCGCAGTCACAAATCTGTAGTGTAACCAAGAGTTGAACTGTATGCTCCCTAGTCCCAGCCCAGCACCTTAAATCACATTTCCTCCTACCTCTGTGATAAAGCTGATTGTGCTCTGATAAGTCCCATTCAAGGCTGCTTTGTAGGCACTGTGCAACTGCAGAACTGTTCCCTTCCCTCAGGCACCTTCCAGTTTGAGGGAAGAAAACAATTAGTGACTTAATAAAGGTTATGATTATGATGGGGACCTCACTGATATGTTGACATGCTCAAATGCATCCAGAAACAAGGCTGGTGGAAGGTCTAGAACACAAGCCCTGTGAGGAGCGGGTGAAGGAGCTGGAGTTGTTTAGCCTGGAGAAAAGAAGGCTCAGGGAAGACCTTGCTGCTCTCTAGAACTCCTTGAAAGGAGGTTGTAGTCAGGTGGGGATTGATCTCTTCTCTCAGGCAATCACTGACAGGACAAGAGGTCACAGCCTTACACTGCACTAGGTGAAGTTTAGGCTGGGCATTAGGAAAAAAAAATCTTTACAGAAAGAGTGATTGGGCAATGGAATGGGCTGCCCAGGGAGGTGGTGGAGTTACTGTCCCTGGAGGTGTTTAAAAAAAGCCTGGACGTGGCACTCAGTGCCATGGTTTAGTTGATAAGCTGGGGTTATGTCATAGGTTGGACCTGATGATCTCAAAGGTCTTTTTCAAGCTAGCTCATTCTGTGATTCTGTGAAGTATCAGCTCAAAAGAGCATTTTAGCTTTAACACTGCTCCAGAAATCTTCATTTGGAGAAGACTGATGTTTGCTCCAGCTCTGGGGTGCCAGGGGCCGAGCAGTAGTTCAGACTTTACAGAAATAAGTGCAAAAATCCTGGCTGGCTCCACTTGCTCAGTCTGGTCTCGGCAATAGAGAAAAAGAAATGGAAATGTGGGGCAAAGCCTCTGCTCCTTGGACTGGGCCAGCCCCATCACACAGGCAGCGATGCAGGACATGTGAGTGCTTGAGCTGTGGCCATGGACATGAGCAAAAGGACAGGGAGGAATTCTGCTCTGCATTGCTGCAGGGGACAATGTGCTACCCAAAGCAGGGAGTGGAGTGTCAGTGCTCTTCAGGGAGGCAGGATTTTAGCTCACTAAAGTGCACTGCAGCTCTGAAGCCATTCCATAAGCCTTTCTCGCTTTATATGCTTATGGCAAGGTGGTACCTGGGATGCCTTGTTGTTTCCTTCTGACTTATTTTATATTCTGCTATTCACTCCCATCTCTTTTGAGAGCAAAATGCTGTGCGAATGCCTTGCGGGCTCTTTCTCTTTCACTGACCTTTTTTTGTGACTGTAAAGAAGTTTCCCTGGGCCCAAGTCTGCTTTCTATCTTGAGTATTGACCTTAGAGTTACACCATCTCATTGTCACTACACGCAGACTTCCCAGCTATCAAAGTTCACCCATAGGACTCAAAGTATTCCTAACTCAGAAACACCTTGCTTTTATGTCCTCTTCCTCTTTCCCCTCCTCCCTACACACGAGCGTTTTAATTTCACAACCAAAATCCATTTTGCTGTGAGTTTCGATGAGCGGTTCACCTGTTTCCAGGGTAAAAATTGTACTTCAAATTTAAATGTCTTTTTCACTGTGACTGTCATAATATTTTCCATTTGAGGCTGAGATTCCACCGTGGGTTTTCTGTGCCATGTTGTCATCTGTCCAAATCTGAGCTTAAATGCGTGGAAATTCTGACATTTCAGTAAGAAATACAGAGTGGGGTTTTTATGTTCTTCAAGTTAGCTGTTTCATAGGTGTGGCCACTGGGTTTTGCCCAGGATTCTGGTCTTTCCCAGTTCAAACACAGATCGAAGATCTCTCAAGTTTTTTGGGCTTTTTTGCATTGACTGTGCCGTGTCATTTTTGTGAGAATAAGTGACAGTGATTTTTAATCTGACTGTTGATCCTGAAGAGCTGATAACAGAATAATTACCCCAAAGCAGGGATTTCCAGCCTGGCTTTGCTTGGCAAGCACTTGAGTGCACATGGTTCTGAACGTGGCATCCACATACGAATCTTGGAGAAGGCAGCTTCAAATCAAGCAAGCCCAGATTAGCTTCACAAAGAAAATGTGGAAATGTGTCTTTAGTGGGGATTTTGAGAGGGGTTTGTGCTGTTGGATTCCTTACCCTCAAGTCAATGCCCTTTAGTCAGAGACTGCTTATGCCCAGTGGTGTGAGCTCTGTGTTTTTGGGGCAGATTTTGAATATCGCTGTTTACCTACACTCGAGCATTTGACAAAGGCTGAAATCTTTTTTGTCAGTCATGTCAGGTTGTTATGTGGAGCAAAGTATGCTGTTGAGATTATCACTGAAATTGAATTCTCTAAAAGGCTTTTGCAGCTTTCTGTCAGGTAATATGAAATACATAGAAATGTACACCCACTGCCAACATTCACTTCCATTTTTTTTTTTAATCATTAACTTCTTTGAGAATACAAGGGGATATTTGCAGCTATTTCAGTGGCTTGACATTTGTCACAATGATACAATTTCTAAAACGTTGACTGTAATTGCTGCCTCAGCTCACTGAACTTCTTACCAAACAGACTGTGAGAATTGCTGGTGACACAAACTCCTGGTATCAGAACTGATTCCATTGTGGTCTGACCTGATCAATTGCTCTTTAAAGCCAGTCACAGTGACTCTGTGTAATTTTCTAGTGTAAAGCTCTGTGTAATTTTACAGTGTAAAATTTTACACCTTTGGGGGCTATGATGTGATTACTTCTCTAGAGCCAGGGGGGACAGAGTTGGGAAATGAACCCAAGGGAGTTGTGCTTGATACTACTCAACTGGTGCTCGCAAATTTCATTCTTCACAGCTGTGTATTAAGCAACATGACCAACATTTGCCAGTGTTGTTTCTTATCTTCCCCCCAGAGAAGGAAAACATGTGTACTGGGCCTATTTCTTTCCTTGAGGAATTACGTTCCTCAAATCCCATACTGCCTGTAGAAATCATGTCTTTATCATTAACTTTTATCCTCTCTATTAACCTTCAGATTTGATGGAATTTGGGTAGCTGACCATCCGAGATATCACTGGAAAAGCTCTGCCATGTTGTATGTGAATAGTTACTTCAATGGTTGCAATTCAGGGAGCAACCATTTAAAGAGGTCTAATAAAACATCTTTTTTGACTATTAATATTTTATAATAAGAGCTTGTAGTAGAATATTTCTCTTAGTGTTAAATGATAATAATGTAATTAATTGTAGCCACCTAAAATAGCCACAAGCAATCATCCCTTTTCTTTATGTCTTACAGTTTATCTAAGTTGCTTGATAGCATAGTGTAACCAGACTGGGTGGGCTAATTCAGCCTTGCTTCATCTCAGTTAACATATTTCTTCCTATTGCACTGATTTTTTTAATTAGACATAACATTAGCTTCTGTTGAAGGTGTCAGACTGACAGACATTGATGCCATCTAGATGCACGATGAAGCAATTGTAATGGTGATTACAGAAGTCACTCCATCTTTGGAAATCTCTGGTGTGTTTTCCTAAAAGTGCCTCCAGAATGAACTGACTGGTTTATGTTTAAGAGCTGAGACTCAATCCAGATCGTTCACATCAAGGGCAGTTATTCTGGGAATGATAATGAGTCTCACGCTGGGCCTCCAATGAGAATTCCATTACCAGCATCAGTTATGGCAACAGTGAAGCCAAGTGAGCAAACTGAAGTAATGGCCGCAGCAACTCTTTGGTCCAAGACACACTTTCTTGAGGATAAGCTTTACCTTGAAACAAAAAAATCCACCGTTTGGATACTTATTAAAAGCAGGGTTTTTTTTTTTTTTCCCTTGGTGGAGAACTTGGTTGTGCTGCTGAAATGTGCACACAAACTTTTGGGAAAACCCGAAGCTTTTTGCAAATGTGTTCTTTTCATCAAATCTCTTTTTTTCTGAGACAGAAACATTTGAAAATCTTTGACCAGCTCTGATACCACAGGCTCAGGTTTTTTCTTCTTATGTTTATAAGATGTGGCACATGCTGGTCCTGTCAAGGGCCCTGAGAGTTGCCCTGACCTGGGATTTTCATGTTTGAGCCCTCTGCCCAGCTCATTCTTGGCTCTGCCTGTCCCCCGCTCCACAGCTTCCCTGCGTTTTCCCATCCCAATGGTGACAGTGCAGTTTGGCTGCAATTAGAGCAGCTCAGATTTCATTAAGTAAATGACTGTGAAAAGCTTTCCATATTTCGATATTGGGACAAACCCAATAGAAACCTGTAGATTACCCAACAGAGGATGTTCTCAATTGCTTTGGCCAGAAACTAAAATTCCTACCTAAGATTTTCAAAACTCTGGAAGAAGTTTGACCTTCCCCTTCCCTCAGCCAGCTCTGAAGTTTGCAGCTGATGGTATTTTACTAGACTTGCAGCACTGACTTAATAGCGCTTTAGTTATTAGAGGATAAATGTTCATGTTCTACAAGTTTAAATTATATTAAAAGCCTTTATTAGCACCACTTGGCAAAATACCTTCTGGCTAGCTTTCTGGCCTTGGGCTAGGCTATTCTTGTGGTTTCTTAATGACATACTATGAAATGGATATAATTTATGAGAATTTGGTGCCAGGTTTTGCGTGTATTAAGAAGCATTTGCTATTTGTTTTTAATGCTTCTGAACAAAATGAAAAAGATTAAAAACTTGAGTTGCGTCTTTCATTTATCTGGCTTGATTTTCATTGTACAGGGTTTTTGTATTTTTATGTGTATATATTTATATATTTTTTATATTGTCTGGTCTCTGAATTACTGGTGGTTGTTCAGTTCTGGCGTGTAACAGTGCTGTTACCAAAGTTACTTTCAATTTATTTTCCAAGCCTCCCTGAGTAATTTTGGCAAAGCATTCTCAATGAAATAACTCCTCTGAGCCACGTAATAGGTTTCCACGCAGTTGGGAGAAGAATTAGGCCACTGGGGCAGCACATTTTTATGAAGGCAACCGTGCCATGGGCCAGAGGCCTCAGAAGAGACCTGGTGCTGGGGTGTGATTCAGCTGGTTGGTATTTTCCCCCCTCTCAGCATCTGTTTATTTGCTTTGCCACCAAGGCTGCTACAGTGTTTGCTCGTGTGAGAAAGGATGGGGCAAAGCACCCTGTCGGTGGGAGGAGGTGTGTGAGGTGGGAAAACGGGGCTGGGAGAAAGGCCAGGGGCTTGAGTAACTTTTCTGAGGTGTGTTTTCATCACAAGAGTTGTTTGTGGCAGAGGTGTGAGTTTGGTGATGGCAGAAGCTGTGGCTCTGACCCGATGCTCTCATTCTTTCCGCAGTGGGGAAGCCTCACAAGTGCAACTACTGCGGCCGGAGCTACAAGCAGCGCAGTTCTCTGGAGGAGCACAAGGAACGCTGCCACAACTATCTGCAGAATGTCAGTCTGGAGGCTGCTGGGCAGGTCATGAGTCACCATGGTGGGTGCACACCGCCTCCGGAGCTCCCTGGGGCTGGGAGCAGCTCGTGCGCGGTTTTTTCCCATCTCTTTTTCTTCCTTCCTTTTGTCTTTGAGGTTGCTTACACTCAGGGAGGCAGGAGAAGAATGGGTGGGCTGAAAGCCTCACTCTGTCCAGTGTAACAGCTCTGTTTGTGTTTATTTTGTTTAAGTCAGTATTTCACATGAAAATAAAACCAAGTCACCTGTTCAAAATTACCCAAAAAGTCGTATCATAGAAGCATAGAGTGGTTTGGGTTGGAAGGGTCCTTAAAGACCATCCAGTCCCACCCCTGCCATGGGCCGGGACATCTCCCACTGTCCCAGGTTGCTCCAAGCCCCATCCAATCTGGCCTTGGACACTCCCAGGTATGGGGCAGCCACGGCTTCTCTGGGCACCCTGTGCCAGGGCCTCTCCACCCTCACAGGGAGTAATTTCTTCCCAATATCCCATCTAATCCTGCCCTCTGGCAGTGGGAAACCATTCTCCTGTCCCTCCATCCCTTGTCCCAAGTCCCTCTTCAGCTCTCCTGGGGCCCCTTTAGGTACTGGAAGGGTTCTAAGGTCTCCCTGAAGCTTCTCTTCTCCGGGTGAACACCCCCAGCTGTTCCAGCCTGGCTTCAGAGCAGAGGCTCCAGCCCCTGGAGCATCTCCAAGGCTTCCTCTGGACTCACTCCAACAGCTTCATGTCCTTTTTATCTTAGGAGTCAATGCCATGTATAAAATGTATGATTCTCTTCCCCTTCCTTTCTGATAGTGAGTGATAATTAGAAAAGATAAGGATGGCAGAGGTATTCAGAAATCATTATTTCTACCCTCTGTAATATTATCTTCTCCCTCCAAAAAAAGGGAGGGATGGATGTAAAAATCTCTAGAGCAGAATGGAATTCAATAGTGTTGTAGAAAGTATAGAAACTATAAATATAGAAAATATAGAAACTATAACAAGAAAAAAAATGTTTGTATGCATTTACATTTGCTAGTATTAATATGTTAACTAACACTGCATGTGTTAATATACATAAGGACTGAAGATTGCCAAAAAGATTGTTGAAAGCAAGAAATGTCAAACTCTGCAAGTTTTTTTTTTTCAGAAATTTCTGGAGCTATTAGTATGGATAATGAGCATAACGTCTCAGACTGCAGGGCTGAAGGCTTATCTGAAGCACTAAATGCTAAATGGTAGCTGTCCAAAAATGGTTATAATTTTATTCAAAATTAGTGTCTCACAAACTCTTCTAAAACTGAACTTCTTTTGACTTTTCAAAGTTGTCTCCAGATATTTGGTACTTGAAGTCTTTAATTATTTTACTATTCAGAAAATATAAAAACGGTATGTTTTCCATTTGATCAAAAATTACCATATACTTACAAATACCAAAAAAGGTTGTGGGTAAATGAAAAGGCAAAAAAACACTTCCACTTTTTTTTTTCTTTTTTTTTCCATTTTGCTTATCATGGTTGAGTGGTCATACGGCCTCATCTGGAAATTATTTCTGTAAAATCATTTTTAAAAACTTAAAATGCAAGTGGAAATAAAATCTATTCATAGGCTATATTTTGGGTGACAGAAATCTCCAAAATTTTTAAATAGTACTTTCCCATGACCAATTTAAGCCTCTAAAGGCACAGAAGACAGTTTTAGTACATGTTGCCAAAATATTCATACAGCTCTGTTAAGTAATTGCTCTCTTTGTAGACACCCTGGAGACTAAAGTCAACATTTAAAATGTCATGGATGTTTTAAAGATATTGAAGTGATGATGTGCCTGAGTTGGCTTTTTTCTGGTAAAAATCAGTGAAAAGGCAGATTTCAGATCTTTGCCCTTTGGAGGAACCTGTTGTGGACTTGGTCAGTTAGGCAGGAGTTGAACCACTGAACTGATTTCCACCCAAATACAAACTCCTCGTGCCTGTCTTGTTAACCAGGGAGGGATGCCTTCAGTCAGCCTTTCTTAGAGAGTAACAGCAGGCTGCCCAGAGCTATGGCAGCCAGGATGTTTGAGATCCTGTTGGGGAGGAGCTTCCCCAATGCTGCTCAATGTCTGGGTTTGTTAGATGGCTTTTTATTAAAATTATGAATTACAATAATTAGAATTTCTGAGGAAATCTAAAACTTTTTTCTAAGCTGCCTCATGCCATGACAAGAAGGGTAAGTCCTTAACCTTGTCTGCCCAAAGAAGCTGCAGTGATTGACCTTGCATTGATTTTTCTACACCTGAAGTTAAACCAGTGCAAATCCCATGTGGACAGTTCTTTTATTTACAGCTTGACTGACTTTGCTTGGGCTTAAAATAGAAGTGTTCACACAACCACTTCACTTTTCTCAACAAAATTAGCTTAAAGCAGCACTTTGAATTCAGCTAGTGCCTCTTTTTCCTCCGGGCAAATATGTCTGTGCCTCCCCTGGTGAATGTTTAAGGGGATGTTTGATCCACTGTCTTCATTTAGTTGTTTAGTGAGGGCACAACGAGGACAGGCAGCAACAGGGAGCTCCAGATTCAGCTGGGGCCAGAAATAAATCTCAGCTCACATCCCAGCATCACTCACACCTCTGAAGCTCATCCTTGAGGGTCATGAGCACCAACCTGTAGAGGTCTGCAGCAAAGTCCTTTTTCCTGGGACTCTAAAGACACCAGGGGAGAGTACAAAAATGATACTCAGCTTAATGTTAGGCCTTACACTAACCCTGAAAAAATTGTAGTGATTTCCTTGTCTCCTATGTCACACATGGAAATTATATTCCCGAGGATGACTAAGAGTATGTTTTGGAGAATTTTATTTTGCATCCCACTGAGGTTGAGCTTTCCTGACTCTCTTTCCTAATACTTGCTTTGTTTTTGCTGGGCATTTTGAAGCCTTGGAGTTCATTTTGGTGTGACTCCTGCTCACAACTTCACCATTGCACACAGAATAGGGAGACGTGGGGATTTTCTTGTCCCTACCAGCATCCTGCTCCTCCTGCTTTAACAACACCAGCACTGGCCAACACTAAGCATTGATCCAAATTATTTCTGCAGGGACTAATTGTTCCAGAAAACTGGAAGCAGCCCCTAGAGGGTTTGGATTTTTTTCAAGCATTGTGCTCAAGCCCTTCAGTTTACAGGCATGCCATGGACATCTACTTTGGTGCTTTCAATTATCTCTGTCTTGCAGATGGCTAGGTCACCTGACTGGAGCCACAAGGGGAAGCAAGAGAGGAGGAAGAGGGACTAGTTTTGGGGAGTGGGTAGGAATGTACAAATCTCTGGGTCAAGTTCCATCCTCTTGCAGGGTGCCAGTTGCTGCCCCTCCTTGTGTTCCTGTCCCCTGCTCAGCAGGACAGATGCTGCAAAAGAGATCCCATGATTTTGTTGTTGAAAGTTTTCAGTTAAGCAGTGCTGGCTCTGGAAGGAGAAATTAGTCTGCAGTCTCCTAGCTAGCAGTGTGTTGGAGGTGACAAAAGGGACAGTCCCCAAATGCCAAGAACACAACTTTGGCAGGAAAGAACAAGGAGAAATGTTGAAGGCTAGTTATGGTTTACACCCAGTTATGTCTTCTTCTCCACTGCCACAAAGCCAAAAATCCAGAGAAATTCTTCCAGGGGAATGGAGAAGGGTGTTCTTTTCAGGAGAAGGAGAAAGAAGCCTAGCCCTAGGCTGTGTGGCTCAAAGGCCAGCTCCACATAAAACACACAATGGCCTTGTGTCTTTCCCTCTTACATAGTTGCTTAAAACATCGTTAAAATGCTGGTCCCACAGGACACTTCCCACCAGGGTCCATGGGAATATTTCCTGTCATTTCTCTGCACACACACACTTCTTTTAAATAGCAATATTGTGAGCCTCAGAAAGGAAATTGAGGTTGATGGAGTAATACTAATTTATACCAGCTGAGACTTAGCCCAGTGTCTGGTGTCTGCACACAAAATATTTATCAGCAAAACACAAAAATTATACACTGTAGTTTTTTTACTTCTCCTTTTTCCCCTATTCTTTCCTTGCTAGTACAGCATAAACTTTTTTAATAGTTCATGTGGTTTCTTACAAATTAAGAAGTAAAAAATTAAAGATATTTACTATGATTGAAAAAACAATGTCTTCAGGAAAAGAAAGCCTCTTCTGAAGACTATCCAAGATTATGAATTGAGAGTTTAAGCTTAGAAACAACACTTTGTGTTAACTGCAATTGAATATTGGCAGTGTCAGAGGTGGTGAACTCTTCCATGGGCAAACCCTGACAGCTGATGAAGAACATCCCTGAACAGAAACATACTCAAGCGTGGGCTTTTCCTGGGCTGGAAATTTGATTTTTAGAATAAAAAAAAATCTTCCTGAGCTGAGACTGTAAATGCTCAGCATAAAATGAGTTGCTGTATCTGAGCTAGTTATATCCTGTCAGCTGTTCTTTGGTTGCTCTCACTAGCAAGGTAATGAAGTAGGATGTACTACAACAAAAAAGGAATTGCATTTACTGCTGAGTAAATGTGTATGCAAGCTTCTACTACAGAGCAGCTGATTGTTGAGAGCTGGTAGTTATGTGTGATCAGTTTGCTTTTCCCCTTTCTTCTTCATTTTCCTTTTAAAAGTGGAGGCTGGGCTATGTGTCCTTTATTTGTGTGTTTTTAAAATTGAAATGAAAAATAATGTACCTAGAATTGTCAGTGTGATACTTAACATTTCGGGTTTCTGAAATGTGACATCTCATCTGTTTGGTCCAGTTCTGCCTGCTGTTTAAGTGGTTTCAGAAACTGGACTATTTCCTTCTTTCCCTTCTCCTAGGAAATCTGCATAACAAAACACACTCTGGTAACGTATTTCTGCCATAACACAAATATTGCTGTGATTCAGTGATTCTGTTGCAAAAGAGAAGTGCCCTGGATTATAGACTTGGGTTCTGAGGTGGGGGAAAAGTACCTTCAGCATGAAAGATGGAAAAGAAAATGCTTTTATTGTTGATTATTTTAGTTTTCGAATGAGTCCAAGCAGGATTTTTGCCTGACTTAGAGAAGAGCAGATGTCTTTTTTAGCACTATTCATTCTTCATGGAAGAAAGGTTTCAAATTATGTGTAGGAAATTTTATACACATATGCCCAGCAGCAGAATTATTTAATTATTACTTAATTGTTATAAGACCATACAAATGTCACTACATTTGGGGCTTATTCAGATGACTGTTAAAGTAATCTAGAGCTTTGAACTGGCTCAGGATGCCTTGAGCAGGTGCTCCTAGGAGGGATTGAGCACCTTCCTAGTGCCACACCACCAGCCTTGTGTGGAAATCCTTGAAATGGCAGCCAGGTGGGCATGGCCCATGGATTCACAGCGTGTGTGCATGCCTGTACATGCATCCACGGAGCTTGGGGAAGCCAAACAGGAAAGCTGCATGCCAGTTCCCAGTGAAAATCAGCAGCCATCATCTTTCCTTTATTCTCAAATCTCCTTGGTAAATACTTGAGTGGTGCAGATAGCTCCTGACAAGCACAGTATTTAATTAACCTTAAAGCTTTACCCTTAGCCATTAAAGTGTTCCAGGCCTCCCAGTCTGCACTGGGCATTAATTAGGTCACTTGAACACTGCATCCCATTTTGTTGCAACATTAGATTCATTTCATATTTATGCTTTTTTCCCCTCCCTTTCAGTGATGCCAGCAGGACTGCCTTGTAAATGAGAAACCATTGTGTTTCTCAGGGGGAGCATCCTGTACAAATAAAAAAGCAGCAGAGTAAATCATTTTACAGCATATGGTAGATTCTAAGCCTCAAAGTACTCGGCTTTCCATAGCAGCAGAGGCACAAATGGAATCAAATGAATAAATTGCCATGTTTTCTTATTATGGATGTCTGAATTGAGAAGTTCACCTGAGCAGATACTCTGTTTTGTATTTAAATTGCCTGGTGTTTGCTCTTCCTTACTAGAAAGAAGGCAGAGACAAGGCTTTTATCACCCCATTTCTTGTATATTATGTGCTAGCAAACTGCTGTGTTTAGGAGCAGGGGGGGGATTATTCCATGTCAGGATCCTGAAGGCAGTGCAGTTACATGGGAGGAAAGTGGGCTGGTGGTGTTCATTTATGGCACTGTCTGGGAGAAGGTGTCTGTGACACAAAAGGCTGCCATGGTGAGAGACTGGAGGAGGGCTGGCAGAACACGAGGGTGCCAGTCCTTCCCTGCCACCTCTGCAATACCCAGCACTTCTCTGGGAGCCTGATCTCAGACAGAGCATGCAATGGGTTCCTCTCAGTTTACAAACTGTAGGAACTCTGTGCCAGATCACCCCAGTTTCTGTTTTTCTGCCATGCATTCTTTATAACCCAAGCATCCCTTTAACACATGGACTGGAGGCTGATCCCTCTCATGTTTTTATTGCTGCTTTCTGAGGATGAATGCAGGATAATTAGGCCTGGTATGAAACTCATAGCAGCTTGATATATATTGCAAATGACTGGGGCTCTCCAGGTCTGAGCCAGAGTCTGGTACCACTGATTGTAAGAGGATGATTATACAAGGATACTGAGCAAAACCAAAGTACTTTGTAGATGCTTAAGAATATCAGCAAGTGGCATAAAACCCTGTGCTCACTACTGTGGTTAGAAGCCTATGCAATTCCTACATTTCAGCTTTATCACCTTATTCCCTAAACCAAAAAATCTCGAGTAAAATTAGTAAAGACAGAAGAAGTTACTGATGTTTTGTTTTTGTCTCAAGTACAGTTTATGAGCATTCTCCTGATGTAGTTAGCACAGGAATGCTCCCTGCTGATCCCTGATCCCTGATGATGTGAAGTAAGATGCAGAAAACCTCTGTTTGCAGACTGTTAGATCTGTGCTTGAGGGGATAAAATATTAATCAAAAAATGGGTAGTTTCTCTGCCTGATTCTGAAGGGAATTTCCATGTGATGTTAATCTTGTAATTCCAGTACAGTGTGTGTTGATTTTACAGTCTCATTACAGTGTGAAGAGAGGAAATATGCTTTAGGAAAGTAATCCTTCATTTGAGAATCCTTTGTCTTAGAGGTCACACAGCCAGGCCCAGCAAACAGAACTCATCAATGCCTTGTGTGATTTTTTATCATTGAGACTGGTGCAAAAAGATAATAATGAGTAATTATGCTATATGGTAAGTGTGAAGGGAATACACAGAGAATGATAACTAAATATTTACGTTGGTGACAAGTGACCATATTGAAGAGAGATAATACAAAATGTCACCCACAGAGTGAGTTTTCAAAAGTGTTCTCTCCTCACAGGTGATCTTGAGTATCCAGAACAAAACAAACCCTTTTATAAATGCTCAGAGTTGGATTTCTGCTAAATAAGATGTTCCTGAGGAGAGTTGTTTTGTGAATGTGGCTCTGCTTGCAGGTGTTGTGGTCTTGATGCCCAAAGTGTTCTCACACCTTGCTTTGTGTTGTGCTGCACCTTTTGCACAGTCAGCAGGGCTCAGATGATTTGTGTTGTCTGTGAAGTGTAGACCAGACCTGTCTGATACCATTTTTTGCTTTTATGTAGTACCTGCTCTGGAAGATTGTAAGGAACAAGAGCCTGTGATGGACAACAATATTTCTGTGGTGCCTTTTGAGAGACCCGCTGTTATAGAGAAGCTGACAAGCAACATGGGAAAGCGTAAAAGCTCCACCCCACAGAAGTTTGTGGGTAAGATGGAAATGAGCCTTTTATTCTTTTTGGTGCATGGGTATTGGTTATGTGTTATTTGTGATAGCCAGAAGAACTAGGGGAAAAGTAACACTCTCACAACTTGGTTCTGGTACAACAATGGAGGTGGTTAAATCACAGCAAGGAATCATAATTATTGGATTCATTTTACTAGTCCAGAGAATTCAAAAGTGAGGTCCACTGTCATGAAAATGCCTTACGAAACTTTGAGCTTTTTACTTAATGCTGTTTTGTTTGTGGTTTTTTTTTAAAACTTCTCTCTAGCCCTTTTGAGATTTAGGCTTGTCATCTTCCCTCTCCTTGCTCCAGAAAACAAAAACAAAAACAAGCTAAGACTGTCATATAATTATCTGTCTCCATATGTGTTAAAAAAAACAAACAACAAGTATCTCAAGACTTCTAATTTGTATTAAATTCCTGACATTTGGCAACAACTGGTCTGATAATACTGGCATGAGGAAGTAAATCACATCCCTTGTGTTGGAAGAAGTTCTCGTTCTGAGTACAGCACTTTACACACAATAAACTTATTAATGCATGAATATGAAACAGCATTGGGTGGCTTTTGGTTACTAGATTTAGAATCCTAGGTCAAGATTTCATATTTTGCTTTGTATCTTGACATATTAAAATTATTCAGCTTGTAGCAGGTGACTGTATGGAGAATTTTACTTGGTTTGAGCTGTATGTTAAAGCCTCTTTTTACTGCTACTGAAACTTTGCTATGCAAAACTTCTTAGGAGGGAAGTTGGAGCAGAGAATTGTTTGGGGTGAGTATCAGGCTCTGAAGTCACATAATAGGCGTTTTCCACCTCACTCCCTGAAAGGGCAGTCACACAGAGCTTGAGGGTGTCTCTGTGCAAACACTGAGGACACTTACAGAGAGGATCAGAGCTCTGTAAGCAATTAGCACAGCCATTTAGAAAAGTTGTTGCCCCTCAGCTAAATGCAGATTCAGATGGATTTGTTAAATCACCCCTGAAGGTGGCTCTAAGTTACATGGTTTGGAGTAGTAGGGGGCCAGCAGTGTGCAGCAGCTCACCTGGGGGGACTGACACACTGACCTGGCTGCTCTTGGTCAGCTGAGCATTCCCAAAATTCAGTGCTGAGCCAAGGTTAGGCCAGCAATGATCCATCCCACGTGGGGAACCCTGGGAGACATCAAAATTTCCTATGCTGTTATATTTTTAGACCAGAAAGGTGATTTTACTTGTCCACTCATGCACCATTGACCATATGTTGTTCTTGTGTTCAGAGGTAAATTTACTGATTGGAAATTTTTGTCTGAGAGATGCTGTATCACATTATTATTCTCCTCAGCAGGTTATACTATTTTGTTGTTAAATAAATCCTTTTTTTTTTTTTTAATAAGTCTAACATGTCACTATCCATGTGTAGAAAAAAAGTACCCCCTTTCATATTTAGCATATCTTAGTGGCATCACAGTGTTCTGCTTGAATAACAGCAGTCTTCACTTGGCTGCCTTTTTTTTTTTTTTTTCCCCCTCCACCATGACCTCACTTTTCTTCCTCTTTTCTCCCCAATTAAATATTGTTCAGCTCTGTCAGGAAGAGTGTGTAATGGTTCTGTTGCTTGCAGGAAATTTTCCAGTGCATACTGCAAGCATGGCACCTGTCCAAAACAACTTAATGGTGTTTATGAGAAGGTCATGTAAGCATAAGCTAAAATCTCTGCATGCTACATCTGTCAATGCTTTACTGCTCTTTCTGATCAGCAATCTCCAAGGGACAGTGGTTATGGACCACAGCCTCTCCTATGGCTGAATTTTCAGGAGGAAAGGAAGCAGTGTACAGCAAATAGAATGAATTCAATTCATATTGGTTATATATCTGCTCTTGAGGTTCTAGTCTTACCAACCCAGCTGAAATAGTGGAGGCAGAAAGCACGGTTTGTGATGTGCAGGAGTGTGAGCACTTCTTTTTGGTTCTTGGTCACTGAGGGAGAGGCAGACGCCAGTTAAGTGAAAAGCAGCCGTCTTCAGGCTGGTCATGTGAAGCACATTCAGGTATTTTCAGCTGGAATTGGGAGCTTACTCTCAGAATGTCACCGAGGTTAAGAAGTGGCAGGATGCAAAAGGAGACATTTATGTGTGTTACGATAAGACCATGCTTGTTAGGGTAAGAATTAAAAATACACGGGCGTCTCAGAACAGATGAAGATCAGCCGGCTGCCAAATTCCAGTCAGCTTCTGGTTAATGGGGGTCAGGGAGAAACTTCCCCAGGGGGAAATGCTGGAATGGCTTTCTCCAAGGTTTCTTGTAGCTTTCTCCCAAGGGTCCAGCACTGCAGCTGCTTTAGATGCTTGATGAGATGGACTACAGGTATCACAGGACAGCTGTGTCTCTGTGCTTTGATCTCAATTCAAATACCTGTTTGGGGGTTTATTTGAATGTCATATAGCCAGAAGGGAGAATGTTTTCCTCTACTTCACTAATGTAGGGCAAAGATAAATAGACTTTGAGCACAGTTTAAATGAAAGTTCAGAATGATTGGTCTGATTAGCTGATTTTAAGTATAGAATTGGCTAAAGAGGAATTTAATTTGGAAACCACATCATACTGGACTGTTTATTGGTTACTTCTGAGCTCTGTGTTTTACGCCCTCTCCTTCCCATGTTATCATTTATTTTACTTTTTTATGTCACACTCCATTTCTCAGGCTCTGACATCTTTGGAACTGGTTCATAATTAAAGGAATAAATAATTCAGGTCACTGGCAATTTACAGCTTTCTTTGCTGTCTGTGCTGGAGTAACTAAACATGGATGATGAAAGGAATCAAAATAAGGTTTGCATCATTTATCCAAGTAGCCCATAAAGGATGGGTAATATTTCTTGATCTATAAAGCCTACAAAGAACTGACAGTGTGTTTGGCAGCTGGATCAGACCCTCACCCGGTCCATTTCTTTATCCAAACACAAGAATGACACAGCTGGCCAGAGGTTACAGACAGCAGTGGGCACCAGGCACACTTGCCTCCTGGAGCTGTCCTTCAGTCCCCTTTGTCCCTACTGCACTGTTTCATGGGAAGCAGGAGCCACATCCAGTTGCAGAGCTGTCCATCCTGTCTGTGGCAGCACAGCCATCACAGACTGCCAGAGCACAGCAAAACACTGCAAAGAGGATGTTTGATGACAAGAATCATCCACAGGTCACGTTAGATTGCCAGGACCATCATTGAGTACACACCACAAGTACACAAATGTGGTATGGTGTCCAGCCACATGAACAGTATTGCTGAAGAGAGTAGGAATGTTCATGTACTCCACTTAGACTTACATTTCATTACCTTGATAATCAGGGCTAAGTTCCCCAGCAGAAGTGAGGCATGGTCTCTAAGGACAGCATGATTGTTCTCCATGCATCACTTTAGAATAAGTCACACTAAGTGGAATGAATTATTATAGTCAAAAATAAAATGCTGAGTGATAGCTGTGTTGAAATGTACTAATGCAATTTGGAAGAGATTTGGGATTAGAGTTCTGTTTCTTATAGTGGTTTATACACATTGTGTTCCAAGCAATTTTGGCAAAAGGTGATAGAAGATTCTTGAGTAATTTAATTCTTGAGTAGCCAAACCACTTGTAAGTAATGACTTCTTGAATTTATTAACTTATGCTACTGGAAAAAAAGACTGGTTTTATGTAGCAAGGAAGTGAAGTAACAAAGACAATGAAAACCAACCAAAATTATTTATCAGACTTCATAAGATCAGATTTAAAAGTTAGCTGTCAATGACTAGCTACTTGCATGTGTGAACACACAGGAGCATGTGTATCTTGTATCATATACATACAACATTTTCTGTTTAAAAAGAAGATATTCCATGAGCTTTGCCTGTTCTGACACTCCCAAGCCATCACTGGAAAAGCAGTGCTGCTGAGCTGAGCCCTGCTATAAGCAGTGGTCAATTTGTTCACCCCCAAGAAGAGCTGTCACGCATAACATGGTACCCTGTGACTGCCATGATGGACCAGGATATGCTTCTGGTTTTGCATATCTGTCATGCCATTGATGTAAAAAGGTTACAAGGATGTGAGTTAGGATTCACACTGATGAATAAGTCAGCTTCAGCATCATTATGTATGAATTTATCCTGTGTCAATGAAAGGTGCTTTTGCCTTTTACCAAGTGAAACTAAGCTATACATGTTGTTTCTCTATTTGTTTTCTTGCCTAAATAGACACTGAGAAGGGAGGGGTGTGTGTATGTCTTTTTTCTCAGTCCAAAAAGGATAGAAATTTTTGGTTTTGAGGGAGGAAAACTGCAAAGAACAGCCTCCAGACCTCCTGTAAATGGCTTCATTTTTCATTCTTGGACACATGCTCTCATTTAACATTGGGGTTTTTTTCTGCTGGTTAAAGGATTTACGTATTGTGGCTCTAAATGTGCCACCATAACGAGTGTTGTTTAGGTTTCTCACTGTGCAGCCTTGTCCTAAGGCAGGTGTGAGGCACCTCAGATTGTGAGGGACATGTGAAAAGGTCCCCTGAATTTTGAGGAGAGTACAGTAATTTCACAATTATAAGCCGCACCTGAATATAAGTCGCACCTCCTGGTAGCCGGCTAGACCACGGGATTTGTCCATATATAAGCCGCACCTGAATATAAGCCGCACTTTTTTTTTTTTTTTTTTTAAAGTGAGGATCCATGTGTAACAAAGTAACAAATTAGTAACAGAATCACTGCCAGCTGGGTTTGGTGTCAGGTGCTCAAGTTGCAACAGTTTTCATGGACCAGGGAAGCCTTTAAAAGCAGCCCCAGGCACCCTCCCCTGCTGGCTCTCACTTCCGGGTTGGCATTTCACTGGGAATTGTCCATAGATAAGCCGCACCTGAATATAAGCCGCACTGCTGGAGTAGGCTGGATTCTTCAAGGAAAAAAGTGTGGCTTGTAATCGTGAAATTACTGTATTTCTAAGAGTATACTCCATCAGAACTTCAGTGGCTCAATATTTCAATCCATTATCTACCAGTTAACACGTGTTTCCTAACTTGAAGTGTGGGCACAGTTGAAGATTTGGAATTGCTCTGGAAATTGCTGTAGCCACACATTTCATCTGGAATAAATTAAAACTGAAAATAAATTTTAAAAAAAAGCTTTTGGTGAGGTTACTGTTTTACCTATCTCAAGACAGGAACTTTATAAGAGGTCAGTAGTAATAAATTAGAAGGTGGTTAACTTTGGACTCTGGAATGATTTCACCCCAATTCAGGTGGTTTCTGTCCCTCCCCACCCCTTTTGCAATGAAACAGTGCAGTGATGGTGTTGATTTGGCTCATGCATTTGCTTTTATCTCTTAGGTGAAAAGTTCATGAGATTTGGCTATCCAGATATCCCCTTTGATATGAACATAAGCTATGAGAAGGAGGCTGAGCTGATGCAGTCTCACATGATGGACCAAGCCATCACCAATGCAATCACCTACCTTGGAGCTGAGGCACTTCACCCCCTGATGCAGCACACACCGAGCACAATTGCAGAGGTGGCCCCGGTCATCAGCTCAGCTTACGCTCAGGTCTATCATCCCAGCAGGATAGAGAGGCCCATCAGCAGGGAAACAGCTGACAGCCACGAGAACAACATGGATGGCCCCATCTCCCTCATCAGACCAAAGAGTCGAATCCAGGATAGAGAGGGCTCCCCCAGCAATAGCTGCCTGGATTCTACTGACTCAGACAGCAGCCACGACGACCGCCAGTCCTACCCAGGAAACGCTGCCTTAACCCCCAAGATCAAGCCAAACCCGGCTTACGTGAAGGAGGAGGCCAAGCCTTTGGATGTCACAAAAGCTTCTAAGGGCTCTTTCAAGGATATGTACAAGGTGATCAACGGAGAAGGGGAGCAGATTAGGGCTTTCAAGTGCGAGCACTGTCGCGTCCTCTTCCTGGACCATGTCATGTACACCATCCACATGGGCTGCCACGGCTACCGGGACCCGCTGGAGTGCAACATCTGTGGCTACCGGAGCCAGGACCGCTATGAGTTCTCGTCGCACATAGTCCGGGGGGAGCACACATTCCGCTAGGCCTTCTCATCCAAAGGGGACTCCTATGAAGTACAAGAACTGCACATGAAGAAATACTGCACTTACAATCCCACTTTTCCTCAGACATTGAGACGCCTATTTTGTTGTTGTTGCTGTTGTTGTTGTTGCTGTTGTTTAATTATTATTATTAACCTTATTTTTTGTGGACCCAACCTCATTCGCTCTGCCCAGCGCTAAGAATGGAAAGGAGGAAGGGAATGGATGAAAGAGGGGTTTGTTGTGGCTATCAGTTTTTGGGGAGTGACCCGCCTTGCTTTCTGTGGGAACTGGAAGGCAGTCTATGTCTGTCTCAGTCACTTGTACGCCGTGTCCTCTTTTGGGTTATCGCTCAACCATGCCAGGTGCTTTCAAGTCCCAACAAGATGCCACTCATTTGCAATTTCACAGGAATGGGTAGAAACATTTCAGAGGAGAGCCTTTTTCTAATGTGAAGATATGGTGTGAGCTTTCAGTGGCTGGAGGAAAGGGAGGGAACTTTGTTCTGCAGAATGAACAATTATTTTTAAAGCAAAACTGGTAGGGAGTTAGGAGCATGAATCAAAGTCAATATTCTTTTCAAAACTAACTTCAAGGGTGAGCTGTTTTCCTGGGTTCAGTGTGTATTGCCCCTCTAGAATGTAAATAAATTTAAAAAACAAACAAAAAAATTTATGTCTTAACACTGTACCACATTACAGCAGTTTAGTTTCATAAGTCAGAGGGCCTTCTGTGATAAGTTTGAGGCTTTGTGGTTTTATTTTCCTTAACTTATGAAGCACCTTTTTTTAAGAATTGTTGATATTCTGTTACTCCATGCCTATGTGTTGTCTCACTGGCTTCTTAGAGACCCTTGGGAGCCTTATCTCTTTAGTTGCACCCTAAGTTTTAAGAAAGAGCATTTAGAAATACCATTTAAACTTGCTTCTAGGACAGTAAGTGGCCTAGGAGAGGGTAAGAGTCTGTAGTTTACTCAAGAGATTCTGCTGCTCTTCTGAAATACTTTTGGGTTAAGATTATGGATTTAAAAATGACAGAAGTACTAGTAGCAAAGTGTTCTTTAAATATAGATATATATAGATATATAATTATGTAAATACTGTCTCATTCTACTATCACAGTGTTAACCTCTTGGCAACAGCCTCAACTAAGACTTGCAGCTGGGAAAGCTTTAGGAGCCAGAACCTTGGCCAGCATTAATCCTTTTGGCTCCATTGAATTTAATGGAACTGTCCCAACTACTTCAGCTACATCAGGATCTGAACCTTGACTGTTTTTTTCTCTTGTTGACTTCTTACTTGCTAATTTGCTGAACCACTGATTTCCTTTTGTTCGTATGTCATCAATCCTTAGGGGTGAAAGTATGAGCAGGTTTTGCTGGGTAGCCTTGGCTCCCAGTGAGCATAGATGCCCAGCAAACGAACAGGTCACATACAACCTCCCCTACTTCTTCAGAAAGTGATAAGTGGATTTGTAGGTGCTGTGTATTGGGTTGGACTCAAAGGCTTCATTTTTATTCCTAATGTATTAATTTCCCTGTAGGGAAAGTAAATGGAGAAACACACTCCAGAGACAGTGTTTGACCTACAGATAGGACAAAAAAAACAAGTCCACTGATCTGTTTTGTTTCCTTTCTTTCTCTCTCTGTAAATAACAAAGCTAGCAAGTTGCATCAGTAAAAACTGGGCTTAAACCTAAGGGACAGATTGCCATTGAAACCCAACTGTTTGTACCAATCACAATTGAAATGTTGTTGTTTGGCAACAAGAGCACAGCTTGAGAATGGGAAGATCTGGATGGGTTTAACCCCCTCCGCACGCATGGTCTCCATGCGTTGGGGAGACCTTTTCCAAAGGATAAAGTTACTAAAGTATAAAAGAAGGAGCAAGATCAGGCCATAATGAATTCCCATCTGCTCCCTCCAATCTGTGCACTTGATGCATATGCCAGTTTGCTGTTCGTTTGGAGGGTACTGGTTTTTTTTCTTCTTCTCTTCATAGACCTGGAGCATTTGAAAGTAGGAGCTGAGTGGTATTGATTGAAATCTTTTTATGGTGACATTCTTGGCAGCTAGAACCTGTGTTTAGAAAGAATACAGTAGATCATGGCCAGATTACCTGATGACTGCTTCCCAGCACTGCAATGCTATTAAGTAGGAGCTGGTAAAGTCTTGCAGTAGCCTATTAATTATAATACAATATGGAGAGAAATGTCATCTTGTGTAATGTGAGACCTATCAAGGCTGGGAATATGCAGGCTTTGGAGAGACAGATTTAAAGATCTATTCCCAACATTGTTCTTAATGTTGTTGGGTTTCTCCCCCTCCTTTCTTCACCCTAACACAGAGGAAACTGGGGCAAATGAACCATTCTCATTGTCTTGTGCATGGTGCAGTCAAAAGAGTTTGTGCAGGAGAAAAGCAGGGAGGTGCTGGAGGGCATCACTTTTATTCCGTGTTCTCTGCAGTTAGGGAGGTGGGCTTTGTGTCAGGAGGTGCCTGGAAATTCAAAAAAGAAAAAAATGGTTGTGATTTGCTGAGGCAGGAAAGGTCTTTTAAGAACAAAGTGGAAAGGGAAAGGTTCTTGGGCCTTGAGGGTTGCTGGGCTTGCCTGGGCCTCCAGAAAAACACAAGCCCAAGCCAGAGAGAAAGGTTGCTGGCAAATCCTTTCAGTCTCTGGGGGAACCACTCTGCTCTCCCCTCTGTGGTCAGTGAAAGAGCATTGGGCTGTGGTTTCTTGGAATAGCTAGCACTAGGGGGAAAGTGTTTAAAATTTCTGCCTTTGTTTGGGAAAGCACCAGAATACGGGAAAGGTAGAGAATCTCTTGTGTATCCCCAGATCAGTAGGCTGCAATTACATCTGCAGTTCCTTAGTGTGCACTTTGGTTCACTGATGACTCACTGGTATCTCTGCTAGGGTGTATCCTGGACATGTTTAAAGGATCATGGACATGGGAAGGCCCACTAGTTTTGGACCTGGCTTCAGTTAAGTCCAGCTTCTTGATCTAGCAGCAGCAAGTGACATCTGTATGTCCTGGGGTCACGGGCACAGGGAACTGGGAAGGCACTGGGGGCTTATCTTAGAGAAACAGCATTTTTTGGAGAGGAAGAAACTTAAGGAGTCACATTACTTTTTTATTACCAAGGTCCTTTTCTAAACAATCACTGAAGAATTTCATCCTAGAGTTAGGAAAAGAGGAAAGATTAAATTCTAGTTCAAATTCTGAACAAAATTTTGAATTAACATTTACTTTAGAATTCAATTCAATGTAATGCATTTGGTCCTTTCTCAAAAGTGAGCAAAATGGGTCAGCAGAGATTTCTTTGGGTGTTTTTTCTTGCTTGCTCTCTGCAACAATTGGATTTCTAAGAAAAACTCTTGAGTTTCGTTAAGTTCATTAGTCATTCATAGTGTACTAGGAATTTCAGTAGCTAATCCTTGGCCTCCAAATCCGTTTGTTCTGAGTATTTGGTGCTGGAAATTGAACCTGGCTGATTTTTATTGGACTCCTTTGAAATTCTTGGAATCAGGTTTCTGGTTAGAAACATGCATTTGCAAATTTAGAATTGGCTTCCTGGGAGCATTACCCATTTTCATTTAAAAAAAAAAAGAAAAAATTCTGTGCACTCGGTTTAGAGGATTACAAGCCTATTAATTTAAAGAGGAGTGTGACTGCTTATTCTGCTCTTGGTGTGATCCATATCCTTGGAGCAAAGGGCATTATCTGTATATCTGCAGTTATGACTGATGAATTTTACCACCACCTCTCTTTGTAATCAGTTAGGAGTGCACATCAAAATATATTGCATTTTTCAGGAAAACCTGCTCTTTACTCAGTAATTTATGGGATTAAAATAATTTTATACTCCTTAAAAAGTGCTTTCATCCGTGATGTGAAAGGTGTCTAGGCATTAACCTGTAGTGGTCTATATAGAGAGGAAGATTTTTAAATGGGTTAATTGATCTGATTTTTAGTGATACTGGTTTCTACAGTGTGAGGAACTAGCCCACAAAGTAACGGTGTTGGCCTAAAGTATGTTTACTGCAAGGTGAAGAAATTCTCAATTGTCAGAGTTTCTGAATTTCTTTCTGTTTACAAGGGCTTCCCTAAATTTCTGCTGTCAGGCGGGAGGTCAGTAAAGAAACCCAACCCCTAAAAACTGAGTTTTCATGGGGGCATTATTACTGTTGCCCAGGTCCTGGGCTAGCTTGTTCTGATTTGGAAGAAGCCAGACAACAGACACTCCTTCCTCCAGAAAGAAATTTTGGAGATAATTGCAGCAAAGGTGCTTTTTTTCAGCCAAGGGTAGGAGCTACAGTAATACAGTTCCTTCTCTGGATAAATTCCTTTCCTTAACTCTTGCTGTGCTTCATAATGTAATGAGGGGAGAGGAGGGAGGCTGCCAGAGTCACCCAAAGTCGGTGTGGGATTGTAGGAAAAGGATGATGAAACTGGCTTTTCTGCTAGTAATTCAATCTTAGCTTGGCTTAATAGCATCTAAAACACAAAAATTGATGGCCTGTGGTCTGGGACAGCTGGAGAGCTTGAGAAAGAATATTTATATATATATATATGGTATTGTGTAGTAAGGTATATGCTTTATTGTATATGTGCCTTTTCCAAATGCGTTTTGGGAGATCCTGATGTCGTTGGTGATATCCAACCAGACCCTTTCAGAATGCACAACAAAAACCAACCCAAAGGAAACATCTCTTCTGTTCTGCACCTTCCTTGGCAGCTTGACCCAGAGAGAGGACTCTATTTGTGTGAGATTTCCTGCAGTCAGATGGCTTTTAGGAGTGGGAAGGGCTGACAAATTCCCTAGCCAAGTGCATTCCAGCTGTCCAGCCAGAGCTGGTGTGTAGCTGTCCCAGGAGCTGTCCCCTGGCCCTACAGAGAGCCAGGGAAGCCTCTCCTGTTTTCTCCCTCTCAGTGCTTTAAGTAAAGCACCCTTGGAGGTGGACTTTGCTGTGCTTTAAAGTTCCCACTTACAAATGGGAGCACACTTTAAAGCACTTGCTTCTTGCTTGAGCCTGGAAAAACAAATAGGACAAGTCCTTTGGAAGTGGTTTGCAGGTTTTCCTGTCACACTGCTGCCCCAGGAATTGGTGTAGAGACAAGAGAAGCTCATCAGTAGGAGGTGTTCAGGGGGTTCACAAGCTGGAGCACTGCTGTAACAAGCACTGTGCTGGTTCTGGGACTTTCCAGCGGGTTGGTGACCTGGTTTCAGGTGCAGTTGTTCCCCTTGCAGGGCTGCAGAGCTGAGTGTGCCAGCACAGCCAAGGCAGGAGGGCCACCGTGGGCAAGGTGGCTGGGCCAGCAGGTTTTGGGCTGACCCTGAGCCCAGCAACAGCCCAGGGCCACCCCCTCAGCAGCACACAGCAGCCAAAGAGGGGTGGTGAGGGCAGCACTTAGGCAGAATTTGCTTCATAGTGAATAGATTCCCTTTTATCCCATCGATGTGTTCTGAGATGCAAGCAAAGGAGAGAATCACTGGTTCCCAGTTTGGTTTCTAATTTGACCTCCTACAAGCTCACCTGACAGGATGGGCTGTGTCCTCCTTCTACCTGGAGGACAGTCAGGAGGAGGGGTGGGCTCAGGCTTTGCCATGCTGCATGCTTAACAGGCCAAGAAAACAATAAAATGATTCTGTTTAATTCACCTACCTTCCCAGCTGATCATGCAGATTCCCAGTTCCTGTTCGCTTCCAGCCTTTGGAAAGGTGGTTATCAGTGTGCTCACTCGGGTCCTCATCTTTGAAGATAACTTCCTATGCTATCTCCTTCTGTACAAATTTCTCATTTTCATCTTGGGGCTTAATTAATCAGTGGGCAGAAACGACCATTTCATAGTTGCATAGTTGTAGTAAAACTAATAGTTGTTTACAGTTGCAAAAGAACAAAACACCAACAAAAAACTGTGATATTTTGACTAGCAGTATGTGAAGTATTTCAACAGAGTGAATGGCAATGGAGGTAGATCATGTTTTGAGAGGGGCTGGTACCATGTGGACCCTTTTGGGAGAAAGGGAGCAGCCTGGCCCAAAGCTGGGGCCAGGGCTTCCTTCCCACTGCGGGCATTGGTTTGGGTGACTGCACTGCAGCCCAGGAAAACATTTGAGCAGCATCAGCCTGGTTGGCTGTTCCATCCCTTTGGCTGGCTCTGGAAGTGCACAAGAGCTTTGCAGCTGTGTCCAGTCACTCCCATCCCCTGTGGGATGAGGGTGCAGCACAGCAGCTGTGGGCAGGCCTCGGTGCCAGCCTGGTTCCCTTATTCTGTGTAGCAGCCTTAATCCCTGTGTCCCTGCAGCCTGTGGCGTGTGCTGGAGCCAGGACAGGTGCCTCCTGCAAGGCATGGGGGGAGCATGGCTCCTTACGGGCACAGCGGGGCCAGTTTGCAGTAAATTGGGCCATTTAGTTTTACCTCAAGTGACATGGAGTAAGAAAAGCTTCTTGCAGGGGTGGAGGTCACTGAATCCCTACTATGCACTCCCTGGGATTTGCCATCGCTTACTGGAAACGGATATTCGTTCCTGAACACACTGTAACAAGGGAAGGACTTTTTTTTTGGCTTGTTTTTGTAGTCGTTCAGATTCTGAAACTGTGATCAATTACGTGATGAATTGTCAAGTGTCCTCAGAGCTTGAACACGTTCACTTCCTCACCATGTAGCAGTCTCCTCTGGCTTTCTGTGCTTTTCTCTTTCCCCTTTTTCCTTCTTGGAGCTTTAAGTCTGAGCCTGCTCTTATCTCCTCTAGCTTTGGGCTGTCTAGGGGTTTGGGGGGTTGTTTTTTGGGTTTTTTTTGTTCATTGGCTGTACAGTCTGTTTACATATTTTTGTACTCAAGTGTAGTTTTTTATTAAAAGCAGAAAAAAAAAGATAGTTGATTTGAGAAAAAAAATAATAAGGTACGCACTCTTTGTAACACTTTAAAAGATCTAGGGTACCTTTGAGATGACTCTACAGTAATGTAATTATAATACTGTATATTTGCCTTCCTTTTTAGTTGGTTTTATTTTCTAGTTGTTTTGTTTTGGGTTTTTTTTCCTAAAATGTATATCTTTTTATGAGAAACTGGAAACTTTTAATGCAAATGTTTAGAAAGATTTAAAATTGTAAAGTAAAAAAAAAAAAAAAAAAAAAAACAAAGTCATATAATTTTTTTTTCCTGTTGGAAGAAAATGCTTTAAAAAAAGTTTTACTACTGTTGTATTCCAGGGTGGGGGTTACCAACCCCAAATTATGCTTCATTCTTGGATCCTGCTTTCTAAACATTATCATTGCAGACATGGATGATTTGCTTGTATTAATTCTAAAAACAAAAATCACCAACATTTGGGTTATTTTTCTGTTCAAGTGCAATACTTACCCTGACATCTTATTAATGTACGGTGGTTTCTGTGTTCCTTCCTCAGTCCACACAAATCAGTGAAACAAAATGCTCTGCCCTAAATGCATTTAAAGATATGGTTCAAGTAAACTGATTGCGACTGACAAAAGATGAGAAACTGTAAATTAAGGCTAAAGCCCATAATTTACCTCCTGCTTGTCGTTGGCATTGAAACACATCCACATCCAGAATTTAAGGACATACCTGTTCTTGACTCTTCTTTCCTCTTCTTTTCTAGTTGCAGCTTTTTTTAAGGAAAGCACTTAATATTGATGTTTATTAAAAATAAAAAGATGTTTTGGTCCGATCCAAAACCCACTCAGTGGAGACTCCTGTTGACTTTGATGATGGATTTTGGATTAGGCCTAATCTCTTAGCTAGGGCAAAACTGCCATTTACTCTAGGGAGAGATTTGCCTCCGTGAGAATTACAGGACTCATGTCCTTTATCTACCTGAGAGACCAGAAAAGCTTCTTTAGAGTTGTCCTTGTCTTATATAAGTTTAGATGGGACTTGTTTTACATATCATACATATTTATATATAGTGTATTTTTAATGCCTTCCCTCCCCCCAGTAGACTAAAGCCGCTATTCTGTAAATATGTATTTAGGTACGTAATAAAAAAAAAAAATAATAAAATCCCATTGAGATTTCTTGGAAAGGCAGTTACTGCGCATGCACAGTAGCCACTTTTGTCTTTTAAATTTGTATTTAAGAGATTTCTTTGTCATAATAACAAAGGCGAGGAGACTGTATCCCCTTCCGATAGATTGCCAAAATCGTTGCCCAGCCCCTGGTGTGTGAAGAAGAGCACAGTGGGTGTCTGTGACCCTCTGGGTCTCACTTCTTGGGCCAAATTGCGGAATGCTCCCGTGGGCAGCCTGGCTCCTGCTGCTCAGGGGGCTGAGCACACCCGGGCACGGAGCTCCAGCTGTGCTTGTGGCTGCTGGGCACGGCATCTTCCCCACCTGCAGCCCCAGTGCTTCTCCCTGACAGCAGCCTGGGAGACTAACCTGGGAAACAAACCCTTTTGTCTCCCAGATTAAGGATTTTTCGTTCTGTCATAGATCTGCCGAGCTTCAACTGAGGAATCTTCTAAATTAAAAAAATTTAAAAATCAATTAAAAATGACATCAGAGTTTACTGGAGAAGCCAGTGAAGACACTGGGAATTGTCCCACTTCTTTATGTGTTCATTGGAAGGTGCTCTTATAAAAGGAGTTCAGAAACAATCCCTTTGACAGTGGTGCATGTGAGCAACCCTAATGTAAACCTGTATCCCCCTGCTGAAAGAGTTTTGCCGCTATAGACTGAACTATGGGACTTGTTGTTATTTTTATTTTCTCCTTAGCATACATGCATACATATGGTTGCACATCTGTATGTGTGTGCTCTGTACCTGTGTGAGTGTTGTACAGCCATGTGAGAGTGGGAGTCCGTGTGTGTGTGTGTGGGTGTGTGTGTATAAATAAAAGAAGCTGCAGAAACTTTGTAATACTTTGTGAAAAGGATTATATTATAAAGGTTTGTACTGTCTTGAGTGCACAGCTACTGGAATAAATGTAGGGAATCTCAGGAACAAGCATATACTTTGTCCAAGAATTATTTCTTCTCAGAAGTGTAAGTGCAGTTTTTAATTCTGTATATTATTTAATATTTTACCAATAAAAATAAACTTCTGACACAAAAGGGTTTTCCATTCAAGCTTTCTGGACACATTGGTGTATGCATACACTTTTCTTTCTTGCAGCAGGAAACACGTGGTGGTTTGACACCTCCCAGGAATTGCATTTCTACCTGCTCAAAATCCTGTTAATTAGCTGGAGAGACTGAGTTGGAGTTCTGAGCATGGGTTATGAGGAGGAGAGTTGAGCACAAATCTGCTTTTAATATTCAGAAATGCCTTCCATCAGCTTCAGCATCAGTGAAAGAAGTGTCCGTGAGGGTCCTTCTGTGTCAAATGGTGGCATCAGTCACCTGCCAATCTCTCTGCTGTGTTTTTGATATGAATTAGTGGCCTCAGATTTTTCTGGAAACACTTGGACTGCACACACATTTCCTTTGAACCCTTCCCTCAGTGTGGGTTTTTGGCTGAGTTCCCTCTGTCGTATCCAGAGGTGATGTTCCCAGTAGGGATATGTTGGGTATTTCACATTGCCCAGCTTGTCTTTCTTTTCATAATCCAGCTATCGTCTTGGTAGCATTCACAGTACAAACTCTTCAAAATAAAAGGAAGATCTCATGGAGCTTCATAAATTGTTTGTTGTTTGTTTTACAAAACTCTTGTAAATTCTTGGTTAAAGATTAACCAGGCTCTCCCCATAATAAAGTGTTCATCGTTCACATGAGAATGGAATTCCTTAAGATATCATCTGAATAAAAGTTAATCTTCTTCTAAGTCATGTTTGATGTATGTTGTCTCCAAGGAGTGCTTCTGTTCAGTGAGCAGAATTTCTCAATTCCTTTCACACAGGATTGCTGGATTACTGATTTTGCTTTAAAAAAAAAACCTCAAAATTCGGACAGTCTGGATCTTTAGTGCATGGAGCAGAAATCCCATTGTGCTGTTGTAGGACAGAAATACCTGGCTTGATGGACTTAGGGCCCTGCCCCAAAACTTTCTGGAGATGGTGATGCTCTTTTTATCAACTTCAGCTAAGGGTCTGAGATGATCAGGGGAGAGCTCACAGGCACAAATTAAATGGCTTTATAATCCTTAGGACTGCTGAGTTATTTTCAGGGGTGAGACTGTGCATGGCCTCACATGATTAAGGAAGAGGCTCTTGGAAATCTCCTGGCCAGCATGGTGTTGTGCCTGTGTCTGGGCAGGGGTGCCACTGCCTTTCCCTTTAGGTCACTCTGTCAGCAGCTGCAAGTAGAGGGCAGGTTAACCATTCAGCTCTTATTTAGGGAGCTGTGTCTGATCCCTCCTCTGCATGGCTTCTGCTGGGAAGCTCTTACTGTATCAAAAACAGCCTTTTCCTCTTTATAGCAACAGATGCTTAAAAGTTACTCCAGTGTTGGCAGTGCTGCCATTCCCCAGTCTTCCTTTGATCCATGGGAGGCCAGTGGTTTAAAAATACTGAATTATTTTCTTTGTTGCCACACCAAGTGATGCAGTGGTCTCTGAGCTGCAGCATCACACCTCACACTGATAACTGGATCAGTCTTGTAGCCAGGTAAGCATTTATATTTCTCATCTGCCAGACCAGCCCTGCATTCTGGCAGTGGCCTTCTCCAGCTTTACCAGAACCAGTATCATTTCCCCAGGTAATAAAGGTTAAGCCTTGGTTTCTAGCTTTGGCTTCTATAGCACTAATATTTCTATTTCTGTGCCGTGCTTTCAAGAACTTACTGGAGTTTCTTCTGAGGGTGAGTTTGTTTTTAAAACGTGGTGAATCAAAGCACGTTTTTCCTCCATCTCTGTGCTCAAATGTCAAATCCCAGCCCTGCCATGAATCATTTCCCACCACGACACTGTGGAATATATAACAGAGCCCTTGTTAATGGGAGACAACGGCAGGGCCTCAAAATCCCATTATGAAACTCGCAATAATCAAGGGACTAAAAATAAATTTTGCTTGAATTGCAGCTTGAACATGCTTGGGTTGTTTTTTCCTTTCTTTTTAGTCAATCCTAATGTAGTTAGGCCTCAATAAACCCAGCTTTACCCCTGTACCCTTCAGTGCTTATTTTTGTCTCTTGTTGGTGCATCATATAAACATTGTCATAACTTCCAGCATGCAATTATAAGTGTTTATTTTGGGTTTTTTTCACAGCAGAGTACCTCAGGAGCCGCAGTGACTTCTGGATTCAATGAAATATGAGTTGGAAGGATTACTGTGTAAGTGCAGAGTCGCCGAAAATTTCAGACTAAGGATGAAAGCTCTTTTCAAAGGAATATACTTGTGAAATAGCCTTTGTGTTTCCTGCTAATTCCTGGTACAAAGATTAGGCATGGAGTCCCAGAGTATGGTATTTTCCAGGGATTTCTGTCAGTGGAGAAATTGAGCCCTTGTAATGAGACTATAGAAGTGCTCAATATTATCTCATTATTTTTCATTAATCCGCGCACACCAGCCCGCCTCCACACGCTGTAATTCCATGTTACCACCCATGTTCACATCAAAATAGGAACAGATTATTCAAGACTCCCACACAAATCGTGAACCTCTATCCCTTCTGATCTGTCACTGGCCATTCCTGAGGCAGAGGAGCCTCTTCCCTAGGCAAGGAGTCATCTTTAAACCTGGCAGCCCAGACCTTCAGAGTTAAATGCCTATTTTTATTCCTGGCAAATGCTTCTGTGGTATCCAACATCCAAGCCTGGATGAAGCTACCCTGTCAGAACTGATTTTTAACAGAAAATTGCTTTTCAATGAAGCTATTCTCTATGCTTTTCATAGATTTGGGAGGATATGGGGATTTTTTTCCCTCAGTAAGAAAGCCTGAAACTCTAAACCCTCAGAAGGTTTCTGTGTTATTTTTTTTTTGGTTTCAAGAGAAAATACTTCCCTGCCCTCAACTCCTGTTTTCATATCAGTTCAGATAATGTCAAGACACTCTTTGCTGCTCTTTCCCATTATTTTTGTTACTTTTCCTGTTTCAGGCTGCCTGCGTGTAGTTGGTAGGGTGTGGTGAGGAATGTAAATTATTATTTTCATGTAGGTGTGGTAGCTATTCAGTTGTAAATCCTGTTTTCAATCCTTCTGTCTATTTTATTTGTGATCTGTAATATTGATTTGTCTTCTGAGCAGAGAACGCGGCAATCTATCAGGAGCAGGGACATTTTATTCCTTGCTAAAATAATTCAAAGCACTCCCAGAAATCTGCAAGACGGGGAGAAAAGAGATCTTCCTGGAAGCTGGGTTTGTTGGTTTTGTTTTTTTTCGCTCTTTGAAATGAGTTGAGGAATTTGTTTCTGCAGTTGATTTGTTTTTATTAGTTAGTTGCAAAATCTGACCAGCCTTGCCTTTCAACCCCATCTCTCATGATAACCTGCCACTGTCTGTCTCTTGATAACCAACTTTAAAAAAAAAACAAAAACAAGTTAAAAGGTCTGAAGGCAGCTCAGGATGGTGGAGAAGCAGGGCTGAGCTCCAGCAGGCAGCTCTGCAATTGCTGTTGGAGTGAAGATGTCAAGCTGTTCCCAGTTCCACACTTCCCCACAAGCTGGGAGGGCCTTTTGGCAGCCGCAGATGCTCAGGTTCTCCAAAACCTTTCCAGCTGGGAAGGGTGAGCTGCTGGGTTAGGACCCAGGGGTGCCTCATCCATGGGACCAGACCCTCTGCTGCTGCAGATCTGCATGCTCTGAGCAGCCTGGGTGTCTGTGTGAGCTCCTCTGACTGTGCCCTCCTCTGTGCCCAGCCCTTCCTGTGTCCTGTCCTGGTGACAGCTGTAATAGCCCAAAACATTGTCACAGCCTCTGACTGTGTTAGTGCAACTTGGTTTCTGGCTCTCACTTCAGTCTATCTCATTTTTTGGATAAATCTGGAACCTAGGAGTACCGTCACTGCTGACTTTATTTATTTTTTTAATTATTTATATTTTATGGCTTGCTGTAAACCTGTAGCATCCCTGTGCCTGAGGCTGTGATTAGTAGCAGTGGGTGGCCTCTGTGAAAACTGGAGTTTAGGTGTCACATGCTGCCCACTCAGAGCTGATGGCCCATTCTGGCCAGTGTACTACAAAAAGCCTGGAATACAGTTGTCCTTGGATACCTTTGCACGTTGTTCTCTATCAAAAGGCTGGCCTGAAAACCACCCAAGTCCTTTCAGCTTGGAAAGGCTTCTCCTTTCCCTGCAGTGGCAGAAATGTGCAGTGTTTGGGCACGGGTTGCATTTCCCAAGCAGTGAGTGCACGGTTGGGATGTCTGCAGTACATACTGAGTGCTATGCTGCTGCTGTGTGGCCATGAGGAGGCATTTAAAGTGCTTTTTCTTGGAAGTTCTTTTTAAAAATTTATTTCTTTGGTCAAGTGTTCTCTTTATTATCTTCATCTTTCCTCCCCCTTTCTTCCAGTAAGAAAGCAGAAATTGTCACTAGGCATTAGAACACAGCAAGGTTCAAGTCAGAGTGGGTTAATATTGATTATTTGCATGATGTTTGTTTCTAGAAACCCTTCTGAGCTATGTAGTGTTCTAACATTGAGCAAAGTAAGTCCTGGTTCACACTAATTATAAAAAGAAACCAAGCTTCTTCTGATTTTCAGAAGTCCAAAGATCTCTCTGTAATGCTCCTTTCCTTTATTTGTCCAAGCCTGCTAATCAGATTTGGAGACAGAATTCCAGTAACTGTCCCTCTGGCATTTTGCTGCTTCTTGGGACTATTCCCTGTGTGGCTGGGGTCTCCTCATGTCCCAGAGCAGCTGCACAGGATTTGTGGGGCAGTGAGCTCAGCTCCCAGCTGTGTGGTAGCTGAGCTCTGAGCCTGGCTCCATCCCTGATTTCAGAACTCATGACCAGCCTCACAGGGTGCTGGATCTGGGGCTGGGATGTGCCCAAACACATCCCAAATGAAATGAGTGCAGCTGAAACACATCCCTGGTCAGAGGAGAGCAGCTGCCCAGCAGATCCGGATGGCTTTGGATAACTGACATGCTTTATCAGATCTGCTCCTCTGCAAACGTTACCAGCTCTGCTTCTCTGGGGCTTTTTTGTCAGATCTTTTGATAAGATATTAAATTATCTGGGTCCAAACAAGATCTATGTTGCTCAAAACACTGCAGCTGGATGATATCCTGGTTGTAGCTCCTACTAAAACTCGCTGGTACAAAGATGGGCTTTGATCCTTTTAATATGTGAGCACTGATTTTTTTGTTTTCTCCAAAAGCCAAAGAGAGGAGGAGCAGTAACAGTGTCAAATGGATACCAGTTTTACCCTAGTCATATCTGCTGGAAAGGAAATCTCTAAGCTGAAGCTGGTGTGATGCACCCTGTACAACACTTCAGCTGCTCTTAGGAGAGAATTCTATATAAGAGGAAATGTAAAGGACTTTTCTGTGTTTGATGCAGACTCAGTTATAGAAGAAACCCTAAGCTCTTAAGGAAGAGGAGTTTTTGAAGATAACATCACTAGCCAGTTCATTCAGCCTCACATGAAATTGCTGATATTTTAGTGATCTCTGGCTCACCTGTCCTGCCAAGTGGAGATGACTGTAAGGCAGCTCACACACTTCATTTCATTGTATAAATGACTGCCTTGCCAAGACTTGGAGGCCCAGGCTGTCAATAGAGAAACCTTTGCTGTTATTTCAGGCCAATATGTGCATGTCTAGGCAAGGCTGAATAAACCACAGGTGACCTCTGGTGTAATTTTACCTTTAGTCATTTGCTCCATTCCTCTGCCAAGCTTGCACACAGCCAGAACCCCTAACCCAGAGATTCTTTTTAGGGCAGAAGAATGGTGGAATAAGCCAAATGGAGATTTTTTTTTTTTTTTACAGCATGGTAACTCTCACACTGCTGCCCTGACAGGGTACCCTCTAATTCATCATTCCTCTGCACCCCCTGGCTTATCCCTGAGCAGAGGGTTTGGTGCAGGCACTGTGTGTCTGTCTCAGGAGGACTTTGGGCAGGAGGATTCCACAAAAGCTCTCTTGGGCTATTTCCTCACATTGAGAAGCTCTAGTGCTTATCTCAAAGGAACGAAAGTCAAGCCTGTTCTTCTAGATAAGATGCTTTCCCCTCCAACTGCCTGATGTCTTATCTCTGGTCTTGCAGCATCACCCCAAACCCCTCTCCTGACACACTTAGCTTTCTGCTTTCAGTGGAGCTGGGGTGGGGACAGGGAGAGACTTGATTAATGAGTAATATTCACTTTCTTCTAATGTGAAAGCTCTTCAAGTGGTCCATGCTCGTGTAATTAGGAGAGAAATCTCTATTCCTAATCAGCTGATCAATTATCTATGGGCAGATCTTTAAGAATGTATTTCGGGTAGCTTCGGTTCACATAAGTTATTGGGTTTCAAGCATTTTTCAGAATCTCCTGAGAAAGAAAAGAACTTCAATAATACCATTTGACACTTGTCACCTTGTTTTTCTTTGTCCGTTTAAAAAACAAACCGAGACTGTGTTATCTCTTTTCCATGTCCAAAATAATTTCTATGAAATCAATATTTTTGCAAGCATAGCAATAAGCTAATGCTTGCTTTTTGGGCTTCAAAAATTAGAAAAAGATTGAATATAGGCAGTCAAAGCAGCAAATGTGTTGCCTCTTACATTCCAATTTCAACAGCAGGTACAGCCAAGGCGAGCTTGTTTGTTAATTTATTTGGAATTAAGCTGATGCTTTTAAGCCATTTTCTTGTAAATTATTATCTATCAAAATTATTTTATCATCTGGAACTGACTGATGTTCATTCAGATAGCTTCTTGGAGAACCAGCATGTGTGTAGTTAAGCAGAATTCAGTCAGGTTTCCTGTTTGAATATTAATTTTTTTATTACCTCCATTCTCTACAGCGTGGCAGGGACTGCTCAGATAATGCTCTTCTCCCTGAATCTCTGTGTAAAGAACAATCCTGTTCCTTTGTTGCCACTGCATGGCCTGCTGGAACAAAGAAGGATAGAAATTCTGCCTGCTGTAAGTAAGATTGCTAAATGCGGGGACTCTGGACCTTCCAGGATGGAGTTCTGGAGAGGACGCCATGGACACTGCAGTTGCAAACATGATCAGGAAGTGGGACTGACACAAGGGTCTTGCCCCTCTTCCCCACACCAGTTTAAGGCCTTAGGGAGGCTGAGCCCTGCCAAGGTCCAGGTGACCAGACTCCTGCTTGTCTTTATAGTTTCAGCTCCAAGGACAGTAAGAAATGGGTGTGATCCCTTTCCCACATCCAAAGGTGTCCCTGCATTTTGCTGTGGGGGAATGGCAAAAGCAGAAAACAAATCAGCTGACAGAAGTCTTCCCAGGACACACAGCCTCTTGTGCCTTTGCCTTCACTACTGCCACTGTGTGAGGTGTCACTGTCACACCTGCTGCTTCCCAAGGACAATGTCACCACATCCCCTCTGCTTCTTGACTTCCTTTCCATGCATGCAGTCATAGGAGGGGAGGGAAATGAAGCCTGCCACCCTTGGCCAGCGTGGAGCTATGATTTCACTGAGCTGGCATATTGCGTTGCAGCCATGTGTCACAGATCCTTTGCTTGTCATCTCCCATGTTCTCACTACTCCCTGACACTTCAAAATTAATTCATTGCTAATCACTTACTCCACCCAAACCATACCCATGTTCTTCTATTTGCAAGGCACCACCTGATGCTTCATGTGGGGGGAATGGAGGCAGGGACAAACAAAGGCTGACAATTGCACTGTGAACCAGTAGAATTAATTAGTCCCATATGCAAAATTTAATTTGAACGGTATGAATAATGAAGATCTTTGGTCAGAGCACTGTTTCTCTGGATACTGCAGTGCAGTTTTTCTATACAAGGGAACAGAGAGACAAAAGGAGTGAGATCTTCCTTTCCAAGTTTGTATGGGACATTGCACTCCCAGCTCTTGGGGGATGACTGTGGGGGAAATTGGCATTAAATGTGGTTATATTCAGGGGTAACCATCTTCTGAGTGCCATTGCCAAAGGCACTTCTGGTGGAATCACAGAATCATGGCAGGGTTTGGGTAGGAAGGGACCTTAAAGCCCATGCAGTTCCACCCCCCACCAAGAGAAGGGACAGCTTGCACTATCCCCGGCTGCTCCCAGCCCTGTCCAACCTGGAACCGAACATTTCCAGGGATGGGCAGCCACAGCTTCCCAGGTCACCCTGTGCCAGGGCCTCACCCCCTGAGTAAAGAATTCCTTTCTACCATCTAATCTAAATCCCTTTTAGTCTGAAACCATTCCCCCTTGTCCTACCACTATCTGCCTCTGTAAAAAGTCACTCTCCCTCTTTTTTACAGCTGTGCTCTGAGTCAGGCAGGAGTTTTCTGAGTCACAGAATGCTTGAGGTTGGCAGAAACCTCAAAAGATCACCTGGGATGACTGCATCCTTAGGGCAGGCTGCCCAGGGGTTTTGAGTCACTGCCACCTCCCTGAGCAGCCTGTGTTGCTGTGTGACCCCCCCTCACAAGCTGCAAACGCTGGGTTTTTTTCTGGTGCAAAGCTCCCTGTGGCATTGGGAAACAGGATGCCTGGTTGGTGAAGCAGGGCAGATAAGATCAGGGCAAAGTTCCCTCCTCTGGGCTCTGAGGAGTCACCTCATCTGCCAGTCCCCAGCAAGGAAACCTCAAACCACAGCTTGGAACATTTTGAAACAGATTTTTGTCACCCCAGAGGAAACATCCTGGGGGGAAAATAGGGCCCTTGTAGCTGTGAACCAGACAAAGATAAAGACACCCAGCTCATCCTCTGCACCTGTCCAGTAGTGCAACAGCAGGGAATTTCAATTCCTTCACTTCAGGATGAGGTGGAACAGGGACATTTCTCACCCACAGCTCTTTTGTTTCCTAATGTAATGTATATGCACTGATTTTTTAATGTGTATATATGTAGAGGGGCTGCATGTTTGCACAGCCAAGTGGGACATGCCAAAAAGGTGATTTTTGGTGCACACTTCGAGGAAACACAGCCATGGGAGTCCACAGAGGATTCCTGCTGTGTCCTCTGGTTCATCTCAGGTACCATTTAGAGCCCAGAGCTTTGCTGGGCTTGGTTGAGGTTTGACCTCAAGCCAAACACCTTTGTTCCTTAGCACCTTCCCCAGCTCATAGGAGGCCTTCTGCTTGCAGAGAAAAACGTGAGAGTTACCAGGTGCTCAAAGTGTGGTGCAGGAGGGGCTTTCCAGGTGGCAGCTTGGGTCCATCTGGTGAGTAACCCAATCATTAACAGCTGCTCTCTGCCATCCTCCTGGAAAGAAGTGTTAAATCCCTCTGGAGAAGGGAAGGAAGCCAGAATATCTCCCACAGGTGGAATGAGATCATATAAAAAGCTGCAGAATTCCAAATGAAATTGATTCACTTTTCTCCCAAATGAGCACCTGAATCAGCATGAATCAATACAAATGGCATCAATAAATGTATCTTGTTTTCTTCCAGGGTAACATCTGTTTTCAAGAGGTTCTCAGAAAACATTCTGATACACCAGAGCATAAAATACTGTTGTCAGATAAATTCAGATTATCCTGGACAAGGGTATTATATCACAGAATTAAAACAGGCAGCAGAGGTATAAAAGCAAGGAAACTGTTAGTGCTGATTTCTTGGGAAACATCAAAAAGGGTGATTTGAGAAGTGGTGGTGTCTGAATCCCAGCCCACACTAACATTTGTTCTGCTGCTGTTTGCCCTGAACTTCTGCAGCTCCAGCAGAGAGAGCTCGGTCTCCAGCGAAACCAAATAATACTGTTCTATTCAATTTTGTGAATTTTACCAATAAATAAAAAGTATAATTTGGGGTTTTTTTTGCTTTTTTTTTCAGAGCTTAGTCATCTCTGGCATATCTAGCACTACTTCTGTTTAGAAAAAGGTGGTATTGTTAGCTGTAATGTAATGTATCATGTAATTTAATGACTCCTGAGTTCTTTGAAACCTAATTGCAGAGATTGTTAATCTGGCTTTTAAGATGTTTTCTAACATGAATTGGTGTTGGTTCATGTTTCTACCCAATTTGGGATGTGTGCCACCCAAAAACCATGAAGTTAACATGAAAACCAACCAAAAGCTGGAGTAATGAAAAGGTCAAGTACATTATTAAGCATTAAAATTCTGAGAAGTCCCTGTTGTGCAGGAGATGGTAACAAGAAGAGGAAACAGCACAACACGAGTGATCTCCTGTGATAAAGATCTGGTGGGCAGAGAAGAGCAGAGGAAGGAGCCTGTGTGATGATTCCTGTCACAGGACGTGGCTCTCCTCCTCATCAGGTGCTGTGCTCAAGGCTGAAATATTCTGGAATTTGCCTAAACCCTAGAAATAATGCTGCTTTTTTGTTTATTTCATGCAGGAACCAGCCAGGGGAGTTTGTGACTTGAGTCAAGTCACTCTATAACTTGATTGACCAAAAAATAGAAGGGGAAAGAAATTACTCCACCACCTTCACTCCCCACCCAAGTTTTGTCTAGCTCCACCAATACCATAGTAAAAAAAAAAAAAAAAAAATCTTAAATCAGGGTAATATTTCTTCAAGTCTTCCTGCAGACCATATTCAGTGTGGAAGGCAGGTGAGACCCATCTCACCCTTTCCTGGCTTAGCTGGAATTCTGTAATTCAGTAAATTCTGGCAGTGTGTGGTTCAGCACCCTCTGGTCCCCTGCTCTGTGTGTCCCCAGCTGCAGGGCCACAGGGTGATTCACCCAGCTGGCCCAGGGCTTGTGGCAGAGCCAGCAGGGCTGGGATAACACAAAGTGCTTTGAGTGCTGTCATGCTAATTAGTCAGCACTCATCAAGACAGCTAGAAAAATAATTTTGCAGATCCTATCGGACTAGTTTGTGGTTGGCTTGAACTGGTGCTTTATTCTGCAGATACAGAGATGTGCAGCATTTCTTAAAGGCCAGAATTTTAAAAAACATTGACTTATGAGTTTTCTTTTTTCCCATTCACCCCAAAAGGAAAATAAAAAATAAAAACCCCTTAATCAGTGCCTGTTGATTTGCTTCCTTCCATGGCTTTATTTCTCCTTTTTGTTTGCTACCTGCGTTCTCACTGTCTTTGGAAGCAAAAGGGGCAGCAAAACTGGCAATGCAATATTTTCTAGCTAATTCTGCACTTTGTTGTGCTGAGACAGAAAGGCAAAATTTAAATCCAACCCTGAGATGTTGGAGTTTCAGGCCTCCAAATAATGTTCCAAGCACGCTAAGACAGCAAGTGCCTTTATTTGTGTGTAGATAGCAAAGAGATGATCCTTTGTTGGCTGTGCTGTGGGAACCCCAACCCCTCAGCTGATGCTGTTCATCATCACACAGCTGTTTTGAAGATCCCTGGGATTTAGCCTCGAAAAGGAAAAAAAAAAAAAGTAATAATTCAAAAAACAGCGATTTTCCTGCTGCCTTTCTAACAAGGGCAGCTCTTTAGTCAAGAACCTGCCTCTGGATTTTAAATTCTTTTTTCATATATAATTTTTTTTTGTCCTAAACCCCCATGAACGAATTGCCCTAATTCAGGAGCACTAAAATCATTACTCCTGTCTCTGAGCACACCTGCAAATTGTCCCGGAATTCTCTTTGTGGCAGCAGAGCCGCGTCCCCTCCCCAAGCGCATCCCCGGGTCAGGAGCAGCGCAGCCCGAGTTTATTGCTCCATCCGACCGGCGGCTGTGTGGAAACGCCTGGCGTGTTTGTTTGTGCTTAATGCTCATTAGCAGGGAGACTAATAGCACTGCCTGGAGCCAGGCAAAGTGCGAGGCTCTCCCTCCCTGCGCGAATTTTCCTCGCTGGATTTGGCAAGGAGCGCTGGAGATGCTGATGCGAGCCCCGGCGTGCCTTTGGAACAGCATCTCCTGCTCCAAAGGCTCTGGGTTGCTGCATCCCAAATGCTCTGGATTTCTCCTGCTCCAAAGGCTCTGGGTTGCTGCTCTCCAAGGAGCAGTGATGGATCCGCCCCAGCATCCCGCTCCACCTGCGTTTCCTCTGTTTTTCCAAGCTCTCTGATCCCTCTGCTGTCGGCTGCTCCTCCGAGGCATCCCCTGTTCCGTTTTCCTCAGGCTTTGCTGGATAATTTCTCCCCTAGCCTCTTTTATTTTGTTCTTCTCATTCAGGGGATTATCTCTGTGTGACAGCGAATGGGAAACGGAGGCATCTGGCTGCAGAGTCATGTGAAATATGTCAGCAGGAGAAAACATCACCAGTCTGACAGCTCCGAGAGAAATCAGGGTGCTGATAACTCTCTTCTCTCCCCAAGCAGGAGAGACGGGCCAGGGCTAAAAATCTGACACACCCCAAGGGGCAATATGGGTTTCCCCAACTCGTTTGTATCCCAGGTACTTAGAGAAGAAGGTTTAGTTAGGGAGAAAAATGAGAAGTTCGCTCAAGTTTGATTCTCGGGGATAAACAAGGTTTAGGTGCCCAGAATCAGTTTCCCTCCCAAGAAATTGTGAAGTTGAGGCGGCCCAGCTCTGTCAGTGATCATGAGAATGGCTGGAGCCAGAGGTGCCTGCAGAGATAATGCCCAGGGGATGTTGCTCATCCAAGGCACTGGATCCCAGCTCTGACAGCTAGGAAATCACCTTGCCACCTTCCCTGAAGGAAATGCAGAACACACCTTGCAGAGGAGATAATGCTTTGGGTGGTCCTCAGGGAAGCAGCCAGCTCCAGAAGGAGTCACTAATTTCTAATATTGCATTCTATTAGCATTTTCTTGTTTGGGCTTAGCGAGGTTCAAAGCCTCTCTTGTGGCAGCTGTGAATGGCCAAGGCTGGCTCTGACTTTGGAGGTAAAATACAGTGTGGTGCTCCCTGCTGTGGCTGGAGACTTCCCAAGGATGGGAAGAGGGACATGACTGCAGAAGGAGTGGACAAGGGATGGCAGCCTAGTTTCTTGGTGGAGAGAGGGCTGTGCACCACTTGGAACCAAGGGAGAGCTTTTCTCCAAGATCCCTTGGGAGGAAAAGAGCCAAGGGGGTCTTCATTGAGATTTTGGGTGCTGCGACAGAGGAATGTGGATGTGGCAGGGAAGCTGCCATGACTGTGCTGGAGAGGCCAAGCTTTGGTCCAGGCTTGTGCAGAAAAACATGCCTGGGTAAAGTCAGGCTGGTAAAAAAAGAAAAAAAAAACAAAAACAAAAAGCAATTAAATAAAAGGTGATATGTCTTGGTGGATGTGACTGGAGATGCTTGTGGAGCATCTGGCTTTAAATCTCTTGGAATAAAATTCATCCCACTTCTCCCTTGGAGAGAGAGGAAGGGCTAGAGTCCAGCAACACAGACTCTGCTGGATGGTCACATACAAATGAGATCTGGAGTGTCCTCAGGGCTTGTACTTCATCAGGTGGTTAAAATGCAGAGTGGTCTTAGGCCATGCTTACGGCATCCATGGGGTGTTTCCATTCTGGCATCCACAGGGTGCTCCTCTGACAGGAGTGTCTAAGGGGCTTGGCCACCACAGCCCCATTCATTTTTTCTGACAGCTTTGTGCTTCTGCAAGCATTGGCCTTGTTTGTCTGGATAATGAGTGCTCATGTTCCAGTTACCATGCTGGGTAACTGAGCTCACCCAAGGATGCTGGCTCCATAGGGAAAGGAGCCTTTTCTCCTGGATGAGACAGTGTCAAGTGAAAAAGATTCACCTCATCCTTAGAAACAGCCTGAAATTATGTCCCATATTTGGTAAAAACACTTTAATCAATGAGATACTGAGTGAAAGCTTTTGGTTTTGGTTTTTCCTTCTCCTTTTTTTTTAAATTTTTCTTTTTCAAAGGAGAAATTCTTCAGTACTCATGTTCTTGATTTGAAAGATCGAAGTGCTGCACTGAGGAGGGAATGCAGCCTTATGTGGAGGTGAGAGAAGACACCTCCATCCTCATCATTTAGTGATGGTTTCCTGGTCCTTTAATTGAGATGTCCCTCAGTGTGATGCTTAGAATTATCTTGTCTTGAGATGTGCAGCTCTTCCTACCTGTTCACAGCCCAGAGAATATTCCACTCCATAGGTTTCTGCTATGGGGATCAGCCTTTTGGAAGCTCCAGTAAGGCTCAGGGCTGCAGCCCTTCAGCCTCCTCTCAAGAGTAAAGTCAATTAGAGTGTAGCCATGGCCTCTGAGAGCCTTTGGACTCACATAGATATAAAACAGAACCATAAGAACTGATGCACTGAATAAAATATAATACCACTCATTCTGGAATAAAAAGCTGATTTATTTTAACTTGACTTAATACATTTTCTTATTCTAGCTTAAGAGCATCCAGAAAAGTTCCTCTAGTCAATTTTCAAGTGTCAACAAGCTGTTTTTCTTGGTCTCACAAACTCCTCTTTGAAATGGGAATAACTTAGTCTCCCATATGGTGTTGAAAGCTACTTCATAGCGGAAATCTCCTGTATATTCATATAAAAATTTCAGAGGAGCAGGTGGAAATTATCTGGCAATTAAAGTTAGTGCTATGGAGCTAGGGCTTGGAGTGACACAGCCAATCCATGCAGGGACCTCATCTCCTGCTGTCAGCAGTTGGTTACGTGACTGCTGCCTGTGCTGCTCCTCCTGGGGGGCAAAAGCCCTGGAGGAGACGGCAAAAGATTTCTGCTGATTTCTGATAACTCTGCTCGAGCTGCTGATGGCATTTATCAGAAAGGAAATGGTTAAAAGCAGCTCTTGAGCATGCTCTGACATTGTTCTGCAGACTTATTGGGGTATCAATGAGGAAAAGCAGCGTTCTGTGAATGCAGGAAGTGGCCTCCAATAAAATTTGCAAATTTCACAGAAAAACGGACATAAAAAGGTCAAGGCTCTCCCCAGCCACTTTGTCTCCTTTTATTTTGAGCAGTAGATTCCTCTACTCATCTAAAATACTCAGGTCTGAGCAATAGCACAGGATGTTTGCCACCATCCCAAGGAGAAGTGTTCACTTCCAGAAGCCCAAGGTTTGTCCCTTACCATTTTTCACACCTGCTCAGGGTTTTCTTGACTGTTCATAGCTGTCATTAGATCACCAGATGTCCCTCCATTGCAGAAATTACAAATTTCAGGTTTTTTAAATTTTGTTTCTCTCTTTTTTCAATTTATGCAGAACTCTCCTGCTTCCCTCAAAGGGTTTGCTCAAACTTTGCAAACTTGACTGGAAGACCTGATGAACTATTTTACCTCCAGAGTGCATGACTTGTAGGGAGGTACAGGCACGTATGGACAGCTGGTTTTGGCTGAAAATTGATTTGAAATATTGTTTCAGATATGTACGAAAATGAAAAAAGCAGATGCTCAGGTGGCATTCCAGAGCTACGGTGCTCAGGGAGCTTTCCCTGTCCTGCTGAGGCCAGGAGGTGAGTAGAGAATTCAGTGCTTGGTGTGAGTAGCCTTGGAGAAGCAGAGAGCTTAGCTGCCTTAAAATTAAGCAATTATAGTCAAGCAATCAAAATTAAAAGGAAACACCACTGATCTCAGCTGGAAGCTGGGGCATTTTAAATATGGGATGGTGCTTTTTTTGCAACCTGCATAATAAGGGTTTGCTAATACCCCTGGTTTATTATAGAGGCTGAGAGAAAAACAGCTTTGCACAGCAGGATAAGCATGCTTTTGACTTGGTTCCAGGTATGACAATAGCTGAGAGCCATCAAAAGTAGGAAGAAAATAGCTGCCAACGGTTCTGTCTGACTTGGATGATCCTGATTTTCTTCTTGCTCTGTCAAACCCTGCTTGCTCAGTCCTTTCTGATGGAACTGAGGACAGAACATCCTTCTGAGAGCAGCTTTTGTCTCTATCAGCGTTTAGCTGTGCTTCCTTTGTAGGATAGGCAGAGCCTTGGGAAGAGAACCTTCTGCTTTGCCTTCTTGTGCTTCTCCAGCAATATCCAGAGAGAAAATTCAAGAGGCATCTTTGAAGAAAAAAAGGTTTGCCATTGGAAATTACTGAAGAGATATTGTCTCCTGCTCCCCACTATGGAATCAGCAGAGCAATCCTTCTCTTCCGTTCTCCCTGGAAAGAACAGCAGGAGGCGAGGTAAGCCATCACCAAACCTTCGCAAGGAAATTCCTGAAAATCAGCTAGAAAATCATGCTGGAAAATGTGGGATGTTGGACTGCAGGAACCTGATCTGACATAAACCCAGGACCAGAGTTCTGGAAGTTTTGTCACACTGAGAAGGAATATTTTTTCAATGCCTGTGAAGGGGATGATGTGGGGGCTGTGCAGTGTTTTGTTTCACATGCCCACGTGCCCCTGCAGCTTGAGCTTTGCAGGGCTTTTCCTCTCCTTCTGAGAGGAGGAACACCTCCCCAGACAGGTAAAGGACACATACCCATCTGGATGACCAAATAGGTAAGCTGGTGAATAAAACAAAATTTAAAAAATCTGACCTTCTCGCTGGAAAAATACAAACTTCAGGCATTTGGACACTTTCCTAAACTTGGAAGCAGATGGTTGAAAGTCAGCTAAGAATATTAACCTCTAGCCACAGATTAAGCAAAATGTAAATTTTTTTTTTGCCTTTTCTTCCCTATCATGCTGTTTAAGAAATTAGTTTTGGTATGAGTTTTCTTGCATAATTTGGATCCTGCGCAAAGGGGTTTTGTCTTCTAATATGTAAAATAATTGGATTTCGAACAATATGATATGTTTGAAGCTAGTCATACATATAACTAATGGGTATGAAATTTGAAGGAGGATGCTGGTTATTCCTTGAAGATGAAGATGTCACAGTTCACATACTTTGTCAGCTGCAGCTTTTGCTCTGTCCTTTGAATTTACAGGACACCACCTTTATCTGAAGGCTCATAATGAGACAGCAGTCCATGGTTTTGAAGGAGAGGATGGGGGCTTTCCCCTTTCCTTGAGAAATCTGCTCTGGAACTCAAGACTACAGCCTTTAAAAGCCTGGAGTGATGATACCTGTCTTTCAGAAACCCACACAGGTGTGTAACTCATTACTTTTGTATCCAAAAGCTTTTCTTCATGTGTTTCCTCACTGAGACTCAAAAACTCCACACTGGAACGCAATAATTTTGCATAAGGAAGCTGAAATCCTGTCCCCTCATTGCTAGAAATGCCTGAAGGCATGAGCACTACCTGTCCCTAGAGCTATAGAATCATAAATTATAAGTGGCCACGAACAACTTGGATGCACTAAAAACTTCGGAGGTGGGAAGGATTAAAAGTATCCTGCCTTAGCCAGCAGTTCCTGTAGCTCTATAGCACATGTAGAGTGTGTGAAGGGGTGGGGTAGCAACTGAGGGGATTTTTGTTTTTCCTGAGGTTGGAAGTGTTGTGTCAACTCTGAATTAAGCCAGGTTTAGTCTGGGTGTATCTGACACAGAGCTATGTCTGAAATGAAGATGTTTGGACCAAAACAAAATCCCCATGTTAATATACTGAGATATTTCAGCGCTGTTGTCTTCTGCAGGATACTGAATAGAAGCTGCTATTTAAAGGTATTTTAGTGGGAAGCATCCATAGATGCTGATGGCAGCTCTCTCTGCTATCAGCTCATAGGATGCAGACATTCTTGTTCAGCTTCTAGACGCTACATCTGCTTGTTAAACCCAAAGACTGAGTTTTTCTCAAGCTTTCTCAGCCTGACTCACACTGCTCAGGGATCATGGTGCAAAAGCTGCTGCTTTTGTGCAAGTTGAGGACAGTCAGGCCATGAGGTCTGGCTGTGCTCTGAGCTGAGGGGCCACACTGTTCATCCCTGGGTGCCACTGTCTCATGGCAGGGATGGATTTGGCTCCTTTGGGCTCTGGAGGTGACAGTCCATGTCGCCCAGTGGCCTCAAGGTTTGTGCAGGAGTGATTCTTTGATACAGATCTAATCACACTTTTAAGGAGAATCCCTGGAGGCTTGCAGCTCACACTTGATGTTGTCTGCTTATTTTGAAATGCATGGAGAGGAGACCCTTAATATGGGAAAAGCCAAATTCCAGAGAATGCAGCAGTGCATCTGACCCAGATTTCTGGCCAGAAACTCTGATCAGAGTGAAGCAGCTACCCTGAAGTTCCTGCTCTCCAATTAGGAAGATGTCAGCGAGCTCAGTCTGGTAAACTTAGGGATGTTTTTATTAAACAGCTTCGGGATGCAGGAGTATTTACACTGACCTTGTTTTTCAACTCTTCAGAGGGCCAAGGAGGAAGCTGAGTGTTCTGCGGGAAATAATCCTCCTTCATTATATTGCTTCCCATCTGCTGGGTTGGTTTTTAGGGTTTATATGTATTCATCTCTCAGGGAGCACTGGGGATTTCACAGGCAGGGAAGTATCTCAGAGAGTTTCTGTGTGGCATGGAGAGGAGCTCAGGTGAGGGGGTTTTGGGGGGCAGCAAGCTGGGACCTCAGGTTGATATGCAGGGAAATCAAAGCCTTTGTGCTGCATGGGGAAGGAGAGGTGAGGTGAGCTGAGCTCTCCCCTCGGTGTCTAGGGGGACAGTTTCCCAAAAACACCATCTGCAGTTGTCTTCTCTGCAGTGTGGAGAGGGTGACAGGCTGGGATGCTGTCACCAGTGGGAGCATGCCCTAACCCTGGACAGAGGGCACAATTTTCCCAAGCACTTCAGAGACTTCATTTCCACTCCAACCCTATGATAACTCAAGGAGATGTTTCCCATTTTCCTCTCTGGAAAATAAAATTGTCAGTGATTCCAAGCAGGAGCACCCACCACATCCGAAATGCAGAGTGCCACATGTCCAGAGCCACCACAGAGTGGAAGTCACACCCTGACAGGATCAGGAGCAGCCTGGGCTCCCAAATCTGATGTGGCACTGAGCAGGATGACTCACAAGAAGTGAGGTGACACCAGGCTTGACAAGCAAATGCCTGGTGGCATTTCCTTTTGGAAAATGTAATTAAAAGTGAAACCACCCCTTTGATTAATGGTTTATTAATCTAATTAGAGTCTCCCTAGGAGAAAAGTGCTGTGGTGAGTGCAGGTGGGACCCCAGTTAAATGGGATAAATGTCCTGCTGGCTGCAGGAATTCGAGTGATTCCCTGTTACACCCTTCTCCTCATTGCCACCCCCAGTGAGTGGAGGCAGGATTAGGTAGTGCTGCACTCATGATGTGATCCTTGAGCCATTCTTGGGGCTGGTAAGGATGTTTTTGCCACCCTTCTGCTCAAGGGACAGGGACCAGTGTGTGCTGCAGTGTTCTGGACCTCTTTTATGGAAGGACCTTGAAATGAAGGCAATGCTGAATCCTCTAGCAGTACAAATCATATGCATCCCATTCTATAGCTTTTCCAACTCAAACTGGAAAACATTATAGGAGTTTAAAGGAACAGGAAGCGCACAGTGTGGAGCCATGAGAATTATGCCCATCAGCCTTTTTCTCAACACCCTTTGCCTATCTGGGCACAAATGTCATGGCGTTGCAACAGGGGAGATGGGCATCACTAGAACAAGCTGATTTTCATTTCGATATTGCCCTCACAGGGGTTTTTTCCTGCTCTGGGTGCAGCATCACCTGGCACAAGTGTAAACCTTGCTAAAGCAGGAGACAAGTAACTTTTCTTGGTTCATGAGGTTCAGTGCCAGACTCACTGAGGAACAAGGGGTCTGTTAACTCTTACAGGCAGAGTTATCCCATCCTGTGGAATAACTTTCCATCTTCTTAGAGGCCAAGCAGTCACCATCTCACCCTCCAGTCCCAAGCCAGGTTTAGCCTTTGCCATGGCTCTCCCCAGCTCTCCAGGCTGCTCTGGACTAAAGCAAAGCTGGGAAGAAAGTGCCTTCCCCAAGCTAGAGGGTGAGGGAGGGCTCTGTAAATCTATGGAGGAGCAGGGAAGGCAGATTTCCCTCTCCCTGCTCTTGCTGCAGGGCTGGGCTCCCAGCACCCCCTCCATGAACCCCTGCTCCCACACCTGTTCCTGCTCTCGCACCTCCAGCACTCCAGAGACGCTTTCTGCACCTCCCACCAGTGCACATGCTGGTGCTCCTAGAGCCTCCCTGGATTTCGGACCTTGGTGTGATCAGAATGAATTAGACTTGGCTGAGGCATGGGATTATTGCAGACCTGTCACTTCACAGCATGTTCCTGCTACAGCCCACACTCGTGTCTGCTAGTATTTTAAAGTAAACTTTAATTAGCATTTTCCCAAGAGTGTGAATAAATTGTTTTATTGTTGTTTTGGTGTTGGTTTTGTTTTAAGGAAAAGAGTGTCTACTCACCAAGGACATGTTTCCAAACTCTCCATCTGCACGAGCCCTGGTTTTTCTGGTATCTCATCACAAATCCCTGCAAATCTCTGCTGCTGGTGGGAGCAGGGCTCCTCAGTGATGGGGTAGGATGTGCCATGGAGGCACATGCAAATGCTGGAGTATTTCTGAGTCACGTTGGAGCAATGCTGTCAGACTCCTGACACCCAGCAAACTATTCCATGGGAGTTTCCCTAGTCTAAGAAAAGCTGTGTCTGCCTTGGTTTGGTTACCTGTGGGCTCAGTCACCTCAAATGTCCTGTCCAGCAGAATCCAGCATCACAGGGCAAAACTCCTTTTATTGTAAATAACATCTGAGGTGCTCTTTGCAGAGCATGCTGAGCATGTTTTCCAGCCCTCATTCCAGGGAGGGTGAAGCAGGTACCTGATGTGGTCCAGGGGATCTGCTCACAGCCAGCAAAGGAATGGAAAGGATGTTCTGTACGTGCCTGAATTCCTGCAGAATTAATTCACTGCTGAAAATAAGCACACTAATAATGTGTGAAGGCTTCTGCCCACCCAGCCCATTTATTAGATGGGGTTTGTGAAAGTGGTGGAATAATGGATGAGCTGTGGTGGAGCAGGGGATGAGCTACAGACCTGTCTGTCCTCTTTGTGGGGAGGGTGGGAAATGGGGCTGGCACAGACTGGGATCCCCAGCCCATCCCACCTGTTTTAAAAGGAGGAAGGAAAACCCACTGCATGGAATAGTAGAGGCAGGGGAAAACTGGGAAAGAAAAAAAAAAAAAAAAAAAAAAAAAAAGAGAAAATTTGAAAGCCTAGGTGGCAATGAAAAATTTTTGAAGGAAGAAGGTGCTGCTGTGGGTGAGCCATGAAGGCTCCACTGGTTTTTGCATTGGAGGAAAACACATTTGAGAGCAAATGCGCTGGTATGAAGTGTTCAGGCACAGAAATTGACTCCTTTTAGTTTCACCCATGCATGGCTTCAGTTCCACCCATCTTGTTTAAACAAATCTCCTTGGTGGGGATGAGGCAAGGAAAATCCTGTTCTGCGCTTCTTCCCTCTGCTCCTCCAGCAGGGACACTCCAAACACAGATGGAGATCAAGGCGTTGGGTTTTAACAGATCCAAATCAATCTGATGTGTCCTTAAAAAATCCCACAGTCATTTCCAGTGGCATCAGCAGAGCTGCTAACAGCTGAGCCTGTGCCCAGGCACTTGTTGCTGCACGTACTGGTTTGCTCATAATGAAACCATTCTTTCCCTGTCAGAACTCCAAGAGTGGCTTTTTGGTGGCAGGAGCATCTTTAGGAGTTACAGAGTGGGTTATCTGGAGTGTCACCATGGGAGCAGCAAAGCTGGGCTGTCATCCTGTGCTGCTCAGCAGGATTTGTTCCCAGCTGCCTGGTGAGACCTCTGCCAGCGAGTGCCACACAAAAAGGCTCCGTGCAGGTGAGCACAAGAAGGACAATGGATAATGGCTGGGAATCAAAACACCCAGGTCTCTGACCTGTCAGGGGTGAGAATGGGCTACTTCCAGAAGGTACAATCTGCTCACCGAAGGAGACCCTGCTGGGAAGGAGCTGGGCCCATTCCTTCCCCATAAGAGATGCACTTACCCACTGCTGTGTGGCATCGTCCTCATTTGTGGAAAATACAGATTTGGTGACTTGCAAAATCCCAAGGGGCTTCAAAACAGGAAGGATTGGGTTTTTTTACGCCACTTTTTCTTTATTCCTTTCCCCTGGTGATGGTGGGAGCAGACCTCTGTAATCCAGCCTCCCATCTGGAGCTGGACTGTCTGCAATACCAGGTCATGTCAGCTGTGGCTTTGGCTGCCCAAAGCCTGATCACTGCTGTGGGTGTGGGTGTCCCCACTTCGTGGGTCACCTGCTCCAGCTCTGGCTACCCTCCTAGTCCAGTTTTTTTCATAATATCCAATCCGAACCTCATAATCCACAATCTATGGTCACTGCCCTTACCTGCCAATACCAAGAGCAGTGGCCCTGTCATCATCACAAGCCCCCTTCAAATCCAGTGGGCAGGAGCCTGTAGAATTTGGCACCAATTTCCTCTTTTTACTGGTTGTGCGTTCAGGAATCACTCCTTTTATTCCTTGGCATTGCTGCTGAAGGAGAAAGGGATTCTCTGCGGCCATGACCTCCCCAGCTGAGGCAGAGTAGCCCTGAGGGAAGGGTGGGAATGTCCAATCCATGCAAGCTCATAGGGCAAACTGTTTCTTTGAAGAGTTTATTTATTTTCCCCGTGGCTTAATTACCAATACTGAAGCGAGAGAATTCAGAAGTTATTGACATCAATTTTTAGTGTAAAGGATTACAAGAGGCTGAGCACTGATGCACATTCCAGGTCTTTCCTGTTATCTTCCCCTTCTCCTGGTCTGGTTGCTGTGTGTTGCTCCATCCCCAGGCAAGCAAAGCACTCAACACGTTGCTCACCTCTCCAGTGACCTCTCTGATGCCACACCTTTATTGGATGACAGCAACAAAAACAGCCCAGAGAATTCCCAAAAGGGTGAGGACTCCCTAATCCCTTCAGAAAACCAACCTGATACTTCGTGGGTGGGTCCCTGCCAGTCCCGGGGTGAATTCACATCTCCTTCCTCATGCGCAGCTCCCAGCCTTTCAGACCACACTGAATGCAAGGGCAACCCCATGTGCCTCTTGCCTCCTTTTTTGCAAAGGTGGTGCTCATGGGGACAGGGGGCTCACCCTACTAAAATCCCAGCTGTCCTCCCTTTCCCTAATTCCACGTGTGCCTGGATCCACAGGTCAAGTTGTCTGCTAGACAGTCCCCCCATGACCACTGGCTTAACTCAGCAGTTTTGCTGCTTCTCCAGTGGCCTTCCTCAATGTTTGCCACAACTCCGTTTCTCTCTGGGCTGAGTTCTTTGTTTGTTTAGCATCTCTCTTCCATCCTGCGTTCTGCGCAGGCACATCACCATGGTACCGAGGTTCCCTGTGGTCAGTATCAGATATTAATCATGGAGATGCTGGAGAATTTGTATCCATTCTCACAGGAAAAAGATAAAAGGATTCAACTGTCCATGTTATGGGACAGATTGTGGGTAAGACCAGACTCACAGCCCCCATTCCTGTGCAGTCAGACCATCCTTTCCATCCTAAAGAAAGACATGTTCCACAGGACAGACCCCCATCCCTCTGTCAGGAAATCCTGGCAATTTCCTGCCTTCCCTGGCTTTGTGAGGCTGTGATTTATCAAGCAAGAATGCAGCAAACCAACACCTTGTGCTACAGCCTCACTGCAGGGATGATTCCTGTGGGCTGCTGATGGCACCTGACGCTGCATTTTGGCTGCTCCTCTGGAAACAGTCAGCCCTTTGTGGGTATCTGTTCATTAGATGATGAGTTTTTGTTTGCTCCCACCTGAGCTTATTTCAGGCTCAGATGCCACACATCTTCATTAATCCTCTTAGCCCTGATTTGGCTGCACCTTGTTACCTGGAAGAAAGGAATTTGATAATGCACCCATGATATGAGCTGCTGTGATCTGACGTCCAAACCCAGCAACTAACAGCACTCTCTCAACTTGCTTTCTCCAAAAAAAAACCAAAAACAAAACTGGGTTGGACTGGGGGCACACAGAGGGGCATCCATGGGTGATGCTGAGGGGAAAAATCTACAGCACACACAAGCCACAAAATGTGTCTGAGTCACATTCTGTAAAGCTTGGGCTTGTTTAATGGAAAAGAAAAAGAAAAAGGAAAAAAAAAAAGAAGGAACCTTCTGGAAAAGAGGGGTTTCCAGGCTCCGTGGCTGTGGAAGATGCAGACAGTCTAGATCCTATCGTGTCTGGCTCCTTGGGAGCAGCTTGTGTTTCCAAACATGCTGAGGGTCAGGAAAGGACAGCCAGCAAATCCCCACATGGATCCTTTCTGCCCTCAGCACACAGTCAGTGGTCAGGGCTGTGCCTCCACGTGCAGCACCTCGAGGATTTCAGAGAAAGGTTACTCCAAATTTGATGGCTTAATGGTTATGGCTTGCTTATGGTTTAATGGTATATGATGATTTAATACTTCTCACTTTTAACAATTTACCGTGAAGGGCAGGGGTGGCAGTAAACACATTTTTGCTCTCAGTTTCCAGCACTGTGAGTTCTGTGGCACAGCAGCTGTGTGTTTGTAGCCTGTCCCAGCCCTTCTCCCAAGGCCAGCAGGTGAATCCCCAGTGGGTAATTAGCACAGGAATTGGGAATCCCTGATGGATTTTATGTGTGTTGTGAAAGGCACCTGCACAAATGAGAATTCACCAAAGTTTTTCCCAGCAATCCCCTTAAACCTTTCGGAATAAGTGAAACTTTGGTGCCACAACAGGAAAACCACAAACTTTTTCAAACTTTCTGCAAGGCTAGCCAAAATTTGTCCCTTCATAACATACCAGCTATATCCTTAACTGCTGGAGAGCCTGTATCTCTGACTTGGTGACTGATATCCCATCCCTGCTGTGTTGTATCCCTCTTCCCAACTGCCCAGGATTCAGTGCAGAGTGTGAGGGCCAAGCCCTGCATCAGCTTGACTTGGTATCACAAAAACGAGACGTGCAATGGCTTTTCCTCACCATGACTCACGAAAATGGGTGTGCCCCCAGCTTCTCCTGGAGCACTTGACTGGAATAACTCAAATGGAGAGGGAACACCTTGTACCTTGTGTGCTGGTCTTGCCACAGCCCTGGAGGAAACCCAGAGTTCTTGTCCTATCTTAGAGAGATCTGGGGCACAACGTTTGTAGGTTTTCAAAGTGCCACATCCCTGCCCTTCTGGGTCATAAAACAGAATATCTTCTGTTGGAAGGGGACCTCGAGGATCAGAGAAGTCCCGACTCTGATGTGGTGAAGCTGGGATTTCTCCCCAAAATACAGATTTATGGTGTAGCTTCTTCTCTTCCTTTGGTGCAAAGTTTGGGGGAAGTAGGGGAGGGCAAGGAGCTCATTAAAAATTACCTTTTCTCTAAAAATTACCTTTTCACTAAAAATTGCCTTTTCCACGTGCACATCTGCCTCCTACCCCAGGTCCTGGGATTTATGTATCAGGCTACTGACAACCAAGCTGATAGTTCTGGCTGAAAACCAAAGTATTTTTGTGCAAAATGCATTAACATTCCCACGGGAACTGTGGTTTTCCAGTACCTTCTGCTCCCTTCTCCTTTCAGGACCAACTTTTGTTCAACCTACAGCTCCCAGGGTGTGCTCCCAGCTTTCCCAGATTGTACTAAGCTAGGAAAGTCTAACTTTCAAAATCTTATGAATCTGGGTGAAAAAAACTGCAAAACAACATGTGGAAAACATTTAAGGGACAAACACTGAAGCCCGGTAGCACATTTTTGAGTCATGGCATTTTGCTGAAAAGTGTTTTTCACCTGTGTGAAATTGTGATAAAACTAAATTTGTGTATCAGCACTTTCTGAAGATAACCCTCCTATTTTCAGTGTACTCCAAAAACAAGAAGGAAGTTTTTACAGTAGTTGGCTTATGTGGGGTTTTAACAACCTGACCAAATGGATCAAAACCAACTTTTAAAAATTTCATTAAAAAAAAAAAAAAGAAAAAGAAAAAGAAAGAGTAAAATCTGTTTGTTGCCACAATAGTGGTTTTCTGGTACCAAATGAGTTTTGTAAATTATAGCACTTCTGCTGATGTGCTGATAATCGGGTGCAGCTAGTCGGTCTAAGAAGAAAATCTGCTTTTTTTTTTTTTTTTTTTCCCCCAGTTGCGAAGTTCCTCCCGCAGCCAGAAAACAATGCGCCCAGCTCTGCCAATCCATGGAAATCACTGGTTGTGTTTATCCAGCAATTAAAGGGGGATTACAGCCGCTCCAGAGCTCGGCATCCCGTCCCCTCCCCTGCACACACCGGGAGCCTCAAAGCCGCATTGTTCCCTGCAGCCAGCCCGGGGACAAGGCGAGGATGGGAAAGGGGAGGTCCTGCCAGGCAGCGGGATTACAAAAAATAAAATAAAATAAAAAATAACAAAGAGCAAGGACAAAGGGGAAAGGGTGGGGGGAGGAGCGGTAGTTTGATTTCTTCTCGCAGAGGTGTTTTCCATCCCCAGGGATGCAGGGATGCGCTGGGCAGGGCTCGTCCCGGTCCTGGGTTAGCGGGAAGGGCTCCCTTTGGAGAGACATCCCCAGGGCTCCTGCCCTTCTCAGAGGTCCGGGAAAGCCAGGCTGGGCTGTCCCTTGGAGCAGGATTATCCCTGTGAGCCGGATTCCTGCTGCCCATGGAAACAGCGCCCATCCCTGCCCGGAGCGCCCGAATCCTCCCTCGGCTCTCACCCCGGGGAGCTCCGGCTCTCATCACCCAGGATCAGGTTCTGGCAAATATTTACACTGCATTGCAGAGGGGGCAGAGAGCCAGGAGGGTGATGGGGACCCAGAGTGGTGGCAGGGACAGGGAGGTCCTGTGCTCCCAGGGCAAATCCTATAGAAACCCGTGCCTGCCCCACCCACGAGGTTTGGACAATCTCTGCAAGAAACAGGTATCTGCAAAGGAACTGGAGATGAAAACAGCACCACCGAAAAAACAAAACCCAAGCCCCCCCCATCCAAAAATCCAACAGTAAAAATGTTCTGTCCCAGCTCTTGGTCACAGCCACAAACCTGAGTGCCTTACTCCTAAAAATGACAGCACCTAGGGCCACAAACACCTGTGCACACAGGTGGAAGCTTACTTTGTCTTTCTTTTCACTCTGTAGCATGGAGCCAGAAAATTCCTTACCGAGGAAAGATGAATGCAAAAGCTGAAGGGCTGCTGTTGCCCTGGGGATGGTATGTAAAATAAATGGGGGCCTGAGGAGCGCTGGGCTGGGGGCAATAATCAGCCCATGTGCTGACATCCCACTCCCTGGGCAGGCAGCACCATCTGTGGAAATGAGCTGGTGCTGCACAGTGCAAGAAAGGATAGCCGAAGCCTTTTGCAGCATTTGTTGGCTTTTTATCTCCCTGTGTGGCTCTTGTGCTCTGTGACCTGGGTGGTGCTAAAGAAGATCTTCACTTGTGCTGTGGCACAGGGGCAGATCAAGGCCCTTTGGGTTTTGGGCTGGTTCTGAAGTCCTTTTGCACACACGTGGAATCATGGGTTGGTTGGTGTTGAACAGACATCTAAAGACCATCCAGCCCAATCCCATCTCCAGCTAGAGCAGGCTGCTCAGAGCCCAGTGCAGCCCTGAATGTTTTCAGGGATGGGGAATCCATCACAGATGGGCCATCCTGAGTCCCTTGTTACAGAGGTAACGCTGCCAAACACCCCGGCAAAGAGCTGACTCCATCTTTTCCCTGTCTCTGCTGCCCAGCAGACTCGTGGCTTGCAGGGGCATCTAGTGGCTGAATGCTGTGGGAGTGATTTGGGAAATGCAGTGTTCCTGTGCCTTCTCCTGCACTGGGGACTGTCCCACAGCTCATTCCTGGAGAAATGCTCTCAGCAATAGGGTGGAAAAGGTTGTTTTCCCCTGGCCCTTCCCAAAATGCCAGTTTTGGAGAGGAAGCACAACTTTGCAGGTGGCATCACTGCTCCTCCTGCTGAACCTGTGGCACTAATCCTTAGTGACAGTGGATCCCTGCACACATCACTGTGGGTTCCTGGTGCAAACACCAGTTTGGAGGGGGCCTGTAGCACTCCACAAGTTTTGGCTGCATGATTTATTTAGCTCAAGCACATCTCAGCTTAAAAAGACCAAAGAAATCTCAGAATTGGGCAGGAGGAGCAAAGACCATCCCGTGGTGTTTTGCAGAACCAAATCTGCAGCTGCCCAGGGTGATGTGGGCACAGCTCAGCCTCAGAAATGGGGGGAGCCAGGGACACTGCAGGGACACCAAGCACTGCTTTCCCTATCTTTGAATGTTCAGAGGATGATACCTGTGTCAAAAATTCCCTGAAATGCAGTGTGGTGTATTGGAGGCTGATAAACAAGGCTCTTTTGTAAGGCCCGTGACTCATGTCTCCTGGATTTTATAGGAAAATGCACATAAAAGCAATTACTGGGGTGTGAATTATTTAGTTTCTTAATGGCCTGACAGCTTTGATAGCTCCTAGCTTGTTATCTATCACAAACCCTCTTGATCTCCCAACTTTAACATGACTTTTAATTATGCTTTCATAAGAGTAAAAGGACAGACAATCTGCAGTCTGGTTTCCATTCAGTCAAACTTATTTAAACTAGAGAAACTTCTCCTCCTAGTGAGAAAAAAAGGGCGATTTGGATGTGTGGGGAGGTTTAAATATATGTCTAAAGAGATGTCTAAAAGCAATTGCACAGATAGTTTAGAGTCTGTTCTTTGTATGATTGCAGGATGGAAAAAGAAAAAAAAGTCGGTTTAAGGAAACTTGGAGAACTTGGCAGGGCAGCAATGGTGATGAGTATCACATACACTGAGATATGGGAGCTGGAAATGCAGTGTTAAGCAAAGCTGGAAAAGTTACACTAAAATTACAGTGAAAGACACAATGAACAATGCTACAAAAAAAGTTTTCCATGTTCTTCCACATCAGTCATCAAACAGCTGGGAGGGACCAGGTTTAGGGATGTTTGTACAACCTATTTTCTTCCTCCCTGTGCATGTACATTGAAACACGTTCCTTAATGCAAACATCATATATTCATTTTTCTATAAGCATCTCTTTCTATAAAAGAACAGCCTGCATGGCCAGAAGGGCCCTGGAGTTGCAGAGGTATTAAATAGATCCCATTCATCAGCTGTTTGTTGGTCTGTCCAGTGACAGGCTGCTGTTTATCTCAAAAAAAAACCCAGCGTGTTAGGGAAATGCCTCTCTCAACTGCATTTCTATGGAAAATGTTTGTGTAGAGGGAAAAATATAAGGAAAAGGTAAGATGAGAAAGGGGAAAAAAAAGAAAAAAAAAAAACTTGAGAAATTCAGGGGCAATAAATCACCACACCAGCTGGTATTCATCTGTGAATGCCTCGCAGAGCTATCAGTTTAAAAAAAAAATTGCATGGGAGTGAGCCATTAAAATGCAGACATAATATCTTCCCAGTCTCACTGCCCTTCTTTGTGCTTGGTTCTACCTGCCCACACCTCCAGGCGTCCTCTGAGTCCACTTGGCCTCCCCACTGCAGCCTTGGAAAATTTTATGTGTCTTGCAAAATACGTGTCTGTTTACTGACTAATTCTCTTAATTGCAAGCTAGGAAGTGCAACTAAGAGCATTCTGAATAATATCCTTGAAATCCAAGAGATTGATTTGCAATGATCTTTCTGCCAAGGGACACTCCTGCAGAGGAAAATACTTTGTGTTGAGCTCACATGCCCCTCATCGTGGGTTTTAGAAGGTTTTGGGCCACCTTGTCATCTACCTGCACGTGGTTCTGAATGTCAGCAGAGAAATTTCACATTGCTCTTGATGTCAGGACCACTCTACAGAAGATCCTGGCCATGCTGAGTGGGGCTCTACAGGTAATTCCTCTGGCTGGGAAATAATAAAGCTTAATCCACTCTTGGGTCTGCAGCACAGGGCGTCACCATGGGAGCATTCCCAGATGGTTGGAGGGAGCTGCTCACACTCCCAGAGAAACAAGCCAAGGACCAAGCTGTAAAATATAAAATACTGGGAGAGAACACTCAGGGTACCAGCTCTGAGGAAAACAGCACAATTTTGTCTAATTTGTGAATTGTAGCAGTCCTTTGAAAGCAAAATAAGGGAATGCAGGACAGTAAAGAAGTGGGAAAAAGGTAGCGGGTGGATTATAAAGGTGGATCAAGTTGAGAGCTTGGGAAATTTCAAACTGGGAGGTCAGTGGAATTAAGCAAAACCCCCCTGAATCCTATTTTCACTCTTGCTTGCCTTGAGGATAAATTCTGTAAAAATGTGAAGCTGTGGCAGGTGCATAAGGCAGGGGACTTGGTTTGGTGATGAGTGACAAGGTTCTGCTTTGGCAAAGAAAGGGAAAACAAAGGCAGCTGTTGATGCACAGGCATTCCTGCTCCTCCCTGCCATCGTGGTGACACTTCAAAAGTGGCCTGAGAAATGGGGCCTCGGGGACCAAGGCTGGCAGGGAGGAGCTGGAGAACAGTGTGAGCATGTGGGATGTAAGCCAAGCTGGGTAAAGTCCTTGTATTCCTTGGAATTGGAAAAGTATTTCCCCTCTTTTAGATTAAAGGGAGATGCTGGCTGTGAGGCCTGTTTGGAATGTATTCAGAGTGTGGGTACCTTTTTTTACTTAATTAAAAAAAAAAAAAAAAAGTTGTTTCATTCTCCAGTCTGAAAATTATGATTTGTAAAGGAAAGAAAATTCATTTAAAGGCCACAGAAACAAATTGAGGGGTCAATTTTGATTTTAATTCCAACAATTAATTAAAGGACTCTCCTGGAGAGGTTTGTGAAATTAGTATTGATCTCAGATAGCAAGCACTCTGCAGTCATGTCTCCGTCCTGGTTCCAGTGCTCCTTTTGTGATTAATGGATGGGGTTTAGCAGCAGCAGAGCTCTGTGACAGGGCAGAAGCACAGAGCTCACCCTGGCACCTTTTAGCCACACTTTGCCACCCCAGTGCCACATTCAGTGGGTGCTTTGGTGGCCGGGTGTCACATCCTGCTGTCCTGCCCCAGCTCACCCTTGGATTCTGGCAAACATCCATCTGAACAATGGTTTTATCTGTACAGCAGTGCAAAATGAGCTAAATTCTGCCTTGCTGGGAAGGCAAGAATTTGATGCTGGAAGAAGCAGAAATAGCTGGTGGCCACTTGGAAAGGCCTGGAGAGGAAAGGCAGAGACAGCAGGGAGTGTTCCCCATGGAGAAAAGGGGGCTCCAGGTGGTCTACAGCCCTCTACAATTCCCTGAAAGGAGGTTGAAAGGTGGGCTCAGTCCCTGCTCTGCTGTGACAAGGAACAGGACGTGAGGAAACAGCCCAGGCTGCACCAGGGGAGGTTTGGATCATATTTTAGAAAGTATTTCTTCTCCCAAAGGGCTGTTGAGCACTGCAATGGGCTGTCCAGGGCAGTGGTGGAGTTACCAGCCATGGAGGAATTTGAAGGATGTGGCACTTGGGGTTGCAGGGTAGTGCTGGGATAACAACTGCTCATTCCATGATTTTAAAGAAAAATTGTCTGTGGAAGGATTCCAAAAATTGCTTCACATTTTTGAATTGTTTTGGTCAGTTGGGTTGGGATTTCCACATGAGCTGGGGTTTTTCACCACCAGATATCACTGATGGCTGAAGAAGAGAAGCTCAGTGGAGGTGCAAGAGGCAGAAATGCTCCTCCTGCTAATGGGCTTGGCTCCATTTGGGTGTCCTGTTCTACAGAATAACACTGCAGTGGGCACAGCCTTCACTCCCTGAGCAATGTGCCTTTTCCTGACAAGATCTCATCTCATCCTGCGGGAATAAAAAGGAAAAATCCTGAAATACTTACAGAAAATTGAAAGACAACCAAAAAAATTAATAAATAAAATTATCACATAGGTGATATTTTCTCTTTTCTTTACTCTCTCTCTTCTTCCCACTCCTTATGAGCACTGGTTTTAAGCCAGCAGATTTCAGAGGCATGGAGGTGGGCTGAAGGGCAAGGTTCTGTTTTCAACCTTTGCTGTGCCATAAAGAGAAAAATTTAGGAAGAGTTAACCTGAACAGCTCCCCAGTGCATTCCACAGGTCTCCCTTCTCCTTGCAGCTGCCCTTTATACCAACTACAAAGCACACATTTCTCCAGCTGGGTGAGAAGAGTTTGTCCAGGAAAATCCCTTCTGTCCAGGGAAAGTCTGGTGGTACAAAAACCACATCAGTGCTTGCAATCCTACAGTGACAACAGATGGATTTCTAGTGTCACCTGGACCTAAAGCAAGGGCCATCAGCTTTAGCAACATGACTGAATGTATAAGCTTTGGAGGTGAATTTCCAGCCTCAGAAAATGCTTCTACCTGCTCAATATCAGTCATGCTCACTTTGTGGGAGGGTAATCAGATTAACAGGTGAGCGGTATTTAGCATAACTTTAAGAGATTAGGTGTAATTCTAGTCACAATGCAGCATGAAAAGCAAAAATCAAGGTTTTCAACATTGGGAATTGCTGCATGGCTTAAAACGTGTCCCTGACAATGAAATGCAGCTGATATTTAGTGTCTCATTGTTTTATTTACTACTGCCTTTACTGCACACCCAGCTAGTTAGCAACTACTTATAGAACACATTTAATGTTTGGAGACCCTCGGTACAGCTATAAAATAATTTTTAAGGGCATGCAAACATCGTGTTTTAATGACTTCAGGCATATTTGAGTCCTCTCTGGGGGAAAAAAAAACAACAAATAACCCCCCATTTTCTGAGTAACTCAGTTGTGCCACGCTGAGTTTTGCAGCTGAGCTACACAAACTGGTTGACTTCCCGGCACTTGATGGGAACCATTTAAAAGGATAAACTTGGAGAGATCAATACCCCTTACAAACTGTAAGTGATGCAGCACCGAGTACTCAAGGGCTCTTAAAAACCCTGCTGCTCAGAAATCAAACGGGAGGGGAAAAAAATAAAAACCCCGCGCTGTGGTTTTAGGGACTTAGTCCCATTTTTATGGCACGGGGGTTTTTACTTGCAGAGCTGGGAGCTGCTCTTCCAAGTAGGTCTCCCTTTGTTTTATTCTCAGTTTCTGTGAGTTGAAAGGGAGACAATATCAGCTGGAAAGGGTGTGAGCAGGCAGAGATGGGAAGAAGCACCCCTGTGTGTGTTTGTCTCTCCTTTCAGTAAATTCTGATTATTTAGGACAGGGTAGGGTTTTTTTTTTTTTTCCGTGGCAAACTCGTGCTGGCTCACCCTTCACATATTATATTCATCAAGAGGCTCTGCTGCATTCCCTAAGGATCTGTGCTTTTTCCTGGTAGTGTGAGGAGGGACTGGGAGTCTTGGGAGAACCATTAGTTCATTTTGAGAGGATTGATATGGATCTGGCCTTCTTCCAGCGCCTCCACTGTGGAAATTAAAATTTATCATTGAAAAGCACACATTATTTTTGTTAGCAGATCAGCTACTTCAGTCTCAACTTTTCTGGACGGGTGCCATGGAAACCCAAATGATTTATTATAATTTAGAGGTTGGGATGGAACAAGCACCTCTTTATGGCTCTCTGTACATCTCCATTGACTCTGAGCTGAACTGTGGCGTGGAGGAACACTCCATGTGCTGCAATTGAATTTATAAACCAGAGAAATGCAACAACAGGTGTTCTGCTGCCTCTCATCTGCAGGCACCTGTGCAGCATGTGCAGCACTTGTGATGCTGCCTTACGTTGTCAGCAGGGTGGCCAAATAACACAGGACAGCAAACTTTCTCTCCTGTGATTATTGTGCTGCTGCAGACACCAAGGCTGAGGCATTTAAAGGAGAAGATACAGATCCCTGAGGCTGAACATAAAATATTTATATGGAGAGGCCATGGACTAATAAATTTCAGTTATAAATGTTTACAGCTGAAGGTAGTAATAAATAACCTTCGAAAAGCAATATTTCAATTTGCACTTATTGCACTTTACTGCACGTTATATTTTCAGGAAACAATAATAATTATAACAGGACATGGAATTAGCTCATGTTTAATGAATGATTACCCAGTTTAGTTGTGATCGTTATAACATCAGGGCGCAATTAAAACTGGGAAACGTTGTTTATTCTGGAGAGACATGGGACTCCATGTATACATCCAACTAATACATAATCTGCTCATTAAATTGGAACTGAGGTGGGTACATTTAATAAATTTGTCAGATGACTCCCCAGCTTCAGTTGTGCAGGCTTTAGCAAGAGGGTTAAAGGCAGGATAAACTTCAATCTTCAGTGACCTCAAAGTCCATCCCCTACTGATTTGCTAGAACCCAGCTTCAGATGATCACAGGTCATGCTGCTCCTTCCCACTGGTGCTGCTGCTCTCTCCTCATTCCTTGGGGCAATCCTGTTGCCATCTTTAACCTGTCTGTGCCTTGTGGCTTTGCTTCGAGCTGTCACCTTGCAAGTACAGTAATTTCACGATTATAAGCCGCACCTTTTTCATTGAAGAATCCAGCCTACCCCAGCAGTGCGGCTTATATTCAGGTGCGGCTTATCTATGGACAAATCCCAGTGAAATGCCAACCCGGAAGTGAGAGCCAGCAGGGGACGGTGCCTGGGGCTGCCTTTAAAGGCTTCGCTGGTCTATGGAAACTGTTTGCAACTTGAGCACCTGAAAACAAACCCCACGCTGGCAGCGATTCTGTTACTAATTTGTTACTTTGTTACACATGGATCATTGCTTTAAAAAAGAAAAAAAAAAAAAGTGTGGCTAATATTTAGGTGCGGCTTATATATGGACAAATCCCGTGGTCTACCTGGCTACCGGGAGGTGCGGCTTATAATCAGGTGTGGCTTATAATTGTAAAATTACTGTAAATGTTTGGGATGGCTTTCAAGGAGAAACACCTGACCTGATGGCATGAATGGAAATGTCTGTGCTGGGTGGATCCAGCCTTGAGTGGTGCAAGTGGAGTGGTTTGTACCGCCTAAAAATGAGCCAGTCTGTGCAAAGCAAGCACCTGCTAATAAATGTGATTGTCTGTCTCATCTTATGGTGACAGCAGCTGTGTTGTGACAGGGACCGGTAAGCTCTGTCCAGAAGGGGAGAGCTCCTGGGCTGTCTGTCTGGCACATCAACCTTGAGCAGGGAGGAAGGTAGCAGTTACAAATAACTGGATATTGCCTTGGCATATGAGCTGGAGGGCTCCTGTCTCACCCAAACCCCTGACAGATGGACTTCACCTTGTGTTGGGAGGGGCAGCTGTACAAAATTGTAAAGCACACTCCTTCAGCTCCTGTGGGCAATGCAGACACAGGGAGAGGCTTCTGCTAAGGGTGATTTCACAGAATCACAGACTGTTTAGAGTTGGAAGGGGCTCATAAAGATCATCAACTGCTAATTGAACAGACCATACAGAAATCAAACCCCAAACCTGCTGTTACTAGCGCCACAGTGATCAGTGGCTATTTCCCTCACCTTTATTGTCACAGGGAGCTGTTGCTCTCTGGGGAGGATTCTTACTTGTTGCTGACTCTGGCAGTGGTCTCTGCTTGTCTTTCACTCAGCAGGCAGCTCTCATGTGGTTGAACATGATGAGATGACATCTCTAATGTTCCTGATATCCTTCAAATGAGTGTCTGCTGTCTAGCTACACACTATTACTTTTTCTCTTCTGTTCCTTTTCTGTCTTTCCGCTGTGTCTTTCTGCCTTTCTCTAGCCCACGTGTCTCTGTGGAAAAAAGAAATGTGTTCCTGGCCTTTCCACATTGGCAGCATGGGAGAGGAGGCTGTGTCCCGAGGGAGAGGCGCCAGCAATTTATAATCTATGTACTGGACAACTGGAAAACCATGTACTGCTTTTTTCACTTAATAAATTACAGCAGTGCTTCCCAGGCACTGTCTAGACCCACCTGGCAGGTGCTGGACTGCTCCTCCTGCAGGTTTGAATCCAGAGATGGGAAGGGGCAGAGCTGGAAAAATGTTGAGACAGAGTTCACTTTTCTTAGATTCTCCCTGGCCAAATGTGCTTGGCGAGCTTCCTTGCCTCTTCTTTGCTAGGGGACTATGAGAAGGCTGACAAATTTCCCCCTCATAGTTTGCAAATCCCCTCTTAAATCCCTGAGATGAATTCAGCTAGGAAACCAAACCGGTTGGGTTGGCTTTTCAGGGAAAGCAACTCCTCTGGAGGCTTTGATCTGCGCTGCAATGCTTGGAATGCACAGGAGACAGAAAAAAAAAAAAGAGAGCTGGGCAAACACTTGAAGGCCCTTTGTGACAGCAAGCACTTCACCCAGGACCCCTTTGGAGAGCTGTCAGCTGCTTTGTGTCAGGAGTGACCCTTCAGTGGGCAGGGGAAGACTGAAAGGAAGGAGCAAAGGCAAGACTGAAAGCAAGGATGCTGCTGCTGAGGATGCACAGCGTTTGCACGCTGCCCTCCACGCTTCTGGACAAGCCCTTGCACGAGATGTGACCCAAAAATTGTATTCCAGGAGTATTTCCCAAGGCTCGTGGGCAGCTCTGCTGCTCCTGAAGTCAAGAGCCCAGTTGAGCATTTCCATGTGTTGGCACCTTGGAGTGGATTTGAGATGATGTGCTCCACACCTACCCTCAGGAAATGCATCACTTTGGGCTCCTGCTCACCTGCCTTGCAGCAGCTTTGTGCAGGACAGCCAGACAGATGGAGAAATGGGTAAAAAGGATGAAAATATTCATACATATTAAGGTTCCCATTAATTATTGAGTTACCAATTCACTTATTGAGAAATAATTATTAATATTTATAGCATCCAGATTGCTGATGATAGATTAACTGTGATGGCATAATTTAGCAAATATTTTTAAAATAAAACATTTAACAAATAACATTTCCACCATTTTTCCATCTTAAAAAAAAGTGTGAAGGCCTCATGAATATATGCAATCCTTTCTAATTTAAAGCATGCTTTTGAATATTTTATTATTATTATGGATTGTTTTATTGCAGATTTTATCCTCAGGTTGTTTCCCAATGAACTTCTACACTGTAAGGCAGAAAGAAACCTATGGCTAAATAAGCTTTATGGTAACAGCACTATAAATCCACTGTGTAAGTACAGTACTAAGTAAATTCATCATATTCCTCTGTTTCATTCCACTGATTTATCTTTCTGAAACCTCTGCAGAAAAAATGATTGATTATATGAAAACCATTTAGCACATATGAAACTGGGGAGTCAAAATATTATTTTTAAATTTTCCAAGATCCATTGATCCAAATTTATGTCAGAATCTCCTGAAAGGTTACACTTGCCCATGTTTTGCAGTAGTCATTTTGCATTGAAAAAGTTCCTATGTGGTATTGCAGTAAAATTTAACTTATTTTGCCAAAATACAAAATTCCACAAATTTCTGAAACAGAACAAGGGAACTTTGCAGTTTCTTGAAAATGCCAGATTTGTTAAGGCTTGTTTGGGTTTCCTTGTTAAAAATTATTTGCTTGTATTTTTATCCCTGGAAGGTTTATTTTATTGGAAAAATGGTTTTGGGGCAGATCTTCCCACCTGATCTTACAACAAGCCTATGCCTGCCATATTCTTAAGGCAGGAACTCTTCCACCAGATGTTTGCTGTGAGTGATGTTGCAATGTTTTCTCAAAAGTACTTAGCTCCAGCTCATCAGGAAAAATGATTCCTTGGCTTCCTTCACAAAAACACCGTGTCAAAAATAGCCGTGAGATCTCGTTATTTATACTGCTGAGTTATACTGCTCGTTATTTATACTTCAGGAGCTGTGCTGGGAGAGTGAAGAACAGCTCCTGGAGTTGTGGCACACCAGGAGAAGGTGGCAATCCTAAAAGTGAAGTGATGCTGGAATACCAGTGGCAATACCAGTTTTCCAGAGAATCCCACCATTTCCTGTTCATTCATCTCCCCATCCCTCCTCTCTGGCAACCAGAATGCTCCTGATGAAAATTCCCACTTTGCTTCAGTGTTTGTACTGAGAAATCAGATTTTTAAGGAAGCAGATGTAGAGATGGCCCAGGCTGTGCCTTGTGGCTCAGCTGAAGATGAGCTGATAGGGAATGAAGATGACTAAATTTATTCAGGCAGTGGGTGGACATCCCTGTCTTGCAAAACCATGACGACTGATCCATCACAAAAAAGTTGGGCTATCAAATTGCTATTTAGCAAACACAAACTGAAAAAAAATCCCCTTGCACCTCTGAAAAATTGCCTCTGTGCAAGGTGTGTGGGTCCAGCTGCCCCATCTGCCCGTGGGATTGCTTTGGTTTCCTCGTCATAGGCATAGCCAGTGAGGCTGGTCCTTTAGACCATCCACCTTGAAATTGGCTTGCAGGTTCCTTTTGTTTAAATGTGTCTATTGTGATTTATTTGTTCAGGGTAAAAAAAGAAAAAAATATTGGAAATGTGCAGTTTTTCCAAAGCATTGGAACACGTTGCTAGTTTCTTTGTCAGTGCCTTTTTCAAGGTGCGTGTGCCACTCCATGGGAACGCTCTGGACATCAATTTCTCCTGCTCAGGGTCATTTTGCAGCTGTAATCCCCCTGCCTTTTCTTTTCCTGGGGAATTGTACAGTTTGCAAATATGATTTCCTTGCCTGAAAGACAAGACGATGCTTCTTTAGCAGCTGCTGTTCTTTGAGTGCATGCAAGGGCTTTGTCATCCAGCAAGCTCTCTCTGGGATTCTGCTTCCTCGGGTGTATCTGAGGCTATTTGTTGGCATGAAGTAATTGGAGGCAAGGCAGTTTTGCAGCAGGAGGCAGGGGGGTGCTGGCTAATCTCAGCCTGCTCCCCGCTCCAGCGCTGTGCCTGCTGACAAAGCCCCGCTTGCTGGAGGCACTTGTGCTTGGTGGGGCAAATCAGGTCACGGGGATGTGCAGCTGCCTCGTGGCTAAAGCAATCAGCTGGAGCTCCAGGAGACAGGAGCCAGGAGAGCAGGGGAATGCTGGCACCCTGCGAGGGAGAGGTGCCCATTACCTGCCCACCTGGCAGAGCTCGGGGCTGGGAGCTGCTCTGGCAGGCTGCTCATTTGCAAATAGATGCTTGTGCTCGTCCAGGTGTGGAGTTTGTGCTCCACTTGGAGGGAGGTGAACTTTGACAGTGTCCTGAGCACCTGCAGAGGGGGAACAGACCCGTGTCCCATGGACAGCACCACCACTGAGCATTTTAAAACACCTCTGAATGACCAGCATGGTGTCTTCAAGTCTTTTCACCCATGAGTGGAAATGCAAATTGGGATTTTCATTGTATAGGATAAAAGTGAAACTCAGATGTGACACACTAAGTGTCTGGAAAGCCTGACCTATTTATCTGCCTCTGCAATTCAGGTCATGGTGATCCTCCAAAAGCAAAGCTCTCCTCCTTCAGACATGCCGAGCTTGAAGCTGCTGCTTCAAGACATAGGACTGGGAAGGGCCTGTGTCATGCAAAGAGCTTGTTTTCTGAGAAGTAGTTGTTGGGCAGATATAGTTTCTCCAAAGAAACAGCAGTTCTCTTCCTCATCTTTGTCTCCACAGCCAGAATTATTTCATTTTTTTTCCCAAAATGGATTATTTCTTTTTTTTTTCCAAATCTTAGGTTCCTGCAAAGGAGATTCAAGTGGAGCTTCACTTGGTGGGAATTCAGTTTCATTTTAGGTTTTCCATGGAGAAGTAGTGGGTTTATCCTGCTTCCCTACTCACACTGAGGTTGTCAGTTCAGCAGTAAGGGCGTGGCTGATGGATGGAGCTGTCATCCCAGATGTGCTGCTGTTCAGGGGTGGGTGCATGGCAAAACAGAAGTTTCCTTTGGAAATGAGGGAACCATCCAAAAAAAATGGTTTTCCTGGAGAAAATATGTCTTCCTGGCAGATGGTTTGGCCAGCCAGCAGGGATTACAAACCTCTCTGGGAACCTTTTCTTTATGGCTAGTGAGAAGGTGATATTGCTTGTGACAGCGCAGAAAGATTGGCTGAAATAAAATAAAGAGGTTTCCATGGTGATCCCTTCATATTGCAGTAAATTTTCATCTTGCAGTCAGCTGGGTTATGCTTCTTCCCCTAGAGGAAGAGTCCTCAGCTCCCCCTGCATTATTAGCTCCTCCTGGTGCTAAGGGAAGGCTGGCAGGCCCTGAATGGAGCCAGTGACATGGATGGCTCTGTGGTGGCCTTGTTAATTATCCTAAAGGGGTCAGGCTGCCCAGACAGCCTGCAGGTGCTTCAGAAACAATCCTGCTTTCTGGCTTGAACTGTAAACAGATGAGGAATAGATGTAAAGATGTGGCTGAGGGTAGCAGAGGAAGGAAGTAGAGAAGAATCCTACTAGGGGAAAGAACCACAGTGAAATTGGGTGAGTGCCCCAAAACCAGAGCCCAGCTGCTGTCAGAGGAAGGAATTGAATGTGTAATCCCCCAGGCTCTGGCACAGAAGACACCTTTTCTCCTGAGGCTGATACCAGGGAAGGGCTGGCAGGGAAGAACATCTCTGCGAGATCACCTACGGGAGCACCACAAAGGGAAGAGGCAAGGCATCCTCCCAGGCTGCAGCTGACAGGGGAGAAAACTGCCCAGAGAAAGAGTGACCTGTCATTTGAGGAGGCCAGGAAAGCCCTCCAGCACTGACTGACGGGCTCCCCACAAGTGTGATGTGTCTCTCCTGCCGTGCTGCAGGAATGAGCAGCCGCAAGACGCGTCTCGCTGTGGGCAGGCTCAGCCGAGCCTTTCCCGAAGTGTTCCCAGCGTGACAGCATCTTTCCATCTGCAGCTGAACCTGAGAGTCATGCATACAGTGCTAGTCAAGCCTTGCCACCCAAAACATGCTTAATATGAACAGTGTTTCCCTGAGGAGGTGTGTCATTGAATGCAAATGAGTGCTCTCTTGAGATCATGTTAATTTATGCTACAGAGCAAAACTCTCCTGTCTGCTTCCTGCATCACAAAGCCAAAACAATCCTGACCTACCCATGGCTGCCCCCAAACCTCCCTGTCTTTGGACTCTTGTTGTGTATTATAATTCATTGAATTGTAATTCATAATGGGCTGGGGACTTGGGAAGCCAAGAGGGATGTGCAGGAGGGATGCTCTGATTGTGGCTACCTGCAGTGGTCCAGGCTGTGTGGGGACCCTCGGGAGAAGAGAATGTGGGGATGAGGGGATCCTTGGGAGAGCAGAACGTGTGTGGGGATGAGAGGATCCTTGGGAGAGTAGAATGTGGTGATGAGGGGATCCGTGGGAGAACAGAATGTGGGGATGAGCTGCTCCTAAACATCAAAATTGCTGGGGTCAGCCAGCTCTGCTGGGAGATCATCACACAGAATGATAAAATGAAGCCTTTGAAGGCATTCTCCTTATTTCCCCTGAAGTTGTTATTTCTTCCAGAGCTTGGGAAAGCTGAGATTTTTTTATTTTTTTTTGTCTTTTGGAAGGACACAGGACAAAAGGGAGCTTTGGTGGGGAAAGGAACAGGCATGAAGTAGCCACTCTGAGCAAGAAAGTCATCCCATTTCCTGCCACTGCCAGTGCAAATTGGGGATCAAGCTTGGTAACTGCAGTAGGGCAGCTATAAAAGCCTTTAATGTGCAAGCAGTGAGGCTCTTATTATTATTGTTATTATGTTAACAAATAGCTGTGACTCTTTCTGTAAAGGAGAGAGCTACTAATAAGAAAACAACAACAAGAAGAAAAAGAAGAAGAAAAAAAAAGCCACAGAAAGAGATCACAAGCTGACCAACTCTGCAGGGAGAGGTTGAGAAAGACTCAATTTAATAATAAATAAAAAGACATGTAAGGAAATAAGAGACAGAGGCTGGAGGCGGTGCTGTTGAGCTGCAGGTAATCTACTTGGGGTGATTGCCCCCATCTCCCCAGGAGTGACACGTGGGTATTACCAGGGTAAATTTGCTTTGCAGATCTACCTTTGTGTCTTTTGGATTAGCTTTATTTACTCAAGAATTCTGGAGGTAATGTGGAAGAATATTAATGGTTCTATTAGTTAAAAATCTCCTCTTCTTGTCAACATCATTTCAGCATGTCATTCAAAGCAAACACCTAAAGCAGATATTTTGGGGATTAGAAATGCAATTTTTTCCTCAGTTTCTCCCAAAGTTAGGTATTTAGTTTAGCTTTGCCAGAAAAGCCTTGTAATGCTCCCCCACCATCCAGGTTTTTTTCCAGCAGAAAGGTTTATAATATATTTCTTTATTTAAAGCAAAGAGGAAACTCTTTTCAGTAGAAATTTTTTTATCTCAGACCAGCCCTGGTTCACACCTGCTGTATGTCCACATTACCTTGGACAGCCAAACAACCTCAGCATGTTCCAATTTGTAAACAGGGTTTTCCATCCAAGACCACCGGCATATTTAGGGAAGACTCAAAGGCTCCTCAAAAGCATGGGAGGAGGGAAAGAGAACCATTTATAGCACAGTCAAATGCACTGAAATTGCACTAAATGATGACTTTAGATCTCAAAATTGTCTTTAGCTATGTGGCCAAAATCTTCAGCTTTTTTACCAGCAGCACTTGCTGGAGATGGGCAAGAGCTGAGTTTCACCTGTTCTGCAGGTCACAGACACTGCACCTCTCCCTGAGGGATCCATCCAGCAGAAAGCACAGGAACCTGCTCAGAAATCTCATTGAGGCGGCAGCCACCAACTCCAACAGCATGGCAGCTGCAGGAATTTGTTACTCTTTATTAAAAAGAAATGGGGAAAGTTGGTTTGTTTATTTTTTTTTTTTTTTTTTACAATTCCCGTTTGTTAAAAAGCATGCAAGCACCTCATTAACTCCGATGGTGTGGTATTTTTGGCTGGTTGCATTGCTGAGCATGTGTTAAGCACCGATGAAGTGCAAGAAATTACCTTTTGTAACAGCAGTGGTGTCTTCTGAATGCAGTTATCACCTCCCCAGCGCTGATAAGGTGTGAAAAATGATCTTCCCATCTACAGTTGTGACAACTGAATGCAATTAGCACCTCTACATGTGTTTAAAATCATGACCGCAGGTTAGAAGTTTGCAATACATTAGCACTTCGTCCCATCTTTGTGAATTGAGGGGGAAATAAAAATCTCAGCTAAACCCGGTGGTGAATACAATTAAGTACCATTAACATTCCATTAACCATTTTTAATGAAGTAAATCCAGCCCCAGATGAGTGAACGATAGGTTAGGGACTTTCCTTAGCCCAGGACAGGAGTTGCTTGCTGTATAGACGTGTGTCAGAGGAAAGTCTCTTTACTCCTGCTAGACCTTGGTTGAACAGCTCTGTTAAGATGGAGTGGACAAGCCAGGCTTTTCCCTTTGTAGGCTAGAGGCATACCAGGATGCTGCACAGAGTGCAGAGGGATGTGCCTTCTTAAAATGCTGCCTCCTTTGAAGGAAAAAAAAGGAGAGGAAGAGGCAGAAAAAAAAATCCCCAGTAGGTAGTTTTACCTTTGCTGCAAGTAGCCAAGTCCAAGTGTACTGATCATTTATTATATCCTTCTCAGGGTATTAATCTCTAGTTGCACTAAAAGAGAGCCTGATGTCTCTGTATGGAAATCTCTCCTTGGCAAAATAATTATTGCCAGCAGTCTCCAAACTTCTATTCTTGCTGTTTTCCTTCCAACTTCGAATGAATAAAACTTATTATATGGAGGCTCAGTGTGACTTACACCAGAGCTTCAGTAATGTTTTTAATGCAGACGTGGCATGCATACAGAATGGTCATCTTCAGACATCAAACACACCTTTCATAGGAATAATTGAAAGGTGCAAACAAGAATGAAGACACAGCCCTCAATGGGACTGACAGATATGCTTTGAGGATGTGAATGAGTCCAGATCAGTCCCTCTGCTTAGACTTGTCCAGCTCTCTTTGTCCAAAGCCGTACTTTTCAAGAAGTTTTTCTGAATTCACTGGCAATGCCCCACAACAGTGACAATCCCCATGCTGGGGCTTGAGATGGAAGATGGATGCAACAGCATCAGCTTCTCTATTTCACTTCTATTCATTTCTAAAAAGTTATTTATTTTTCACTTTCAAGGTGGATCTGGAACAGCTGTGACTTTTTCTTTATTTTTAATTTTTATTTTTCTTTTTTCACAGTATTTGTAATTGAAAGGGACAGACACCTGGGACACCTGAGAGTGGATGTACAGAGCTCGTCCTGTTGCTGGCAGCAGTCCCTGTGTCTTGTTAGGGTAGAAGGAAACCCCATGGCCAGCTCATTTCTACCCCTACATAACACAGGACATAAAGCTTTACTCAGTGACCTCTGCACAGAGCCAAATAACTTGTGGCTGAACTACAGTGTCTCTTTGAGAAAAACATACTCAATCTCACTGCAATCTGCTATTGACCTTCCCCTGTTTTCTCTGATTTCCACTATGCAGGGCAATCTGCACAGCAATAACTGCTCTGAGGATGATGAGCATCTGCAGAGAGTTCTCTGAGAGTGACATTGGCCTGGTTCTTCACTAAAATCCAGTCCAGTGAAGCAAGAGAGCTTGGCTAAGTCAGTGCATCAGTGGTTAGGTCTGCCTGGTGTTGGCTTTGCTATTGGGTTGCAATACAGGCTATGACCAAAAGTTTGTATTTTATCACCATCTGTTGAGACCAGGTGAGGCAGTGATCCTTATCTCTGGGGGAGATATTCTGCTAAAGGGCCAGGTGTTAAAAACCAGGTGGGGCATTGTTCTTTATCTTTTCACAACCCATCCTTCCTCCAGGGAGTTATCTTCTGTTAATGGCCATTGATTCCCACTGTGGGACTGATAAAATTACTTCATCCCACCAGGAGATGCTCCAGCCAGGAGGAGGAGTCAAACATTTCCTACCTGGATAAAAACTGAGATTTGGGACACCAAGGCAGCCTTTTTCTGTTGTATTCCAGAGGAAAACCAGACCTTTCCACATCATCACTGAGCCTTTGGAGGACAACTGCACCCTTTCTACAGGAGCACTGCTTCAACAGACCCACATCTGTCACTGCAGCAGGACTGCAGCCACCATTTAATGGGACTGCTACGAACACCCTGACTGACTCTGTCAGCATTTTGAGTTTGTTCTTTTTAGTAATGTATTTCTACTTTAATTTTCATAGTAAAGAACTGTTATTCCTAATTCCCATATCTTTGCCTGAGAGCCCTTTGATTTCAAAATTATAATAATTTGGAGGGAGGGAGTTTACATTCTCCATTTCAGAGAGAGGCTCCTGCCTTTCCTAGCAGGCACCTGTCCACCAAACCAGGATACTTTGCTTTTGGTTTCTTTGACTTTCTGGTTATATGAAATCTAAAGGTCCCAGCACAAAAACTGTAAAAAACAAATTGGGGAAGCTTTTTTGAAAATTGGGGATTCACACCAGTACTTTTTCTTTTATTAAATCATGTCTTTTAGTAGTTTCCTTACTGCATGGGGATAAATGCCTCTCTGCTGTGTACTGTCCATGTAGTGATACCCTCAACCCTGTTTTTCACTGGCCTGACATGGGTGAGAGCTGCACCATTGGTCTGCTCCCTTTCTCAGGGCAATTCCTGCTTGCTCCAGGCTCTAGGAGTCACTCTGGTTGTTGCAGTGGGAGCTGCCAGCAGGAAACAGCATCCAGAGGACATGAGGTGGCACCCTGTAGGAAGAGCAGAGCAAAGATGCTGCTGGCTTTGGAGGAATCCAAGGGACAAAGGGGCTGTGCCGAGTGGTTGCCTGCTCTCTAAAAGGCTCTGCAACATGGTGGCCATCAAATCAGGTCAGGAAGGGATGAATCTGAAGGAAAATTCTTAAAGCTGGAAAAGAGACAAAGCAGCAATGTGAGGAGTAAGTGGATTTGGGGCTGCCTGGGTTCGGTGTGTCCTGCAGTGCCGGGAGGATGTGGTGCTGACAAACATCCATTCTGGAAATTAGATTCCATTCCCTCAGCTGGCTGGGCTGCGGCCCCATGCTCCTGACTGGGGATTGCTGACCGTGCGCATTGCTGTGGGCTGAGTCCCAAACCTGTGAGATCAGCCAGAGAGGCTCCAGCAGCTGCAGGAAGGAGTGGGGCCCGTGTGGACGTGAGCAGTGGGATGAAACCGAGCCCTTCCTTGGCTGCTGGAGGGCTGCAGGTCACATATAAACCATGGGATGTTGTGGGATGCAGGGACTCCATGGACACTGCCTGCTTCCCATTTTCATTCATCCCAGCCTTTCCAAAAGGGCTGAACTGATGGCCCATGGAGTCCAAAGCATCTTGTTGAAGCCGTGGGAGGGGGTTGCAATCAGCATCCCTTCCTGAGCCGAGGTGCAAATTCCCCATATGATATGCTACCTCCTTGAGCTGAGGTCCAGGTATCTGAGGAGAGGAAAAGGTGGCCAGTTAACTGAGTACTTCTGTGCCAGCAGGGTCTGACAGGACCTTCTGGCCCCAGAAGCAGAAAACTCCAAAATCAAAAGCGTGATCCTTGCTTGTGACTACTGCTGGGTTTTCCAGTGGTACACTGGGGAAAAGCAGTTCATTTAGGTTAATTGCACAATGCAGATATTTATAAAATGGTATCTGTTTAAACAGAGGAATGTGCCTTTTCCTGATGAGGTCTCCGAAAAAACAGCAGTGTGTCACTTGACCCAGGCCTTTAACTGGAACCGTCTTGGCAATTTAATGAAATTAGATGGTTGGACTGTGGGGAGTTCATTAGTAAGTAATCCAAAGGCTAAAGCTCTGTGAGCTAGTTCAGCTCTCAAATGCTTATTTGTGTTTGTCAGATCCAGTAAAGTGAAACCCCTTAATCGGTGCTGGCAGGATTTTTAACATACTCTCCCCTCTGGTCTGGAGACCGTCACACAGGCACTGGTGTGATTTCATATTTCTACATGAGGGTATTTTTTATTAAAAGCACAACCAGGACAGCCACAGTGTCACCCTGTGTGTCAGGTGGCTTTTCAGAGGTGCTTCTGTTCTTGATGCCATGAACCTCTTGCTCCTGGCAAAGCAAGAAAGGGAATCTCATTTCTTTCCAAAAAAGCTTTCAGAGGTGGCTGCTGCCAGCAGTGCAGTGCTGAACCTGAGAGGGACTCTGGCTTTCTTGTCATGCTGGGCCATGGCTGGGATTATGGGCTGGTTTATTTTGTGCCCAAGGGTGGGGACCAGGGATGTAAAGTATCTCTGGGATGCTGGCAGGTTGTTAAAAAGGATGCTGAAGTTCTGCTTATTTATTGTGAATGGGGATTTAGAGGAGTGAGGAGGGTACGAATCTTCCTCCTGCTGTGTAAAGGACTTCTGGGTTTCCAAAAGTGAATATGCTGAAGTTTCACTCTTTAATTCACCAGATATAAGCAAGATTTACAAATAAGTGAATGGTGGCACCACTAAGAGTTTGGAGGGTGTTCACTAAAGGATGCTTTAGATAGTCAAAGGAAAAGCCTGACTCCAAGATACCTGAATTTATTTTTTATCCAAACCCTGTGCTGGCCCTTAAGGCTCATCCACCATGAAAACCCACATCCTAGAAACAACACTTAGGTTTTAAAAAACTGTTTAAAACTTCTTGGTGGGAATTAGGTTGTCCTAGTTTAGAGGACAGGTATTGCCAGAAAAAGGCAGAAGCTTTCTCTAAAATGGATAATGAAAATCTCCTCCTTCCCAGTTCACTATAATTTGGAAATTAAGGAGCTCTCAGGCAGAAAAAGTATGGGTTTAGGAATAACAGTTCTTTACTGATATATCTACAAGACAAAACAAGAACAGCAGCTATAAAAGAAACAACAATTAGACGGAACAAAACTCAGTCCGTTTCCCAGTCACAGACACTCTTCTCCACGTGGTCCCGGCGGGGAGCAGGGCAGGTCCCTCACAGCAGCAGCAGCAGCAGCACGGCAGGAGCAGGGAGCCGAGGCAGGGCCGTGTCCCAGGTGGGAGACAGAAAACTGCTCACCGTTCCTGGGTCCGGGTGCTCAGCGCTGTTTTTAGAAGCGGGACGTGGTTGTAGCGAAGGGACATGCAGGCAAATCCGAACCGAAGGGAAGAAGTCAGATCCTCTCTCCTCCGTGTTCCAGCAGGCGAGTGTCCCTCCACCCTGGCAGGAAAAAAGCAACCCAAACCCCCCAACCACCAGTAATCCAAAGCCAGCCAGCCCCATCCACATCCTTTGTCTTGAGTAATTAACAGCTCCACCACTGTCCTGCTAGACCTTTAACATGATAATGGGGAAAATTCTCAGCTTCTTTACCAAGGCAAAGAGTAGATTCAGCCCGCCCCCCCCCAACCCCCAACATAGGTACAAATCCAACACCATCATGTGGTCGAGCTCTTGGGCTGGAGTTGAAGGGCTGTGGATTAGATTCACGCAGGAAAATTTCCCTGACCTTACATCCTACAAAAAAAAATGGGGTTTTCATTAATGGAATCAATTTTGTGGGAAAATTCTTGGTGGGATTTACTGTAGCTGCAGCACAAGTTCTTTTAAAAGTAAATAATGCCATAATTTTTTCTGGTAAAGAAATTGAACACTGAAAGGTATGAATAGTTTTGATGGAAAACCCATCATTTTGAGCAATTGACATCCCAATTATTGTCACATCTGGGGTGGTATCAGCAGTGCAGTTTTTGTCCTGGAGTGTGCAAAATGCATCTGGGACCAAATACAGTAATTTCACAATTATAAGCCACACCTTTTTCATTGAAGAATCCAGCCTACCCCAGTAGTGCGGCTTATATCCAGGTGCGGCTTATCTATGGACAAATCTCAGCGAAATGCCAACCCGGAAGTGAGAGCCAGCCAGGGAGGGTGCCTGGGGCTGCCTTTAAAGGCTTCTCTGGTTTATGGAAACTGTTGCAACTTGAGCACCTGACACCAAACCCAGCTGGCAGCGATTCTGTTACTAATTTGTTACTTTGTTACACATGGTTCCCCCTTTTTAAAAAAAAAAAAAAGAAAGGTGCAGCTTATATTCAGGTGCGGCTTATAATCGTGAAATTACTGTATATTTTGAAAAGATGGTCAGTGGCACACATGCAGAAGGCTGTGTCTGGTTATTTACAGTGTGGCACAGCAGTCCTAAAAGAGCTTGTGCTAAATTGGGCATTGCCACATAGAACTTCCATTTCCTGAATTTATACCATGGGAAGAGACTGGAGATTTTATCCAGAGGTGGGATGTAAAAGCTCCTGTGGCAGCTACAGATTTTAAGTTCAGCAGAAGCCCTTGTAACAATCCTGTCTTCTCTTCTATGAACTTGGGCCAGCTGCTGACCCTTGCAGGTAACTCTTCTGGTGCAATGAAGTTCAGGAGCTGACAAAGAGACAGAATTAACCCCAGCTCTAAAAATCTCCATTTCCAGTGTGGTGCTGGGTTATGCCCCTCCCCACTGGTACAGCACAATCACGGGACAGGTGGGGATTTATTCCTAAACACTGCTTTCCATACAAAACAGCATCCCAGCAATCACACCCAAGCAGTCTTTCAACAACCTGGAGCACTGCTGCTGGGCTTTGGGTGGGAAAGCTGAGAAAGCTTTTCCCAGCCAGGGAAGCAGGGATGGGCAGGAGGGACAAAAGTAGCACAGCAACGACATCTTGTGCTGCACAGTGATGGCTGCATGTGCCTGCCAGGAGAGCTGAGTGCTGCTGCTGCCAGGGCCTTTGTCCCCCTGCCTAGCTGGAGCAAACCCCTGGTGTCCCCCTGGTGTCCCCCTGGAAGAGCTTTATCCACAGGATAAGGAACCAAAGCAGGATTTTGGCAGCAGCAGACGGGGAGGGAGAGTGAAAAGGCTACAAAGGAAAGTTCTGCATATTGCACCCTCTTTTTGTCCTTTTTTCTTTTACTATGGCATCACTGCAAAGCACCGATACCCCCTGAGCACTCTGTGGAAACCTGTGCCTCACCCATCTGCAGATACCACGTACACCAGCAACTTTTCGTTTTCTTTTTAGAACAAGTTTGGTAGTGCAAATATTCTGTCATATCTGAGGGTCACTGTGGCTGAAGAGCCATTTTGAAGATACAGATTGGCATTTTATCACAAACAAGAGCAGCAGTACCCACCCCTCACCACTTTGACTGCATCAAAATTTCTCCAGGCTTGCACCCTGGGACTCAAAACTCAAGGATTCTAGTGGAGAGGCAGCAGCAAAGTCTGGAGCAGGTTGGGCTGGTGCCTCACCACTGCCTAAGAGGTGCCAACCCAGCCCGTCAAATGGACAGTTCTTTTTGCAGCCTTCAGTAACTGAAGGCTACAACCCTTCAGTTGTTGAATTATGACCATGTTTATACTGAATTCATGTCAAATCAGCCATTTTTTAAACTGTGGTGGATGAATTTCTTTTTGAAACTTTGTCTTTGCCCACACCAGTGCCTCCTCGCAGAGCTTACCAGAGGGAGGTCATGCTCCAAGATAAGTAAGAAATAAAGAAGAACCTTTGAATGAAATCCTGCAGCATCCAGCTGCTGTGCTGAATGTAACCATGAGCAGAAAGCAGCTCCTGCCTGGGCTGTGCTGAATTGTGTCTCTGGGAAGGATTTTTGGAGATGCCTGCAGCACGTAGCAGCAGAATGGCTGCCCCAAAGTCAACGAGAGTTTGTTCAGAACTGCCTCAGGTGCTTTTGAAAGGCTTGGCCTCTTGTGTGCCTCTTTAAAGACTTAAATTATAGTTAATTCCTGTGGCTAAGGTGTAGTAGTTGATACAGCCCAGGATTACATTCCTGTCCTCCTTAGGATCCCAACCACACAGCCTGGATTGAAGGGTTGACAGGTTCAGGAGCAGCAGCTCCTGCCTTCAACTTCAGTGTCCCATTCCCCAGCCTGAAGGGACAGGTCTGCCCTCTGCAGCTGGGACAGTGCTCCTCCTGCATGAGAACTGAAATTCGCCCAACATAACTTATTGGGGGAAAAATAAAGTCAGTTGAGATATGCTCATCATCTTCCTGGTCACCTCCAGCTGGTGATGTGATACAGCAGCAGGGAAATAAATGAAGACAGGAGAGCGAGAAATGAAGTTGTGAGTAAGTGCACAGAGTGTTGTGGAACAAAAGGGGGCTTGACTGACCCTGGAATGCTTGCTGAGGAGATGCCCCAAAAAACTTGTTAGGTGAAGTACTTGTGCACTGTTTTAAGGTGGTTCTGTCATTGTTCATCTTACAATACAACTGAAGTGTGAAACCCCTTGTGTGTGTTTTTAATCTCTTAAAATAGATCTTTAGGCGCTGGGTTTTCTGCTAATTAATGCAGAAAATGGTGTTGTGTTAACATATATTACATCAGCTGATATCAAAGAGAGGTTGTCTGTTGAGTACAGCATTAGTGCAGCAGCTGCTGGTACGATTTTTGTGAAGTCTTGTGTCTGTATGGAACCACTCAGTCACTCTCTGGGCAGACTTGAACCCTTCAGCTGATCTCTGTCCCATCTCATGGTTCCTGCAGGCCTCATGAGAAGGTGTTGGCAGAAGGAACACTCCCCAGAGTAAGTCCCCAGGTACAGGTTCACCTGTTTGTAAGCTCCCAGCAGCACATTCAAGCAGAGAAGAAGAGACTTAAGTCATTTTGCTGCTCATGGAAGAGACTACTCTGCTGTTTGTACAACTGCACGGGAGGACAAACCCTCTCAGAGCCTCTCCATGCTGACTGCCATCTATAAAAAGATCTTGACAGCCTCTCCTGTGAAAAGCTCTCACACCTCCCCTCTGCAGCATGCCTTTGATGCTCGAGCAGGTGGGTAGTCCTCAGGCTCCTGAAGTGCCTTTCCTTTGTCTTCCACACTGCTCTGTTCCTGCCTGCCCACGCCTGGCTCTGTGCAGGTGGAGAGGGACCTACTGGAAGTGTCTGGAGTCCTCACTCTCAGGGAGCAGCAACAAGGAGGTGCTTGAGGGGCCCTTTTTGTGCTTGGATGCTGCAGGTTTGTCAGCTGTGGTGACTGTGATCTGTAGATCCTCAGATTTCTGGGAAAAGGAAGAATATTTAGCACTGAAACGAAGCTTGGGCCAGATCCTCCATCCTTCCCTAGGCAGGAATTCCTTCTCTGCTGCTCAGCCCCTACTTCATATTTGACTGATACAAAGGAAGCATCACCCATTGGTGTAATGGGATCACAGAAAACCAATGAGGCATGAAATTATTTTCCTTCTTTCCCAGATAAATCCCTTGTTGTAAATTAAACTATTTACCCATTTAACTACAAGTGAATCAATGTCTGTGTCAGTCTGCTGTTAATAAGGAGGGAGATTATCCAGGACAAACTTGCAGATCTCTTGGGTCTCTCTTGCTAGTGATGAAGTAATGTTCTCCACAGGTTGTTTTATCACTGAGATCTTGGGGGAGCTGGGAAAGGAGCACAATGTCAGCAGCTCTCAGGGTGGGGGATCTGGATGGAGGGATATCCCCACACTTTGAGTTCTCCATGCACAAAAAGGAGTTTCCATGGCAAAGAAACTTGGGGTTAGCACAGGATCAGGCTGTCCATGCTGGTAGACCTTGGAGCAAGTGGAGACACAGCTATCCTGAACCTCTGGACAGGATACCCTTTCAGGGGCTGTGCTGAGCAGCCCAGCACAGGGAGCTTTGTATTTGTGAACCTCCCCAGCAAAATCTGAAATTGCATCCCCCGCTACAGCAAATGCAATCAAGTATAACTAAGCCAGCTGAAAGACAGGACTCATCTGGATTTTCACTGAATTGCTTTTTCAAAATTATTTCAAAATACTGTTTGTTTTACACTGTGGATATAAATTCTTTTTCGAAGGGCTTGAAGCATGGCAAAAATTTTATCCCCATGCCTTATCCTCATGCCTTATCCCCTGAGAAGGCTGTGTGATAGGAGGAGTAAGTGATGGGAAACTCAGTAGTAGGAAGAGAAAGAGTTGAGCTTCAGACTGCTGAGTGCAGGGCTGCCCAGTTCCAACTGCAGGAGTCTCTGAAGGTTGGATGGGGCTTGGAGGAATCTTCTAGTGGAAGGTGTCCCTGCCCATGGCAGGGATTTGGAACAAGATGATCTTCAAGGTCCCCATTTTTCTTCTAAGTTCCCTCCAGGCCACAATTAGGTCACCCCTGTAATGCCCTGTCCTGCTCGGTGGGTTCAGGGGAAAGTGGTTTCATTTCCTCTGGCCAGTGGCAGGAGAAACAACAAAATTCTCAAGAGTATTCCGTAGTATCAAGGAACAGGATGTTGAAATCACAGCCTTCTCAGGGGTCATCCACCCCCTCTCTGCTGAAGCAAAATCTGCCAGATCAAACATCTGCCAAAGGAGGCTCCTCACCCTCCCCAGCCACCTGGTGTTTCTCACTCTCATCATCATCATCATCATCATCATCAATCTCCTTCTTGATGTAAGCTTAAACCTCTGGATACTTTCACCATTCCTGAGCATCTTGAAGAAGCAATTTCCTTTCTGACAATAGAAGTTATTTTTATATTGTCTCCTCTTCCTCTGGTCTGATCTTCCACTCTCTTCTCCTGGGTCCTGGTTTTGGGCAGGTGGTCTTGCCTGTGCTCTTCTGCAGTTCATATCTTCGCCTTAAAGTCAATGCAGCACTTATCCAAGGACTGCTTTGTTTCTTAATGATGACATTTAAGCTGCAGTAATCCTGCAAGGGCTTCTTCTACCTCATATCAAAGGCAAATTGTTCTAATTTTGATCCTCTTGTTAGAACCAGCCTCCTCTTTCACAAAAGCTGCAGTCAGCATGAGAGATTTAAGTTAAGCAGCACTTTTCCTATTACCTAAAACATTTTAACTTTGGACTGGGAGTAGAATTAGTCCTGCAGTTATCACTAAAATAATGTAATGTTTCTGCCTAAATAAGCAAAAAATACCTGATTAGTGCTTTAAAAACTGTCCAAGTGCTCATAACTCATGGTCATGGTTGATATAGTTTGGATCCTGTAATAAACTACAGGGAAAACTCTGCCCCACTGCATTCAGATCCTTCCCCACACCCCCAATTTCATTTGATCTAACTATAGCTGGCTAGAAAATGACAATTCATAGCTAGGTGGTGTTCAAAGTCTAATTGCTCCACAGTTTTCTCAGTACTTCAGAATTTCTTAATTACATTAGCCAAGGTGAGAATAATTGCTGCTTTCATATCCTTGAAACTCCTCATACAAAAGAGGCTTATGCAAGAATCTGCTCATTCTCTCCAATAAATGATCTCTCTGTTATTACAGAAAATGTTTGGGGGGACTGCTGGGAAGCATTCCACCACACCATTATGCACCTGAACAAAACCTGAAACTTGCAGGCACAAGACTAAATTATAGTCTGGGGCAATCATCAGAACACAATTTGTTTTGTTTTTTTTTCTCTCCTCATTTTTTTTTTCTTTTTCTCTTTTTTTTCCCTTTTTCCCTGGAAGTTGCTCTTTCAGAAGAACGAGCCCCAAACCTAGAAGTAATCCATTGTTTTGCACTTGGAGATCTTCTGGATAGAGGAAATCTGCTATTTACAGGTCACTGGTGCTCTGACATTGCTCCTGGTCACAGATGCTGATGTGGAACTCCTACTCTGTGCCAGTCACTCTCCTTATTTCCCCTTTTTTCACTAAATCCTTGATCAGGGACCATTTCTCCCCCTGGTTTGTACATCTTCAGGATCTTGAACTGTGTGCAAGGCTTCTAGATGTCTCAGCATTGTAGCTGTGTGCTTGTGCCTCAAGTGCAATAAAGCCACTCAGGCAGGGAATTAGACATATTGTTCTCCCTGAAGCTCCAGCAATTAAGTATAAACATATGCATGCACAATAAAATGTCATGTTTCCCTTCTGAGGCTATGACTACCATTAGAAAAAGAAAAAATGTATTTCCTAACATGCCAATTGGATACACTTAGTGTGAGAAGAGAGTATTCAGTGAGTCAAACGCTTAATCCAAGTAGCAAGTTGTACACAAATTTCTGATAAGGTAGAAAAATTTCACACCCTGTTCTGGGGAAAATATTACATTTTATGGTGCTTTACAGATGATGACAAATCCGATTAAAATCCTGAAAAAAATATATATACAAGTTAAACATGGATATTTAAAATGATCCAGTTTTTTGGATGCAGGAAAAGAAGTAAAATGGGTGTTTTGTAGGAATAACAGCAAGTGCCATAGAGGTTTTACACAGGGTCCTTGGCAAGAAGTAATCTGATTATAGCTACAGGGCCAGTTTCTCTTGCACCACATGAAATAATGCTCAGAAATAGTCCAAGTACTTCTTCCATTTGCTAGACAAACTCGGAGGATAAATAGGATGGAGAGTCTAACGGTGAGGTTTGAAGGACTGCAAGAATATCAAACCTTTCAGATTTGCTCCACAGCTGTAAATCAAGGTGGGTTGTGCCATCATTCAGAGGCAGCCAAGCTATAATTTAGGAGCTTTTCCCAGTTACTGTGACTGGCTGAAGTACAATGGCAGGAGCTTTGCAGAGGTTTAAATGATTTTTAAGATAAGATGCCAGAGCATGCTGTACCCTGTGTCCATCCATCTGGGCTGGGGCAGATCCACAGTCCCTGGTACCCAGCAGCTGTGCCTTTTGTGACAGTTCTGCTACAGATATTTCCAATATTTCCAGATCCTCCATCTGGATCCTGTCTCTTGAGGACTGGTCAGGTCTCACAGTAGCTCTAAAGGTCTGGGTAGCAATGAGAAATCACATTCCTAGGAGTTAGTGCCAGAGAAGCTCTGATCCTGAGAGACAGAGGTTTGTAGAGGTCAAATATTTTTGGTAGCTTTTCTAGTGCTTTTTAACAACCAAGTGATTCAAGGCAAGAAATTCTGCTCTAAGAGTGTGGCATGCTTTGGCTGGGAGTACAACCATGGACCCAATCCAGCCATGCTCCATTTCCTTGTTGCAAACCAGGTAATGCTGAATTCCTGAATTCCTGTTCTTGTTGGCTGTAGTGCTCACAGAAAACAGAACATATTCCAAGGCATGATTCCTGGTGGTGTGACAAAGAGCCTAGCAGATGAACTCGATGGCTCTGCCTGCCATGGATCCAGGAGGACCTGGTTTCTCACAGGCTTGTCCTACTCCTTGGCACCTCAGCATGCTCCTAAATCCAACCAGGTGTCATTCCTTTCCTGTGACCTCACATGAAATCAGTATTCTGGAACAATTTCTCTTGGACACTTGATGCCAACTTATTTTCTGAACTTCAATAAGGACCATCATTTCTTCATGAGAGTTAAGTACTGGGAGGTGCTAAAACGGTCATAAGTGACCTTTTCTGGTGAAGGATGACAAATGATCAGTTTGTGGGGATTTTGGGAGTGGGAAGAGGACACAAGGTTTTCAATTTGACTGTCAAGGTTTGGACATGAAATTCTGGTTGAACCAAAGGAGATGAGAAAGGCAAGCTTACACGTGTAGTTCCAGGAGGGTGGGAAAGATATCCTGGAAGAACTAGAAAATCACCCTGGAAATGAAAAGGAGTCTTGAAACAACTTTCAGAATTGATAGCTGCTGTTCAGGTGTGAAAATATATGACCACAGTGAGGAAGCATATTTTGATGAATATTTTTGACTAAAAACTAGCTCAATGATAAGTGGCAGGAGAAAGCACCATGATGTTGTTCCCAAGTCTGTGAACACACATTTAACGTGCCCCTCTACACAAGGGGTAAAAGAAGATCAAGGTTGGCATGAAGTAGCAAAAAAACCCAGCATTTGCCTTTAGTCAGGGGAGCTGTTGCCATCATTATCAATCAGAAAATCCTTGGAATTGGTTTTGCTCTCAGGACATGTAGCATTTGTTCTTACAAACATGCTCAGAAATATGTTTTGTCTCTATGAAATGAAGGGGGTAGCTGTGAGAGAAACTAAACCCACTTCAGAAATTTTACTCCTGTTTTCCAAGGGAGCTGAGTGCAAACTGGGACCAGAGAAGATTTGTGCCTAATTTTGAGTCCAAACTTGTGCTCAGGACCAAAGGCTGGTAAAATTTCCTGGCATTCACTGATTCAGTAGCAATGCACAAGGTTTATGGAAAACACCCTTCACTGCATTTTTCTGGCAAGCAGGAGGGATGGGTTCATTGTCCTGGGAAGGAGATCCTGAATTTCCTGTGGCATTTCCCTACAAGTGAAGTTTCTCAGGTGCAGTCACCTGCTGGAAAATCAGCCCTGGATCCCCACTAAGGAGACTAAGAGATGCTTAGGTGATTTAGATGGGTTACAGGTATTTGGAAAAACCACATCCTCCTGCCAGGAGTGCTCCTGAGCCCCTTGGAAAACTGCTGGAGATTTTCTGGGAGCCCAAAGCAGGGCTGAGAGCCTTCCCACCGAAACTCCTCATGCTGAAGAAGCTGGGCTTGCCTCTAATCAACTCTGCCATTTCAGTGAATGACACTCTCAAGGGTTTCTTCTTTTGGCCTTCTCTTCTAATAGTATTTTTCCTGCACTACCAGCGGTACTTTGTGCTCCCCATTAAATCTCCTAAAGTGTCATTCTCCCCAGGGTGAAACAAAGAGCCCAGTGATGCTTCAGGAGGATTCACATGGTAGTTGCTGATACACCATGCAACAAGATATGTGGATGTGGCTCTTGAAGACATGGTTGAGTGGTGGACCTGGCAGAGCTGGACTCAATGATCTCAAGGGTCTCTCCCAACCTAAATGATCCTGTTATTCTAAGATGATGAGAGATCTCTGGTAGAAAAAGAGGAGGAGCTGGTCCCAAGTGAAAATGATTTCAAAATTACCTGATGGGAAGTGTCATGTGTGGACAAAAGGAGCAAGTGGGGTTGTTTATTCTTAGTTGTCTGTGTCAGTTTTAAGCTGGGGGACCTTTCCATGGCTGTGACCTAAGGCTTTCTGTCTTTTGTTTGTATATGATCCTCTGAAATGTCTGTCCTTCAGCCACTTGGGTTTTTGCCCTCCCACAGGGGCCCCTTCAGCAGAAGTGGATGAGCTAATATGGATTTGCTTTTCCTGGCATCCTGCTCAGAAGGTGCAGCTGTGGAAGGGGAAACATCTCCTTATCTGCTACAAGGTCTTAAGCTATGGGGATGCAGACTTCTCTCCTCAAAGGTGGATAGAAACAGTGTGGTGTGGGCTGATGCTGTTGAGGGCACCTACCCCAAACCAAATTTTACAGACCAGTGAGGCTTCCAGGAGGACTGGGAGCTTGTGGATCTGGGCACCATGAGTGCCTGCTCACATGCTGTGATTTGTGGTATGTTGCAACACTTTCTGGAAGTGTTTAGATCATTTAATGGTCCCTTTGTAGCATCTGAGGAGACAGGATTTGACACACCTTAGTCAGCCTTTGACGAGGAGAACGTTTGTGTTTAATTAACTCTGCCCTACAGTAATGGGTGCAAGGCTGTGGAAGGCTGAGCAGGGATAGGAACAATGCTATCCAAGTCCAGAAATGCAGAAAGAAATGATGAGTTTAACGGGGCATGAAATTATCCACTCTGTTTTCTTCAAAGTTAATTGTAGTTCACAACACAATCTGACAAAACCCTGTCAGAAACCCAAAAACATTTGCCTTCAGTGTAGGATGCTGATGTGTAGCTCTCAGGGCTCTTAGCAAATTACTTGCCCCAGACACCAAAAGGCACAAAAGACTGCTCCCTGTATCTCAGAAGAATTACACATCCAGATGGAGAACCTGGAACATGCTGAATTTGTTTGCCAGTGATGTAGGAAATGAGAAACTCCATGGCTCTCTTAGAGCTGACAAATGATAGTTGGGAGTGACTTGATGGATGACAATATGATGCTCTAAGGAGTTGGTTTTAATCCTTCCTAGGGAGAGCTGGGTTCCTGGGCTGCTTTGGGCATCCCGGTGTGAGCATGGGACAAGGATATTGCTCCAAAGCCTGAATAGACTTCTGTGTCTGCATCCTCATTTTGTCCCATTCAAATGGTTGAAAATTTACTCACACAGAACTGCTTCAGCATAAAATTCTTTATGTTCAGTAAGTCTTAAAAATTGGATGATCGCATGAATGTTTGAAGGTCTAGTAGCAGACAGAATCTCAGACTCTTGCAGCCAATTTGTGTTTGAATATAAAGCAAATAAAAACTTTACAAATACTGACTTTTACCTCAGACTTGTAAACTGTCCCAGCCCCACCTCATTTTAAACCCAAACCAGCTACTCCTGGCTCAGCATCCTTTATCTCTGCTGCCTTCTCTGTGTCATTGGTGGGAGGGTCTTCAGCAGAAAAATTAATGACAGGAAGATTAATTTCTTTTGCTACTGTGGAGATGAAAAATTCGCTGCTGATCCAGTGTTATTTAGGTGTGGCTCAGTGGCAGGTGACCCCTTTCTGAAGTTCTGCCACAAAGAGAGATGCTGTTGAATGTGATAGAAAAAACCTTTAAAGCTACAATATAAATGTAGAACACTAGCAAATACATGTCAGTTGGCTGAAATGACACCTGTTAATGGCTTTATATATGGAGTGATTGAGAATCAGCCCTTTGAGTCTCCTAATTGTTCTGTCACTGGTTTCCTGGGACCAGAAAAGAAGGAATGTATTTTCTATTTGTTGGGGACTGTAGTAGAATCATGAACAACACTTTAACCAGAGAGAATAAAACCCTGGGGCTGATCTACCAGTAGTTTTACCTTGGATTGCACTGATTTCTGTCTGCCTCTGATATGGAGGCATTGCCAGCTCATATTTCTTCTATGCTTTTGTGGTCTTCAAACAAGAAGAACAACGTCTTTAGACAACAGTGGGATGTCTGAGGGCTCTGGATCAGTCATGTTCTGTCCAAACTAGACTGATTATAAGGAAAAGTTTGAGTACACAGATCCATTCTGCTCTGCCTGTTAGCAATAGCTGCAAACCAAAAGCTCATGGCTGATGTCTCACTCACAAGACTTGACAGGTTTGGGTGCTTCTGCTTTGCAGTGAAAGGCTGCCACAGTCAGAGTTTCCCTTCAGCACCACTTTGTTCTGATGGGGCATTTTTTGATGTCATCAGCAGCTATGGCCATGGCAAACCACACACCAGGTGCTGACAAGTGCTCCTGACACAGTTTAAAAATAAACTTGTTGTGGATTAAGCTCTTGCAGTGTCTGTCTGCTGCTCTCCCTTCTCTCCCTGTAAGCTGTCTTGGCTTTTCAGCAGAGACTGGATTTCAGCACAGCAAATTGATGTTCTGTCACGTGCTTTAAAATTGTTCTATGGTTCATTGTATGATTTATTGCTTCCAGCCAACCAACAGTTGAAATGTCAATTTGTATTATCTCTCCTTCAAACCTATATTAACAGTGACCCTCTGAGCCACTGTTAAAAACAGCAGAACAAGACATCTGGGAGAGATCTCCAGTCACTGCTGTCACAGTGGGACCCTGAAAGCTGTGATCCACTGTGCTTTCCATCTCATGGTCTGGAGAAACCACTTCAGTGTGTGAGAAGGTTTTTAAATAAGAAGCTGTGCTTCATGTTAAGAAGGGAAGAAATTCCTGTTTCATCCACACCCTGTTCCATCCTGTTGGTCCTGGGTCTGCCTGACAGATGCTTTCCCCCCTGAAAATCTCCCTGATAATTGTGAGTAGCAGATGCCAATCTTGCTCAGCACATGTTGGGATGTGATGTAGCACACGGTGATTAGATTTGCTTTGATTCATTCACATCACACTCATTCAACACACGGATTCTTCAGGCTGAGGCAACACTAATGACTTTTCAGCATATGGGATAGGATGGATCATTTGATGGTCACTGATAGTTTAATTTTGGTTTGGTTTTTTCCTCTTATTCTTCAAGAAATAGACCAGAAAATTATTTTGGTTTGTGAGGTTTTTTTTCTATTTTGCCCAGGTTTTGTCTAAAAATAAGCCATAAATATTGCACAGTATTTGGCTTCAAATATTTGTTTGAAGTGCAAAGGTCTTTGATTTATTCTTCTAGAGGGCAGCTTAGCCTTAGATTTTATTTCAAATAGGAGTGTATCCCCTCCCTTCTAGTAATGTTTTCTAGTTTTCCAGACTTGCTTGGAATCTGCGTGACCCTTGCAACACCTCATTTATGAATAATGATGTAACAAGATTAAGACTGACATTTCTGTAGCAAAGGCTGCTGTTGAGCACAGCTACCACCTCATACTTGGAATTCTTTATTGATTGTAATGCATAGGTAGGCTGGAAGGGGGAAAAAAAGGGATCTACTTATTTTGTGGAGCACATTTTCTCCTTCAATGAACATGTGCAAAGTGAGATAGAGCATAGACATAAACTGATGGAGTAAAGATAACACAAAAACTACCTTCAAAGTTTGCAGATGATGCACTCCAAATTCCTGCAGTTATTGCTGTCTCAGGAGTTTACATGGGCTAATTTAAACTGTATTTGTGCTAATGTAAATGATTTCTTTCAGAAGTGCTTTGTGCACAGTCTGTGTGCACAAGGAGTAGGGGTAGAACTGAATTTTGAACTATGAAACATACTGTTAATCTGATACTGAGATGACAATGGAATACAACAACCCAGTGTACAATTTTTCTTAATAGCTTGATTGGAGGCATTTTGATTTTTCTAATTCAAACCTAAAGGAAAGATGGCATGAACCAAATGCTGAAGATACTTTAGTTCATGTTGTAAATGTTTGATCCCATTTTGTCACCTGAACTTAAAAGGAGTTTAAGAACTCAGTAAAATTGCTTCTGACAAAATGATGAAACTCTTTCTAATAGCTAAAAAAACATTTTTCCAACCTCTTTTTCAGGATGAAAATAATGTTATACAGTGTAGAAAAAGAGGTTTCAAAGAAGTGAGTGTGTTTCCTTCTGTATATTATACCTTCTTAGCTAGGTCTGTTAGCAGCTATTTGCACAGAAATATTTTATGTTACATAAAATACATATATAATGTGTATATCTATCTCAACACTATTGATGATACTGACAGGTACTTTTAGTATTGTGCATGTGTTTGAGTCAGCTCTTCTTTAAACCAATGTTTCTAGGCATAAATAAACTGGGGAGAAGGGAGATTGGGCAGGAGAGAAGGAGAGGTTTGCTGATGTTTGGGTGAGGCTTTGGTACTGCAGATGCTTTATGTTGTTTATTTATTTATTATTTATTTATTGCTACTTCTGCATTCCCAGTGACTGGAAATTTCTGTAAATGTAGGTTAAACACTGACATCTAGTGCCTAGAACAAAGCAGCCAAACATGTTCTGAGACTCTCCAGCTTTGGGGCCTCCTGGGCTGGGTTTAACTGCTCAATAATATCATGGACTGCAATATGTTATGGGTATTATATCAATGTTTCTAAGCTCAGATTTGACAAATTTGGGGCCATCTAGACTGACATGCTCTCATGCCCTTGCTAATCACACCTTTCTCCAGGAGACAGAAGGAGAAGTTGAGCTAAACACCAGCTGACAGAAGCAACTCACCACGACTTTCAGTACTTCCCCATCTCTGAAAAAACAGGTCTCCTGATCCCTTTTGGAGGGATTTTTGTCTTTTTTGGTGGTCCAGAGGCAGCCAATCGATCCCTGATGAGCCACCAGAGGTTTCCCCTTTCTCAGTTTCCAGCTGATGGATTCCTGCTGTCAGCAGAGCTGCAAAGTAAGTTACTTAACATTTTATATATTTATTATTACACAGGTCCTTAGAATTACTTACTTCCTCTGTTTGTGATGATCTGTTTTAATGATGACTTCCAGCAAATGCTTTCAAAGAATCTCAAAGACCCACAGTGCCCAAGGACAAAAAGGAATTAGCAATTCCTGGCAATAGGACTCCTCTCTCTGGCTTTGTTCTTTAGGCTGCCCTTCAACACAAAAAAACCCCCAGCCAACTAAACAAAAACCCAACCAAAAACCCCAAACCACAACAAAAGAATTAACCCCCTTAAACATGGTTATCCCCCTAGATTTGGTCATGCTTTCCCCACTACTAAGAAAGGAGTCTTGCAAAGCCTGTTTAAAACACTCTTCTTGCCCAGTGCATTTTTAAAACTTCTTACTTTCCCATTTCTTATGCTTCTTTTTGTTATCCTCTTAAACCAGGACTGCCTACTGATTTTTAACTGGCATTTAAAATTATTATTATTTGTAGTAGTAATTTCAAGACCATTATGAAAATGACAGAGGAAAGTTCTGGTTTGCTTTGCTGCCACTGCCGCCTCATGCCCTTAACCCCAGTCCCCTTTTTTTAAATGCTAAATAAGATTATTTTTTTTTTCAGTCATCCTGCAGGATGAGTAGTGCACAGCTAGGGGCACCAAGGGGGAGTAAAAATGCAGTGGGTGCTGCAGGGTTCATTTCTGTAGGTCAGGCTTTGGTGACTGGACCAGTTCAAAACACATAATTCTGCCCCAGATTATAAAGAAAGCATTTGAAATTCACATTCAGACAGACAATGTACCAGCTTAAATGTCTTTAAAAACCAGAGAGGCAAATATTAACTTGTGTTACTTCTACAGGTGACTCTGGTGTTTTCAGGTACAAAATTAATGAGGCCAAGTTGGTTTTGGGTAGATGCTTTCCTAAAAAAAGGTTTATCAGACTTCCCAGATGCAATACAACAGAGATCCTTCACTTTACTCCTGGGACAACTGAAGCAGAAATGCAAGCCCATAGCACAGGCTGGGAGCCACAGTGAGTGGGCTATTAAAACATATACAAAAACAAACAAAACAAAAAAAATATATACTATTGGTATATACACCAAGAGTTGGCTCTTCTTGTTTCTCCAGAGGAGGTAGTTAAGCCTTTAAATCAGCTAAGAAACCAGCTCAACAGTGTGGAATAATTATAGGGCATTTCTTGCTCATTTTTATATAATCCATTAAGTATCTCGTAGATTTATCTTCCTATCTCTGCTGTTATATGTCATTTGCAGTTCTTAGTCTAAATAACTATATTTATGAGATTAGCCAGTAGACAGGCTGATGAGATTTGGTATCTGGGATCTAAACTCAGTATTTCTTTCAATCTACCATGAATAAACAATTTGTTATTTTTTTAAACTCTTGTTGTCTAAAATAAAAAAGTAGGTATGTTCTAGATACATTTGTTTATTCTGGCTACTAAAATATAGAAATTACAGAATGAAGTTCTATGCCAGCCTGTCTTTTAGGAAACCTGAAATCATATCTGAGCTATTAAAGTTTAATAGCTAGTGGGGGGAGAGAAGTAATTACTTCCCATAACATCTTTCTCTATCAAGAATTTCATTGTAACACTGATGCAAAATTATTCCAGTGGCATTATAAACTGCCTTGTAATGTCTGATAATGACACCTCTTACTGCCACAGAGAAACCTTTGTTATGACTTCGATTTCACATTCATATCCTGCCCCAAATAGGAAGATGAATAGAATGAAAGTAGATAACTAATACATCATGGTGGCATTTGAGCTGAGAGTTATAATTTTTTTAAAATACATATGTGAGAACGTGAAATAAATCAGCCAGATTTTTGTCTCGCCAAAAAGAGGCAAAACTCAATTGTCTGCATAGGCATTTTACTCATTTCCCATCAACAGGAACAGTGTCAGCGAAGTTCAAATTTCCTTTTGGCTTCACTGTTGGCTCTTTAAGGATTTTTTTTTTTTTTTACATAGCTGATGGAGATTTTACTTATACCATTTCTTGAAGTTCCTTTTGCCTGTCCTTTTTCAAACTGATAGTCCCTAGTTTAAAGTCTCCCTCCATCCTTTGCTTTCCCTCCCTTTCTCATGCCACAGTGTTCAGTGTCACTCTGCTGGAACAAAGCCTAACCTAACCTAACTAGGATGGCAGTGAGGAGGTTCCCAGGAAATGTTTTACTGTTGGAAAAGATGGGCTTTGTTGAAATCCGACACAATGAAAGAATGTAGATGTAATCTACAGATCAGATGCAAATTTTTATTTATTACCTGTTCACTCCGATGTTCAAAAGCTTGACTTGAGCTTTCTGTAATTTAGTTTTGACTTTGTGCTTCCTTTTGTTTTAACCTTAAATATAGGATGTTGCAGAAATTTGATAACATAGGGAAATAGGATTTTATGTATAAAATTTCAGCTTTCTAATGAGAGAAATTATTTGGTATTTTTTAATAAGATTATGTTGTGACCTTTTTTTGTCCCTTTGGGCCTTTGATTTATCTTTAAATGCTATATTCTTGGGATGGAGAAGTAATTTCTGACTTTTTCTGACCAACCACGCTTGTATGGGAGCTGAATTATTTTAAGGAAATTAAAACACCTCTAAATTCTTCAGATGTTTAGACCCGAAGCAGCTTCTCTCTCTGTCAGCTACGGCCTGAATTGCTTTCTAAAAATTTTTGGTTTTTAAATTATTTCAGTGGCAGCAATCATATTGCAGCGAGGTTGTTTGCCTTGCCAAAGGGTTCACTAATTCCCATCAGCAGGGACAGGTTCCTAACATACAGTGGTGGCTCTGCTGATGGTGTTTCAAGTGACCCTTATAATCACTGAGCATCAACTGGCAGTGAAGTTTCAGCATTAAACTTTAACTCCACTCATTTGGGGTCTTAATTGTGCTTTGAAACGTTTGATGGCTTGGCTGACCTTTCTCTGGGTTAACTGAAGACTCAGATTTGTCTGCCAGGAGGGAGCTGCTGAGGAAACCTTGGAGCGTGGCACTTGATTGGTGTCACTGAGACAGCGTGGTCTGGTGTCTCTAGGGTTAGAAATGCCTCTGAACTTTTTATGGGCTTTAACGGGAGCTATAGAAAAAAGGAAAACGTTGGGAATGCCAAGAATTTTACAAAGAGTAGGCAATGAGTATAAATTGAAGAGCCACTTAATGTTAAACGCAGGGATTGGATGTTATAATCCCTTTTTGTACTTCTAAAGCATTTCTAACCCTTCCTTTCCCCATAGGGGATCTCCCAGGAGAGCAGAGAATTTCCCTGAAAGTGGAAAGTCCTGCATTGCCATCTCCCCCAGGCTGCTTTCCTGCCATGCAGCAAGGGCACCCCAGGTGGGACTGGGGCAAGGCCTTTGGTGAAAATCCTAACAGTTTGCTGAAAATCCTAACAGTTTGCAAAATTCCTTTCCCCTGATGTGGAGCTATTTTGGAGACTTGCAGTTTTCACCAAAACTAGCAATTTTATCATTTTTTTTTTTTTCCTTTTAGATGTGATTCAGTACTACAAAGATGGACAGATGATGCCCACAATGGGTGCAGATATTGCATCTGTAGACTTTCTCCTGCCCCTCTGAATACTCCTCATTTCCATGCTGGCCTTAAGGCTGTGTGCTGACATTTGTTCTGCCAGTCCCTGTGGAACCCGCCTCTCATCTCTGTGTAATTAGTCTGGAAGCCACGAGACAGGAACCCTTCCTGGCTGTGTTTTAGCAGGAGCCAAGGGCAATACCAAGCTCAGAAGGTAAGCAGTGGGGCAGGCAGGTGAATTCAGGCTGGGGGATGATTTTGGGGCATTGTGACTGATGAAGGGGAGCCTCATTTCAGGGGTCTGCAGTACCTACAGGTCACACCAAAGAGAAAAAACATCTTTTGGGGTGCTGCTCTCCAAACCCCCATTCTTGAAGGCAAAAGGGAATTTGGTGCCCAAAAACTGCCCTCTGCTGTAAGGATGTATGGGCTCATCCCAGGCTGCAACCCTGGCCGCAGGAAAGTGTCCACATTCCCACTGTGAGCACTCCCATCAGCAGGACCTGTGGGCTCTGGATCAGACCCTGGTGGGGAGGATAGAGTGAGGAAGGAAATAAGGCTCAGGTTTTTTTCCAGCCTATGGGAGAGGGGAAAACCCTGTGGTGCTGGGAATGCCATTGACAGCCAGGGATGTGGCACATTTTGGCAGAGATTACAAAATCAACCTGGCATCTACGCTTTTAAAGTTCTGTCCCCTTGGCTGAAACCCTGTAAAATATCAGCCTCCTGCAATAATATTTTATCTCGTAATTATAATCCCAGAGCATGCAAAAGAAGTACCAAGAAGAATATAGCCTTACCTTCATCCTTCAGAGCGTTGGGTTAACCCCAGCCACTGAATAATAGCACCCACAAAATAGGTTTTATTGGAAGGAACAAGAGCAGGAGGACTCTGCAGCCAGCAGAGGTCAAGACTGGTTGCCTCTGCAAAACCATTTCAAGCCTCTTGGCTTGAGACTATGTCATTAGCTTGTGTAAGTGATTAATCTGAGAAGTATTTATTCAGTAATGGACTATTTATTGCACAAACTTTGGTCCGTAATCTATTTACTTGTCTCTGCCAGCACATCACATAGTAGCATTGGAACTAACATCGAACAAAATCCAAAGTGGTGTGGTATCACCTTTTGATTTCTTCACTTACCATTCATTTTTCTTACCAGGGATAAGTCCTGCAGACTTTGATCTCTTAGCAAACCCATGCTGGTAATTTTTCCTGCTTTGCCAGGCCTTGGGCCTCAGCTCACTGGTGATGCTCAGTTGAGACATGGTTTAAGCACCATCCAGTCTGAAGCATTGAGGAGCAGGACAGTGATGGCAGCTGAGGAGAAAAGGAACAAGGTTGGAGGCCACAAGTCTGTAAGAAGAAGGTAAATGTTGAGGGTCAAAGTTTTTCAGTGAGATGCAGGTCAGGAGAAAACTGGAGGGGATAAGTTCCAGGTCAGAAACATGAGCTCTGCAACAGAGTTGGATGCATTGTCCATTTTTTGTAGCATCTTGCTTTATTTATTTATTTATTTATTTATTTTTGTGGGAGCAAGATAAAAATGCTTGAGCTACCTACCAGAGTATGTGAATCCAGGAATTGCTTATTGAGAGGAGGATTGCACTGACAGGACTGGATCTCAGCAGCAGGCACAGCTTCCTGCAGGGGATACAAGGGGTTGATGTCCAGCACGTGTAAACTGAAAATGCCTCACTTGGTACAGGCACAGCTGATATGCCTGGGCCAGAGGGCATGTCAGCTTCTAGGGAAGAGGGATGAGAAATGCCCTGGGGACTTCTCATCCCTCCTTAGTGCCAAACTGAAGGGACAGGGAGACCATTCTTTATTTCCTTTCATCCCAGCCGTGTCTGCTGCCTACCTTGAGCCATCCTCAGGAGTCTTGGGGCAGCACCCAGCTCAGCTTTTCCAAGCAAACCTGCTGCCTTGTCATCTGTCAAGGACACCTGCTCTGGGCAGCTATCTGCTCTACCTGGGCTTGGAGCAAACTCGATGCTACCTGTGGAATTTCCGTGTTTTAGGGCAGAGCTGGCTGCAGACGCTGGATTTTGGCAGCAGCGGAGCCGTGAGAGGGCGGTGTTGGACCGCGGCAGCCGCGGCTGCACGGGGCAGCGCTCCGGAGCATCTTCGCTGCATTTTGGGATCTTCAAGCCTTGGCATTTAGCAACGGGGGTTAGGTGCGACAAAATCTCCTTTCCCCCTTTCTTTTTTTTTTTTCTTTCTTTTTTTTTTTTTTTTTTTTTTTTCCCCAGTTTCTCCTTTTCTCTTGAGGTGTTTCCCAGATTTCCAGCAGTGCTGGAGGGTGACTTTCTGTCAGCTGAACATCCCGGGAATCACAGGTGTGCAGCTGGCACAGCCAAGACCTCCGTCATGCCCCACCACACCCTTGAGCTGTCTCCCAGCCAAATCTCAGCATCACGAGCTCCCTGAGGTGAGCCTCTGGCTATCAAGCCCTAGAATAAAAAGCCCCATTGATGACAGGTAAAAACGTGTCGGGTTATTTTGCTTTGCACAGTGTAAAGCTGCCCCTTTTCTCCTACACTGCTTGGTTTTACCTCATTTTTTGTGGTTGCAAATGATATTCTTTTCTTTCCCAAACCCCAAAACTTTTTCTAGATGCAAAGTATTGCACCTGATTGAGTGTGGTAGTAGTGAGCTGCCTTCCCCTTTATCTGCTGCTGCTGGACAGATGACTCCACACTACAGCAGAGCACTTTCAGATTACTATCTTTCTTCTGTGAAAATTTGCCTATCAGTCTAAGTGGCATCTGGAGATGGGAAAGCAGAGCTTCAGATACCCCACCTTTCTTTCACCAAGTCAACAAGGAGATTGATTTTTCTTCTGCTATGCTAGCAAAGCCACAGGCTTGTTTTTGATTCCTACACTGTATGGCAAGGATAGGAGTTTGGGGGGAAGGAAGGAAGAAAATTTTGAGGGACCAGCTTTGCCCCTAGCAGTTATTGAAGGGATGCCTACCAAGGAGAGGTCTTGCTAAGGCAGACAATATGATCATTGCTCTGTCTCACATAGAATCAATGGGTCATTAATGTTTGAGCCAGACTCTTATTTCACTGCAGTTGTCTGCGTTGTCAAGGCTTTCCTCAATACATCAAAAACCTGAAGGACTAAACAGCTCCAGCAATGGCTGGAACAGGAGTTATTCCTGATCTAAAGCAAACCCTGCTGCGGGCTACTCTTTCTCTGATATTTGTAATGCTGAACAAAGCCAATGACCAACACAAGATGCTTACTGTTCCCTTAGGTTAAAGTTTTGAGAGGATAAAGATTACCTCCAGGACTGAATCCTGCTTTTGACCTGATGGATGCATTGCAGGCTCTGCTCCCTCTGCACCCTCAGCTTCCCCCAAAAAAGAAGGAGACCTGAGGGAGCCAGAAAACCAACCATTGTCAGCCTTGTATTGTCTGAGATATTTAATTTACAAAGGTGGGGACATTTGTACCATCAGAGCAGAGCAGAGCAGAGACGTCATTAGCAAGACTAACATGAATGCCTTGTGAAGATCAGGAGGCTGTTTTGAAGGAAGTCCCTTCCAGTACTGAATTCTTCAGTTGTTCAACTAGCTGGCAGGTGCAGTTTGTTTTACCTGGTTGCTTGGTTGCTTTGGTCTTTAAAAAGTCTAGTAAATACCTAAGAGAAAGAAAGTGGTTCACCTGTTCTGCATAGTAAAAAAAAAATAAAAAAATAAACCACCCCAAACTGTTTAATGGAGGGAGTATCTGTCTCTCTGTGGTCAGTGATGCTAAACTGGAGTTTCAGTGGAAAAGGGCTCAGCCCTGGACAGGTTTTCCAGGTTAATTGGTGGTGATAACTGTGGTACTGTGCTCGTGGCTTTGTTAAGCATGGAGTTCAACAGAAGTGCATGGGTATCATCCCTCTTTACACCTGGGCCTGTGATGAGAGGATGAGCTAGTTTAATGGCTCTCTTTTTTGAGTATTCTGGGGTTTACAGTGACTAATACCTTTCCATAAGACATCTCAATCAACAGAGACAACTGTGTTTAGAGAGCAACATTTTTCACCTGCTTGTCAGCATGTCAATCAGTACCAAAACACGCAACCTCCTCCTGAATCCCACAGCAAATCGTTCATTTTTTTAAACATCATCTGCTGTCAGTAATAGTGTTGGAGATGGGTTAAGACAGCCACGCTTCTGCTCCATACCTATGGAGAGAGCAGAGCTTAGAGCATCTACCTGAGAGGTGCCACCATTTAGGAGGGACAGCACTGTTTTGCTGTTTGGGTTTTTCCTTGCAGTTAACTGTAGATACACATGAAAAGGAAAACAAACAAACAAAAAACCCCAGCGGGCTATTAACAAGTCGGTTTAATGTTGACAATGGCACTTTGCAGTGGGAGTGTAATCTGCTTAATGTTCCAGAGCAGAGCAGCCCCGTCAGTTCACATCCCTTTTGTGAGCAGTGGTGGCAACGCTTCCCCCAGAAGTTAAAGCCGTGTGTCTCATTTCTGAGAAAGGCTTATTCATAAAAAGAGAGGGAAAATTGATTGTCTGATCCACAGAAGGAAAAAAAAACACACAAGGGGATAAATTTAGAGAATTAAGATGGGCAGACAGATTTCTACAACTCGCGTATGTAAAAATCTGCGCCTGGTAGACTTCAGCTATGTCATTTCAGATGCATTTCTCCAACCCACATAAATACTTCTGTCCATTGGAAAAGAAGGAAATTTCATTTTTCAAAGCTCTACAGTGATCTCATTATTAAAAACAGAGGGAAAAGATATATCAGGAAGGCAAAGCAGTTGCAGCCACACAGTTGTTTTCAATAATCCAGTGAGTCACTAGATAGAAGAGTCTTTTATTTCTCCCTGTGGTTCAGACTAAATTGTTTATTAAGATTTTGGTGCATTATTTAAAATTAAAAAAAAAAAAAAAAAGAGAAAGGAAATTGTACCTCTTTATTTTAAAGACTGTTGCAATAATAATTTGGATTATTCAAATTATCAAGTGCATTTTATAAGGTAGTAGCCACAGCAATTTTTTTCCTCATATCAGAAGATATTCCCTGGCTTTTCCATCTCATTCATAGTCATACATAAGGATGCTGTTTACAAGGCATTGCTACAGGGAGAAAAAAATATTATAGAAATGAAAACTTGATCCAACCAATGGCTGGATTTATAATGAAAGACCTAAGTGGAAGGTAAACAGCAGCCTAATGTAATACTTTAAAGGCAATTATTGAAAAGTGATGTATAATAGCTGCAAAGGGGACCTGTACTTCAGACCTTCACCCATGCAGAGGTGTGGAATAGAAGCTAATTGCATATGTAGCTGTAATGCACACTGCACAGCCAGAACAGACAAATGCAAATATTTAAGATATTTCACTTTTTTAAAATCACAAGGTCGTGAACTTACATTTTGTTTTTGTTTCTTTTTCCCCAGGAAATTGGACAGGAGGCTGGCTGAAAGTGTACCAGAGCTCTACAGGGATTTCTTGTGCCCTTTCAAGGAAGGATTTGCTGTGTTCCAGAATGTGTAAATATTGTTTGGGGCTTGTTTTGTTTTGTTTTTTATCTCAAGTGCTTGCCAAGGAAATTGAACTGTACGAACATAATTAGCCAAGGGCTGAACATTTAATCTTAAATTCTGAGTCTTCATTAAGTCTTAATTTAAACCTCAGGAGGGAAGCTTGCAGCCATTCCTGTTCATGAGGATGGATGGAATTTGTGGCAGGTTTTTAGGGCAGAAGAGGGAAACCACTCAAATGGGGAAAGCTTGGAAAACTGTGCTGAAGCCACTAAGTGGTCAAGTGGTTGGAAAATGGGACAAGGTCTGGATTAAGAAGGTGGTGTGGGAGAACTGGAAGGCTTGTGGGTTCAAAAAAAGGAGAGCTTTCCCTCTGTGTGACAGTTACTCCAAATTAGGATGGGATGTTTGGGGGTAGCTTTGTTTTCTTCCCAATAGCATTGTTGTTCTAACCTAAAAAAGGGACAATTTCTGAATTTGAATTGAATCAGTTTTAGTCTATCCAGATGAAATAAGCTGCTAGTACCTTTTATTTTTATCTAAATTTACTGAGAAAAATTTCTACACTAGGCATGATAGAGAAAAAAAATTGATGGAAAAAAATTAAATAAAACAAATCTTTCTATTCCCTTCTGCAAGCACTTTTATGAGCTGGAAAGTCATGGAGAAATGTGAAGGTGCTGTGGTTTCTCCTACACCTTCCTTTGCCCTTTTTTAGTGATAAGAGTTATCACATGACATCTTTGTGAGGAGCATGCCAGACCCTCTGCACATCGAATAAAGTCCAAAAAGCAGTAGAATTAATTCCTGTGACTGTTCATGCCAAATCTGTTCTCTCATTCAGTGTTGTCAGGGACCTTTGTCATAATTTGAAGGTGCCCTCTTGATTTTTCCTGATAGCCAAATATTCAGAAAAGCAGTAACAGAGATTAAAAATAAATATGAAAATCGATTTTTAAACCCAAATAACAAGATTTGTACAGTATTTGCTGATAGTTTCTTTTTCTAGTGGAAAGGCAAGGAGGGGGTGTTGTGCATGGAGAAGCACCCCTACATGAGCCACCTGCCAAGCAGTGCCCAGATACCACCTCAGCCCCATCACTCCTGTTTTTTGCCACTTCCATGAGGACAAGTGAGTTCAATCCCTAAGTTTATAACAAGTTGGGTTCTAAACCCTCTTTATTGAGTGCTTCTGCTCACCTCGGCAGCTACAAGACTTCTACATTTACATGGAAAATGTAGAATAATAGAACTATTTCACATGGAAACAATGAACTGGGAGGATCTGACTGCTGCAGTTCCTACAAATCAACCCACTATGAGCTTCTAAGAAAATGGGCTGGTCCCCTGTGAGCGACTGAATATCTCGTCCTGGGCATGTTAACAGCAAAGCTTGAAATAATGGTGACTTTTGGAAACCAATTTTGATAACCAGACTCTATTTGTAAGGTATTTAGAGCTAATAAAGCTACTGTGGTCTTGGGAGTGCCCTTTTCCTTGAGCACAATGGGAAACTCTTCTTGTCAGGATTGCTATAGAAACAATGAATTATCAGGCAAACGGGACCATCCAGCAAATTGTGCCAGATGGGGGATGTGTGCTGATAACACAGCAGCGTTAATTTGCTGTGTTTTGTTATAAGTAGAGCTTGCATTGCCTATAGAAATGTAAAGAGGCAGGTGAGCTGGAGTGTCTATTATTTATAGACACAGTTTGTGCTGTAAAAATGCATTTTTCATGGGAAGACTTTTTAGAAAAAAAGGGTTTCAGAAACCGCCTTGTAAATAATTATGATTGGGAGCTCCAAATGTGTTTTGAAGAATGGGTGGATATCCTTTAGTCCCCCTTAAAATTCTTTAGATGCAACCTTGAATGTTCTGGAAAGAGTGGGGTGCTTTGGCCATGTGGGCGATACCCCAGCCCCATTGCTGACAGCTTTTAGCATAATGCTGAACCATGGCTGGTATTGCCTTCTGTCATCTCACAAAACTGAGTCATCCATAAGCAAATGCAAACATATTATTAGTATGTTGATGTGCTTGTACTGTATGGCTTGAGAAGCCAGCACCAGCCTGAAGTATGACCCAACAATAACAAGAAGAAAGAATCAGAAACTCCTCAGTATCAAGTGGATAACCTCTCTATTTTCTTTACTGCATTTTGCTCAATGCCACTTGGGAGGATGTTCCTCTATTTTTAAAAAGAAAGAAGACATGAAATATGGCAGGAGATCATTGAGCTGAGAGGAGTTTAGCTTCAGATGTGAGACACACCACCAGGATCACAGAGAAGGCAGGGGAGAGGTGGGAAACAAGGATGAGTGAGAGAGCACTAGGCAAGAGAATGCTGTATTTGGATGTCACATATGAGCTGGGAAGGAAACAAAAAAAACCATGTTTTTGCATGTGGGTGATGGGAAAAATACTGCATCTTCCAGTGGGCTGAATTAGGCACCGACACAGGTTTCCCGAGAGGTGGTAGATGCTCCAGCCCTGGAAACATCCAGGGTCAGGTTGGATGGGCTTCTGAGCAACCTGATCTAGTTGAAAGTGTCCCTGCTCATGCATGGGGTTTGAAAGGACCTTGAAATCCAACCTAAACTGTTCTATGAGTCTGTGAAATGTGAGTGAGGCCCTTGGAAAAGCAAGCTGCCAAGGAGTTTGGCAGGAGGACCAAAAAAAACCCAAACCAATGATACTCTAGTAACAATAATTCAGAGTGGACAACATAGACTTGTTTGAGGACTCTTTTAATAACTGAGGGTGTACTTAAATCCTTTTGGTATGACTGAGATTTAAATACCACTAAAACCCAAGTATGGTCTCAAACGTTTTCTTGAGATCAGTCTTTAGTTCCAGAAAATACAATTATGACATCTGTGTTGTATTGGCTGCTGCTGAAATTTTGTCTTTATAAGACATTTTTTCTATCATCCAATCGGGTGGTTTCTTTCAGGTTCCCAGAGCGCTCTTTTTTGTGCTTCAGGGGAATTTTTGTTACTCCTCAAACAATAATTCTGAAAAACCCCCCACACACGAAAAACTAGCGCATTGCACCACCCCACAATGGGCCCAGTGTTGATTTACTGTCCCTGGTGAATGGCTGAGCTCACATCTCTCTGCCTGCCTGCAGCTCCACTCTGCTCTGCCTCTGGGGTTATGATATCATCTCTGAAGTCCTGCAAACACAGCTGAGCTCCACACTGCTCCCATTGTAGGTCCCACTGCTCAAAACGTGGAGCTAGGGATCCTGGCCAAGCAGCAGAGGATCTCTGGAGGAGGTGGGGATAGCTCTATGCCACTTTCTCCCCACAGACGTTCACCACTGGAATCTGCAAAGGCCAAGTACTTCCAAAGCGCTGCTCACCTGGCTGTGCACATATAGAGCCTGTATTTATTGTTCTGCTTCTCCAGCTGTGAAGCCTGCAGCTATAACGAAACCCCCATGATTGTCTTGACATCAGTTTGAGGTGGGCTAGGAGGTATTTCCAGGGGTCTCAGCAGTCTGCAGGTGAGAAGTCATCTTCTTGCACAAGCTTTCCTCTTGCCTGGGCTTTTGGCTGCTTGCTGGCAGGCAGGAGGATACCTAAGTGAGTATTTCTCCCACACCAAGTGTTTGTGTTTGTTTCAGGGTTGCCCACTCTGTACAGAGATGCCTGCTTCCAGCTCTGTGCACTCTGGCACGTGCTGCCTAATGGCCCAGGGCTTCTCTTTCAGCACGGCTGACAAGGAGCATCTCTGTCACCACAGCTGACACACGCTTGCTTTGTTAAATGACATAGGATGCTGCAGTGCAAGGCACAAGTTCTCCCGTGCTTTCAGCTAAACAATTTGCCACTGTGCTGCATATACCCTTCTCTGGTCTAGCAAGCAGGAGGGACCTAGAGCTGGTTCTGCTGTCCCAGCTTGGCCAACTCTGTGCCCCTTGGCATTGCAAGGAGCAGTGGAAACGAAGTGACATATTGACCTAATGCCCTACGTGCAGGGCATTCAAATCTTCCGTGCCTGACAGCTTTCGAACTGCCTGCCAAGGTTCAGCCCATGTGGCGTTTTCTGCTCTGCTACATCACAGCTTCTCCAATCCTCCTGCCTCTGCACCACCCCAGGCAAAGCCAGGGATTTGGAATGCATGTTTCTGGCTGCAATGTGCAGTATTTTCTGCATATCAAATGCTCATCAGCGACTGGGAACACAACCAAGGATGTTGGGGAGGAGAGGAGGAAACCACACTTGATCCCACAGAAACCACAAACCTAATTTCACACTGCAGGCAATTATCCAGGCACTCATTTGGTTGGGGTGGCTGTGCTACTTTGTAAAACGTGACCTTTTAATGAGCTGGGGAGGTGGATCTGAGCTTCTGCTGGTCCACACTGGCAAAGGAAAACCACCAGCAGTTAATCATCATCAGGAGAGGGGAGCGGGGGTGAAGTGGCCCTCAAAACGATCTCTGTGCACTTCCAAGTCCTGCTTTGCATGACAGGATCATGTCCCTGACTCCACACCATCACACTCAGCCTCCCTCCCAAAGCCACCAGGATGCTGCAGCATCCTTGGCTGGGCAGTGCTGACTCAGGCACAGGGTCCTGTGCCTGCTCCCTGGCACTGCTGTCCCCCAGATATTTCACAAGCAGATATAAAAATCCCTGAGTTAGACACTTACGGCTGTGCTCCCTGCAAGGGGAAGCAGTAAAAAGCTGATTTACGCTCTGAACCACAAAAGCCTTTTATTGCTGCTTTTTTTTTTTTAAATGTAACTGTCTCGCCCTTAAATGTCTAATCCCTTTCTAACAGTCTTGTGGAAGTGGCAGGGCTCTCCACAGGTTAAAGGCGGTGTTTTTCAAGAGGATCAAGTTGTCCCCTGGGTACCCAAAGCCCCTCTTGCCCTGGCACAGCCAGTTTTTCTGTCAGCAAGGGAGGAGGGCAGCAGTAAGCTTTGTGCTGCTGGCATGGTCCACCACATTGTCCCAGCCCTCAGCTTTCTGGGGTTGTTGGAGAGTTATTCTATCACTTGGAGTATTCCCTGATAGTCTGGGGGCTTGCTGATCCTTCAGGGGAGAATAAAACTCCAGGCTGATCTAACAGAAAAAGGGATTTAGGAGTTTGACTCCAGGCATATACATTTAAAGACATTGCCCAATTATTTCTTCATTTTTATTAATTACAATTAGTCATTTATGGCCCCTTTTAAATTCAGCTTCTCAAGAAAAATATTGCTTTAGAAAAAAAAAAAAAAAAGGAAAGTCATTTCATTAACAATTAGCAAAAGCTACAGCTGCACCATAAAAGAGAAATACTGGGGGGCAGGAATACTTCAAGTTGACCAGGGCATGCAAGCTGTCAAATGACTGGAAAGCCAGCCGAGATCCTGAGGAAGGGGTGATGCTGGAGAGGGGCAAAAGTACACAGTGTGGCATTGCTTGGTTCATTGTCAGGCCTGCTGTTAATTACTGGCTTTAATAATGATTTGGAAGAGATGAGAAGTGTTAATTGCATCAGAAAATGATTCTAGATTGGGAAGAGCCGAAAGCAGAGGTGAGAGCAGAACGAGCAGCAAGAGAGAGGCAGGGAGGGCTGAGGGGTGTTAGAGGGATTTGATTTCATTCAGGCTCTGGGGGCTTTTCTACATTTTCCCCCAGTAAAAGAGCACCAATAATGTTTGTGGGAAAGGACGGGGTCCACAGGTCAGCGTTTGGTTTGAAGCAACAACCATGGAGACCCTTCCTGTCATCCTCAAGGGAGGAACAGAGACTTGCCTGCGGTGTAAGGCAGGCAGAGTCCCTGCACAACAAAACTGATCAGCACAGAGGGGCAGTCGACTTCAGGAGACCCTAGACTGTATAGCAGAGTGCTTAAAAGAAAACCATAAAAAGTTAATACATTGCTCTGCCTGCTGCACAGCTGAACTGAAGGCAGGGGGAAAACAAAACCCAGATTAATGTAGAAATTGCATTTAAATGATCATCTCGAGAAGCCGTAGGACAAAATCAAGGAAGTGAGCTGCCGCAAGCTATTAAGGAGGAAACCCTCTGCCCACCGGATGCCAGTGTTGCCCAACATTAAATCACATGGAGAAAGCAACTCTGGCAAGAGAATATTTGGTGCTTGAAGACACCCATCACTCCAGCTACCCAAATGCCACCGCATTCAAAAACATACACACAACTTACTCGGCAGAACAGTTAAATCTATTCGCAGCTCATCATTCTGGAGGCAGGCAAAGGTGACAAAGCCAAGGACAAAGCACTGTGTAAAATTTTACTGAGCGGGCCCTAAAGAAGCCCAAGCAGAGTTTTATGGCGCGGCTCCTCGGGCTGACAGTCTCCATTAAGCATCGGTTAATACTGCAGCGTCAGAGCAAACCCGGAGTCGCGGCCCTGCACTGTTAGAAAGTGTCCTTCATCCCAGCAAGAGACCTCGGGGTGAGAATATTTTGCATGAAGAGCCACTGGTGTAAGAGCTGAGCCTCTCAGCTCTGCATTGCAGTCAGCGTGTCGTGTGCCATCCCTCCACGCCACAAATAAATCTACAATTTCTCAGCTGGTTGCTCTTGGAAGCCACATACTAATACTCTCATATGGGAAGAGAGACCAGACAAGGTTCAAATAAAGAGCTCATGTAATAAATAAACATGAGGTCAGTACGGGAACAGCAATAATTGTTTTGTATGACAAGATTTGCATAGCAAACATTTGTGATTAATGTACAGCCGGTGTCAGGTAAGGAGCCTTTGCTATCCTTGCTCCATCTGCACCTTCCAATTTAGAAGGTACGGCAGCTCCAGCCAGAGCAATTAGTCACTGTTTACCGAGAGGCAGATCGAGCAAAATTTTTCTAGTTCAATATTTGAGCGAGTTTCACCTCACAGCCTCCTGTTGGATCCATTTCTGCGCTAGGCAAGGGATCACGCTTCTTTCCTGGGGGTGGCAAGGAGGGCTGATCAGCACTGCTGCTAATCTGCTCAGCAAGGGCACGGGCTGGCTCCCAGCCTCTGCTGCCAGCCTCACCCAGGTAGTGTTCTCAGGGAAAACCCTAAGGAAGAGGCTCTGTATGTCAGGGCTCTGCTTCCCGGCTGCCTTTTCTTTCACCTGCCAGTGAACTGCCCCTTTGCCACTGCTGATGTGGGCAGTGGGATGCAGCACGGAGGGCAATGACACCTCCTTTACAGCCTCCTTTCTGCAAAGCCTGGCTAATTCATTCCAGCTAAACTTCCAGCTTTTTGGCAAAAGAGCCATAGTCCGACTCAAAATACTATCTTGATTTTGGGATTTTTTTTCTTTTTTTTTCAAAGGCATGCAAGCCTCTGGCTTCTCTGGAAAGCAGGCAGTTTGGCTGGAGGGACTGAGGTTATTCCTCTGAGGTTAATTCCTATGGGAAAACTATTCCATTGGAACTGGTTAGAGGGAAGGCACTTGCTGCTGTGGTCTTCCACTCACACTGCTCAGGGGTGTCAGGGAAAGCTGTTAGCATCACTGGGAAGTCACTCCAAGAAGTGTTGCACAGACCAGCTGGAAAGGCATAAGGAGGGTTGCTTCATGTTGATGAGATCCAGAAGGGCTTGATCGGGATGAGCAGGCTTCTAAACCTAGGGCACACATTTTGGGGACATGAGGCAAAGAACTGAAGGTGTTCTTCTCCTGTGCACTTGCAGTGTTCAGTTATAGCTGAGGATGCCAATAAACTCATCAAGACCAATATATGGCAGCAGCTGTCTCCCACCTGTGATGAGATGTTGAGATTTTCAGTCGCTGTCTTGCTGAGACAAGTCCTGATGAGACACAGTTCTCCTGGACCTGTGAGGGAGGATGTCAGTGTCAGCATTTCACCTTTGTGCTGGGGTTGGTGGTACTGAGGGGGATGCTGGGCTGATGCTCGCAGGACCCTGGCACTGCAGCTGACCCCACTTGAGAGCACCCAGGAGATGCCACCAGGCTAGCAGGGAACATCAGGATGGGGAATGCACTGCTGGGAGATGCCATTACACCTGTGCCCCATGGAGTTGCAGGCAGGCTGGAAAACGTGCCTCTCATTAGCTGCTTCAGTGCCAATTCCACCCACCACCACACTCAAGAGTGATCTCCGAGGTGCTGCCAGCCTGCCCTGCTGCCCTTAAAATCCCTCACTCCTTCCCAGCCCTTCCACCCTAAACCTTCCCAGCTGCCTGGGCTGAGCACTGGGAAGCCCTAAACTCACCTTGATGCTGAGAGTGCAGGCGGGGTGCTCGTCTTTGCATGAGGGAGTATGAGCATTCACAGTGTTTTGGGAGGAGGGTGATACGCCCCGTCCTTGTCGGGACCAGGTGTATGGGAGCGGAGAGGAGCCTGGGCGCGCTCCGCGCTGCTCTTCACACTTCAGGGCCGGGCTCAGCCCGCACTGGGGCCGCTGCTTTTCGGGAGGTGTCCCTGTGCCCCAAGCTCGGCAAAGTTCCGCGGGGCCCGCTCCCGCCGGCGCTCCCGCGGCCTCCCCTCACGCAGGGGGAGCGGGGGCGCGCACCTGCCCCTCAGCCTGGGCGGGGCGGGGCGCGCGGGAGCGGCTCGCGCACCCACGGGCTCGCGCGGCTCCGCAGGTGCGGAGCGCCCGTGTGGGGCGGGGGGCGCGCGCACGGGGCGGTCCCGCACGGCGCCGGCCCCCGCCCGCCCCCTCGCTCCGTCCCGCCGCTCCTCCCCCCTCGCCCCCCTCGCTCCTTCCTCCTCCTACTCCTCTTCCTCGCCGCACTCCCGCCGCTCCGCTCCGCGCGTGCTGGCGGCGCAGCGCAGCGCCCCGCGGCCCGGCAGCGGCGCGGCCGCCCCGTCGGCGCCGCGGCGCGCCCGCGGAGGGGCGGCGCTGGGGGCGGCGGCTCGGCGGCGGCAACTTTTGGGAGCCGGCGGCGGCAGCGCGGAGGCTGCGCGGGGGATGGCGGCGGCCAGGCAGCGGCGGCGCTGAGGCAGCGGCGGCGCTGAGGCAGCGGCGGCGGCGGCGCGATGCCGGCGGTGGCCGGGGGGCTGCTGTGGTGGAGCTGCTGCGTGCTGGCGGCGGCGGCCGGGGCCCCGCGGGCCGCTGCGGCGGCGCAGGCAGGTGGGTGAGCGGCCGGAGCGGCGCGGCGGAGCGGCGCCTTCCGACAACTTCTCCGTGTCCCAGCGCCCGGCGCGGGGGTGCGGGAGTTGGTGCGGGTCCCGTGGAGCGGCGGCGGCCAGAGGGCGACAACCCCCCGCGGGAAGCGGAGCGGAGCCGGCGGTCGCTCCGTGTGCCCGCGGGGCCGCCCTTGCCGCCCGAGCCCCGGCCCGGCGCCGTGCGTGTCCCCGCAGGTGCCGCTGCCGCCCCGACGGGGCTGCGCTGCCCGGCTCGGCATCGCGGCCGTGCCCCGTGCACCTGTGCGTTCGTGTGCGCGCCGCGTCCCGGCCCCGCCGCGTAAACATCGGGCCGAGGTGTTTGCGCACGGGGGAGGGCGGCTTGGAAGTTAGCGCTGGAAAAGGCGTTTTTTTTCCTCCGGCAGGGTCTGCCCGGAATTTTTAACTTTCTGGAGGGAAACTCGCGGTGTTGGCTTGGATTTTGTTTTGCTGTTGGCATCCGAGCAGCGCTTTCTGCCGCCGTAGTACGAGCTGTGCCGGCTCGGTCGCCCGGAGAGGGCACGGGGATCGTCCCCCGCTGCATCGCCCCTTTGCTGTGAATAAAATATTGAAAGGAAATTTCTTCGGTGTTTGTAACTTCGCTTTGTTTTTTTTCCTTTTTTTTTTTTTCTTTTTCCCTTCCCTCCCCGGTGATGCAAAATTTATGCTGTTTGGGCGGTATTGGTGCAACAGCTCCTCGTTCTCACAATTTAGTTTATATTTTGGGGCTTTATGTAACAGAGAAAAGGAAGGATACGTTCGGTGAGAAGCGAAAGGAGCGTGTCCTAGCTCTGCCTGCTTTGAAGGCGGCTTTTGATCTTGGGGCACACTTTACTTCTGCGCTGTGTGATTGTTTCCTAACCCTCGAAATCGGGTGGGGTGCAATGCTGGGCTGCTGCTTTCTTTTACATATTTTCTTCCTGCGGTTTGAATCGGTAAATCCGCGCTGAAGAAGAAGGGCACTCCTCGTTTCACAGGCGCTGCTTCACTGTACCTTGTTGCCTGCCTCCCTGTTTACACGCAGCCCGTTCGCCTCACTTGATACTTTTCTGTCTCACACTTTTCCCGTAGCCTGCCCCGGTTTTGGGCAGCAGCCCTCCCCACTGGGATGCTCCCGTGCTCTCCAGCAATCCTTCCCACCGCTCGGACCGGGCTCTTGGCGTGCAGGATCAAAGACTCTCCACTGCTGGATTTATACCCCAGTGAAAATAAAAAGCATCGGTCCAGGGTTACTCGCCCGCCTTCCTGTCGTCTCTGGGGAAGCCTCCTGGATGTGTGCTGCTGAAAAGCCTCTGTGCCCTGCACTGTGCAAAACAGAAAATCCGTTTATTGAAATAGAAGGGTTGGAGCTACATTTCCTATTTGGAGGGGTTTAGCTACTACTGTGGGCAGCTAGTAATGATTCTTGCTACTTGGTGCTTGCTGGAATAGCAAGGCAGGCTGGACAGAGAGCCATGATTTGCAAGTGTTTAGGACCACCCCCCCCTCAGAATTTGGGCTCTTTTGGCTTTTGGGGGCAATAGGATGGGGCTCTGGCTGCCCCCCTCCTTTTTGATGCATGGAGAGAGATGGTGATGCCGTTGCTCATGCAAACAAGCTGTTGGCCAAACTTTTTATTTCATTATCCTGTGTGTAAATATGTAAACACGTTGGGGTTTTTTGATTTCTTCTGTCTCCGTGCTTGGGCATATAATGTTTGCAGTGCACAGCTCAGTCGGGGTCACGTGAGCCAAACAGCTTGGGCTGTTACCTGGAAGCTGGCGAGTCTTTGTTCTGCTTGAAAATAGCTGATAAATTAACTCCATTTTCTGATACGTGGGGTTGGTGAGTTGTTAAATAATTACAGCCAAATTAACTTGGTCCTGTTTGAAGTATTCAGCTGTTCTGAGAGTAATTGCACTTCAAATATTTTTGCAGTTTTTTTATTTCCTTTTTCTTTTAGATTTTTTTTTTTTGTTTTTTTAATTTCCCCGTGAGAAGCATGTTCAGGGCAGTCTTTAATGTCATGCCTTTACTCCTTTCTGGGCCATGTCGGCTAGGACATGCCACACGCCTTCAGAGAGATGCAGCTCCTCTCCTTTGCTCCAGCCCTCCTTGGCACCTCTCCCGTTTATTCTGCCACGATGTGTATTTCATAGTTAAAATTAGGCTGAGCTCTGAGTGCCTTTCCAAAGGCACGATAAATATTGACTGGGAGTTTCAGCCTGTCTCTGCCATCAGAGGGCCTGGCCCCTGCACGGGGGTTGCTCCATCTGGACCCTATTTACCAAAGGGCAGCGGGTGCTGTTGTGGGCTCAGCACCCTCCTGGGTGTCATATAGCCCTTGAGGTGTCTGTGGGACATCTCTGCATGGTAGCCAGGGCAGAGGAGACTGGTTCTGGCTCTTGGGGGCAGCTCCAGCATGGGGTTGCACAGGCTCTGTGCCTGCATCTGTCCTGCCGGGACCGGCACTGCCAAGTGCCCCAGTGACTGAGTTGTGACTTCGCCTTTAAAAAAAGAGATGGTAATTGATGTTTATGAGTATGGAATTTGGCACTAGGAGCTGTGCTTGTAATTAACATGAAAACAGTAATAATAAGGACCTGAAATACATGCCTTATGAGTAAAGCAAATGAGACTTGGCAGTAGCAGCACACGAAGGGGGAAGCTTTCTCCTGAGCTGCACATAGTGAAGTGGGATGGGTAGTGGAGAAAAGCACACTTCATCTATGGAGCAAAGGGCCCAGCACCCTGTGGGTGCTCCCAGCTGACCCCGAGTGCTGCATTGCACTCCTGACCGTAATGCCAAGTTGTTCTGGAACGTACCGTCAGTTTTCTGGCAGGCCATTAGCCACACACTTTAATGGAATTAAATGTTTATTCTCATTTTCAGGGGATTTTAGTTTGGTTGTGTTTTTTCTGTTGTTTTGGTTTTGAATTAAATTTAAGCAAACCACAGCATGTTGATTTGCCCGGTGTCTGGAAGCACAACCTGTGATCCAGAGCACGCACATCTTCCAGAGGCTTTTTGGAGAAGCACCTTTCTGTGAGTCACTGGCCAGAGCCGGGAGCTGCTGGGGTGGGTGCTGAGCATTTCCCGGTGGTGGTGGGCTGTGCGGGGTGGCCAGCCCGCAGCCGGGCTCTCTGAGCATCTCTAGGTGGCAGCAGCCCCCAGGAGCTCCCGGCATGAGGACAAACACCCGGAGCTGGGGCTGTGATTTCCCAGGCTCTGGTCTGTCTCCTCCACATCCCTTTCCTAGGCTGAGGGAGCGGCTTTCCAGGTGGGAAAAGCTTAGCAGGGTATCAGCTGTCCCTGGAGTCCTGTCCTCACCTCTTATGCCCCCTGCATGTGTGACAGGGGAGGTGTAAGAGCACAAGGGGAGAGTGATCCGAACACTGAAGTGCTTGACATGAGCAACCAGAGGAGCTCAGGTGACTTGTTCTGAAGGACTCATTAATATAAACACTGAGTCGGTACCAGACTGATGACGGGAATAAAGTGCTTTGTCCTAATAGCGTAGAAACTGTTGTGATAAACTAGGAAAGAAAATGGAAGATACATGGTCACTCAGCAGCACAGGCTTACATCAGATGGTCCTTTTACAGTATGTATACTTGCTCAAAAAGATGATGTAGCCGCAGAGGTTTCATTTCTTTTTTTCCTCTCTCCTGATTTCCTCAGGACAGTAAGGGTGAGCCAGTACATGGTGGTTGGTGTGGGGCAATGGGATGGTTCCCTGGAAGCTTCTGAACTTGGTGTCCTGCCTGTGCAGATTGGGGTTTAGCGCTGTGCAGCCAGGCATTAATGCTCTTAAAACCACGGGCAAGTGATGGCAGCTCCGTGGAAACAGCCAAGCCAGGTCTGCCCTTGTGGGCTCTACACACTCTCAATGCACTGAGGCAATTTTGCTGGGAAAGGAGAGAGGGCTTGTCCCTGGGATTTGGATTTTACTGTGGCAGGAGTGAAGGCAGGATGAGGTGAGTGCAGCCGAGCTGTTTGCCGTGAATCACTCGTGTGCTGACAAGTCCTTGGAGTGTGCAACAGGCTCTGATTTTCACTGACTTAAAGGTTTTGCTTTTGCAAACAAGTGCAGGCTGCCTGGTGGATTTTATGTGTGCCCACGTAGCCAAAGCTGAATTATCCCATGGGAGTACTGCAATCTGCCAGAAAGATTCATCATTTCAGCAACTTTAGTTAATGTTTGTTTAGCGACTTCTTGTTTTGGAGGAGCAGTTTAAGCAGTGCTCGGTGGCAGTTCCCTTGTGATGAGCTGTGTGTGTCCACGTGATAAATGGTCTCATTTCTACTGTCCGCTACCTCTGCTGGGCATATGGGCACATGCCAAGCCTCCTGAAGTCTTTGAACAGCTGCTGCTATATATATCTCCTTATTTTCTTTTTTTTTTTTTTTTTTTTTTCCCAGCCTGCCAGGGAAACTTGTCCTTCTTCCCACTTTGAATAAAGGGTGTGCAAAGTCCAGGGCAGATGAATATTTGCTTGTGCATCAGTGATTCGTGAGGGTCTGATGTTGGCCGATGTTTGGGCAGCAAAGTCAATAATTCAGACTGCAGGAGCACACACTAGTCACACCATTAGCTTGATCTGAATACCAAGAATATAAATGTATATGAGGGATAGAAATTCATACTGCAAAGAGTACAAAAAATATTTTTCTTTTCCAGTGGTATCTGCCTTTTGTTTCCATGCCTTAAGCCTATAAACTCTAGCTCCTGACAAAGGAGGAGATAGGAGAATCAAGTAAATAAAAGGCAAAGTAAGCCTCAGACTTTCAGCAGATACAGTTCTTTTTGAACTATAAAAAAATGATCAGTTGTTGTATGGTGTTCCTGTAAAGTCTTTTTTAGCGACTTCTAAGATTACACTCATGTTCAGCTCCTTTCTCTCCCAATGTCTGTGCAGCTGCACGTACAATACCTGAATGGGCATTTATAACTTGATCTTTCTTAATCTCCTAATAAGTCAGCGGTGCAATGTGGGCTGTTGTCACATGGTGACATGCTCCTGTGTCTCATCACCAGCTGCTGAGCTTACAGATCTTGCAGAAATCTTCCAAAATCCCACTGGGTACCAGCCCAAGCTCAGAGCAGTGCTGGCTGTGGTACCAGGGTCTGAGCTGCCCCGTGGTGGGCAGGTCTCTCTCCCAGGCTGTATTCCCAGAGAAACTGCAGGGGGGCTGTGGGACATGCTGCTGATGGGCTTTAAATTCATGTGGAGAGGCTACAGTGGCACTGCAAGGCATTATGTGACCCTTCGCCTGCAGCTGCTTGACTGAACTGCCTAATAAATGTCTCTTAAATAGACCTCTCCTTTTCTCACCCCTCCCGACTGTGATTCATGTAGGAAATGGATCATGCTGAGGGAGGTTGAATAAAAAAGCTTGCATGCTGTAAGGAGCTGACAAAATCCCCTCTGAACAAAATCGGTATATGGAAAAGTTGGGAAAGCCCTAAAGTATGAAACAGTGACACAGCCTTGGCTGTAGCATCGCTGTGAGTGCAGGACACTCTTGTATCCTGGGTTGGTGATGATACACTGTATAAAGCTCTGAAACCTCTGCCTGTCTTAGTGACTTCAGCTGTGGCTTGGCTCCTTGCACTCTTCTGGGACTCTCCAAATGGTGCTTCCATCCCTTTGGCTCCTGTTTTCTCAAAAAAGCCTCTTATGGGGCAGGTCGCTGCCGCTTGCTGAGGTCCCTGAGCAGATATTGCAGATGTGCTTGCATGCTTTGCATTTCAGCATATGCTTAAATAACCTTGGTGAGCAGACTGGATGTGCAGGGAAGAGATTTGTGGCAGTGTTTGGCTCATTTGAAGCCCTGTGAGCTGCTGAGGACCTTCTCCTGTGGACATGGCTCCTGTGGCTGGAGCTGCTTTTGTGCAAGCACGGGAAGAAAAAACCATTACACTTAACTTGATACATATCCCAATGTTCAATTTCCATTAATTGAAATTACGTTGAAATATTGAACATTTTAAACATAAAAGTTTATGTAGCATGGTTAGTATGCTAATGGAATATTTTAGTAGTCTTTTAAGGTTAATGTCGCAGCCAGATGCAATGATAAGCATTTGCTCCTAAGAATTATTTTGCTTTAACCCCTTTTCCAAGATTGGCTATGTTGTGGTGAGTGTTCTTGGGCTGCACTGTGCCTGCTAGCCAGCTGTCATTTTAAGGTGGTCTTTTTGTCATCCAATCCACTATGCAAAGTTGAATTGTAGTTATTTTTGCTCATTATCTTTGGCAGTAAAAATGTATTTATCTAAATTTAAATTGCGGTTTGCTGAGGATATGTGACAGTATTTAGAATTCAGTATTATTTTATTATCTCTTTGAAAGGATAAAAAAAGGCTCATTTATTTCAAGAGATATTTCTGCAAGCATGTAAAAATACCAATGAAGTAGCTAACGTTTTCCAGTTGTTGTTGACTTCAAATTTAGCAACCATTGTCCCCGTTGATATATTTGATGCTCTAAAAATGTGCTTGCCATTAAGTAGGAAGCTGAAGTGATTGGTAGGCAGATAATATTCTTCAGCAGCTATTAATAATGCTCAGAGGACATACACATTGGAGTGTATGGAAAAAGCCATGGAATTGTGTAGGACGGAGGCAAAAATAATGCGTGTAGCTGTTTGATTTGAAAGCCAACCTTCTCTACCGCAGTGGTGCTGCCTGAATTAGCACATTGTGAACGGGAGAAACCGATATGCAAACAGAATGGTGTGCAGCTAATTCTGTTTAGAAAATTTGAGGTTCCATCTCTGCTATTTCACTTCTTCCATGAGCTAACTCAGACCTGGTGAGGTGTGTGTGGGGACTCCATTCCACAGGGGGCTTTGGTGGTGTGTGCTGGGAGTTGTTCCTCCTCATGGGAACAAGGGCATTAATAACCCATTAAGAGAAAATGGAAATTTTCAAAGCAAATATAAAATCATTGCCACACTTCTCTCTGCTTTTGTGTGTTCCTTTAGCCACAGGAGAAGTGTGAGTTTCAGCACTGTGAGTTTCTCCCTGGATTTCTCAGCATAAGAGTATTTCTTTGTCTCCTGAAGTTTTGAACTGCTCTTAAAATCATGCATGTTTGGATCCTCTTGTGCAATATGTTTTAAATTGCTGCCAGCTCATGCACTGTCACCTGGTGTCACCTGGGGCTGCGCTGTGTGTTGGGAAGATCATATGAGAAAAATGTGGAATTATTAGAGCCTATAAATAGTGGTGATAACTTGTAGGGCATTTATGTCGCCCTTGTGCTGCATGACACACTGAAGTCCTGGGCTAGGTTTGTTTCTAGTGTTGCTTCACGTGCCACTGTGAAACTTCATTATATCATGATATAACGAGCAGCTGCTGTGTGAGTAATGTGTGCCTTCAGCACAGGTGGGGGGTTCTTTCTGGAGCAGCCAACAACTGTAGTGATGCTTCACATTTTCCCTGCCTTGGTCCAGCTTCTTAGAAAGGAAACAAAATCAGGTCTGTGCCGAATCTTTCTGGCTGTCCAAGGGTTTTGGTGTTCAGCTTGAACCGTTAATAAAATTGCTAATAAAATATTATTCAAGAAGCTTTTACTTTCTTGTGGTAGCCAAAGACTGGGGAGAGGAGGGAATTTCTTTTCTTTTTTTTTTTTTTCTTCTGTTTTTGGAAGATTAACAAACAGATTCACACAGTGTTCTTTGCTGCAAATTTCTTTGTGTTAATTTTAATCCCAGGATCTTGAATTCTGAGAATCCCAGTCTGCATGCAGAGAGGAGTTAAAACTCCTGTAACTTAAGAAATGGGGGAAAAAATTCCAGCGATTGTTTTTATAAGCCATATTTTAAAAATCCTTTGTAGTATTTTATACAGGGGCTGGTTCAATTGTGGTTTTGCAATGTCTTGCAAATATTGCTGGTGGAATTGGCAATACAAACGTGGGGTTCATTAAGACTTAATAGCTTTGGTCCAATTGGCTTTAAAATGTGTGGGCTGTGCTGCATGCTGCAGTACAGCAGTTACTGGGTAGGTGTCCTTTGATACTGGAAAACAATCTTGTCCAGACTGTTGCTGTGGATTTTAATATTCCCATTCTTGCTGAAGGCCTATGGAAATGAGACAAAACATGGCAAATAGTGGCTCTTTCCAAATAAAGACTATAGAGTATGCGTGATTTCTGGATGGATCATGTCCTTGTGGGTGCAAACCTTCTGCTCCAACACTCTGCACCTTGGGTTTTTCCTGTGTAAGAAGTGTCCAAATTGTTCCAGGCTGTGTGAGAATTGCTGTGACACTTGATTCCTTTTGGTTTTTTTGGATCTAGTCTGACTGGTTTTTTTCAGTGATGTGACAGAATGACATCAGCTCCTGGTACATTCCTGACATTGGTGTTTGACATTCCTGACATGTGGTGCCATCTTTTTTGGCTCACTGGTGACCAGGCCCTTTGTTGGGTAGCGCCTGTCAGGTTTAGATTTGTTTGTGTTGCCTTTTGGGGCCAGTGTCAGGTTTTCACTGTTTGTCCTGAGCTTTAATGCTGGTGTTTCCCTTGGGCAGGGATGGTGTTTCAGTATTTTATGAGGCGATGCTGCTGCAGGCTGGTGGAGGATGAGCACTGGAGCAGTGCCAGCAAGGAGGAGGCATGCAGGGATGCTGTGCTACCTGGCTTGGTGCTCCTTGATTTGGGTAGTGCTGATGTGAGCCAGAGTGCCAAGGTTACTTAGGGTCCCAGCTGACTCTCGCAGAAGATCACCAAAGCTCATCTGATGTGTGTTTCTTAAATCACCAATTTATTAAATTCCCTGAGAACTAATATGAACAGCAGCATGCCTGTTTTTCTAGGAATACCTGGAAAAAAACCCCAGTTTATTTGGTGGCACAATCTGAGGCTTATTCTGGCAGGTGAAATAAAGCTTTCCTTGGGAGTAATCAGTATGAGGTGCTACAACAACATCATTTCTTGGACCACACAAGCCTGGCTGAGTGATACTAAGGAGGGTATATCTGGGTGCCACACAACACAGGAATTTAGTGTCACGTGGAGCTGTAATAAAGAAAATGATCAGTGGCAGGTTCTAGAGTATCAGGGAAGGGCAGAGAGGAGCCAAGGCTGCCTCAGGTCCTCTGTGATCTGTGTGTGATTGTGGTGGATGAAATACAGACCTGAGGGAATTGGAGCTGCTTTTCCCTGGGTCTCTGAGGGAATTGGAGTTGCTTTTCCCTGGGTCTCTGCAAGTGTCTGTGGCTCAGGGACTATGATATCAGGTCTTCCTGCTGATGCACATCCTGAGAGAGGTGGCAGTGATTACTTCAGTGGTACTCTTTGTTTTTAACACTCTTCTTAATTTCTTTCCCACCAAGTTTGGTTTCTAGCAATATGATTACTTATGGATTTGTAAGTCAGAAATAGCTGGGTAATTGCTATATTGCTTTGCCCCCGGTAGCAACAGGCATCTTAAATTTAATGCGTCATCCACACAGAAAATTGATATTTGGCCAAAACTCGCAGGCTCTGACAGCTAATCTTAAAGAGCTTTTGCTTGACATGTAAAATAGAGACTTGTGGCTGACATGCACAGGAAAATTGACGGTATTTAGGATTATTCCATATAAGAAAAATACTCCTTATGATTGGCTGAAAATAGTTGAAAATTACTAAATTTAGATAAAAACCTCTCCCTAGAGGTCAGCAACGCGAAGGCCTGGGACATCAACTGCTTGGATTGTGTGCACAAAACCCTGCATCACCTCCTAATTCAAAGCTGGATTTTGCTTTATCTCCAGGATTTTTCTGATGAAACTGCACTCATGAGCTGCTGGCCAGCTTGCTAAGAATAGGTTTCTTTGAATGTGTTTGTACTTTGATTTTCCTCCCTAGAATACATCCTGAGTTACAAGAAAGCCCCAGAAGTCTTTCACTGAAAGAATTAAAATGAGGAACTTTCCGGTGCTTCTGGTGAAGATGCCTGTTTGTACAGATATTTGGCTTTCAGTTGCAATTTAAAGGACTGGAAGTGTCAGCACAGGAGCTTGTGGCTCAGTTTGGTGGTCATGTACTGCATTATGCCAGGGTTACATGATGCTCTTTTTGTGTAACTGCACATTTCAGCATCTTTTTTCAATATTTGGTTTAGAGTCAGTAGGTCTGGATGGCTGGGCTTCAAAACTACTCAACATCTATTTATTAAATAGAGCATTTGTGTTCAACAGAAAATGTAAGACCCAATTTCAAAATCAGGCCCACACAATTATGCAGTCAGGTAATCGCACATGTAATTGCTTGCACCAATGGTCAGTTAGACATGTAACTGTCCATTTACATGCAAAATTAACCTGTTTTGCAGATTTGGCTTGGAATATTCATGGTAGAAAACAGCTTTCTGGAGATGGTTGTATTGTCACACCTTATCCTTCCATTGGTATCTTCCTTTTATGAGACTGGTGTAGGTTAGTCTTCACCTCAGTGTTAGAAACAAGCTCCTGAATAAGTCCAGTGCCTTTGGGCTCTGCTTTTGGTGTGCTCCAGATCTGTGACAACTGTTGAAAAGATTGTGAGGGCAATGTGTGTTACACCCGTGCATGTATTAAATTTAAGAGCTGCTAACGTGTACACAAACAAATTGCTCTGGAATTTACTGTTTTGATGACATTTAACGTGATGCTTTCACAGTGGCAAAAGAAAACTGTTTTATTTGTATATTTTTATGTGTATTTTCACATACACTTCAGAGTCACTTTTCTTTTTTCCCTTTTTTATCTGCTGTCAAAACACTTCAGTGGAAGAGTTCAAAGCAACAGCTGAGGAATCTGTAGAAATACAGTCATCACTTTGCAGTTAGTGCAAGCACTTGTTCCTCGGGCATGGTCCCTGGGTGCGTGCATGGGCAAGGCTTTTTGTCTCTGTTTCCACTCCATGTATTTGAACATTAATTTTTTTTTTCCTGAAAATCCAGAATATTTGTGAAACTGGCTCCGTGTGTGTAGGCTTCAACCTCCAGAGAGAGTTGGTGGTGATTTATTATCAAAGTGTGGTGCTGTTTCTGAGGGGGGAGTACTTGTTTGTGCCTTTAGAGGAAGGTGTGTGCTTCTCTCCAGACTGGGATGCAGAAAATACTGTTATTCTCATAGAGGAGGGAGCCTTGCTGCCACCCATGGTGTCATCTGACTGTGCACATTTTAGGGCTCAGTGAAAAATAAAATTTGGCAGAAACCTTCTATTGTTGTTGTGTGGGGCCTCAGAGTTTTGAAAAACTGAACAGCTGAAACCACAAGTTGGGCAAAGCCTTCAGACCTGACCTGGGCAGTGAGGTGTGCAAGGGGACATTGTAAATTAAATCTCTCTTGTTTGGAATGCTTTGGATGGAGTCTTTCCTTACAGCTTCCATGGCAGTGGTGGTGTGGGGTGAACCTGTGGTGGTGGTTTGAGAAGCAGAAGCACTTTTTCAGCTGGCCCTTGGAGCCAAATCCTGCAGCTTTTCCCTGAGAATCAGCAGGCTTGAGTGGTTACAGCACATCAAATCAGTGCTTCCAAGCTGCCAGTGTCCAAGTGTGGATGCAGAGTGCTGCTTCTGGCGTGCATGGTACCTCTGCTGCTGTGCTGCTCCCTCCCAAGGAGAGATTTTCTGCAAGGACTCACCCAGGGCACGTGTGGGGAGGATGCTCTCACTGAAGGGCGAGGTGGCACCTTGGTTTTGTGCTGGGTTGTCTTCCCAAAGCGATGGTACGCTGAGCCTGAGAAGGATTAAGCAGGAGCATATTAAGGTCACTTTTTATTCCTGAGCTAGAGGTTTATGTCCTCTGTGCATATTAATTTCACAGCTTGAGATAGGGTAGAGAGGAGAGCAAATAAGAGTACAAGTGTATTGTATTGGGTAGCCTTGGCAATTGAGCTGCAAGAGAGCAAAAGCTAACAAGCTGCTTTTCCTCTCCATGCTGCATTAGCATGAATGCTGTAAAAGTGGTGCAAAAATTCAAGCCCAAAACTCCAAAATTACCAGCATTGTATTTTAATTTTATTTTTGCCTCTGCAGAATTTAATTCATTTTAGCTGGTATTTGTGGGAGGTTACGGGGAGAAAGAACAGTTACAGGTTGCTGTATGGAAGACTAAAATCTTTTATGTCTTACATCCTTATACAACAGAGGTTGCAAAACTCTTCCTTGCACCTTGATGAGGGTTAAACACGCACAGAGGGTGGGGGAGATGGTGTCAGAAAAGCACAGGAGTTGAACTGCAGCCAAAAACACAAGTGGAGTGTTGCCCTGTATGGTGTTTGAGAGAGGCAGCCAGGAGTGGGAGTGGTGTCTGAGCACAGGAGCTCTTTGGGCTCTATCCTGGCAGCTTTGGTAAATTGAAAGTCCTTTGACTTTTTGTGGGATGCACAGGCAGTCTTTTCAAATTCCAGTGTGGGTGATTGGATTTTCTTTGTTCTTCTGTGTAGAAGAACAGCCTTTGGGGAGGGTGGGAGCTGGATTTGGGGTTTGTGGGCATGAGCTACTGCCTCTGTGATGTTAAACGAGGGATTTGCCTTGCTGAACTTCCTAGAGCACTTGGATGTTGCTAGAAAAGCTTTTGTGGCCATTGGTGACCACCCGCTCTCTTCTGCTGTTGCAAATGTGATCTTGAAGACTTGTAAGCTCTCCAAAGCCATGGATTTCTAGTCCATGGTATCAGTTCAGCATCATGAGATGGACAGCCTTCTGAGTAAAAGTATAAACCCATAAAGCATTACAGGATAAGAAGGGATAAAACATGCACTGTGGAAATTATAATACTAATTATATTACATTAGTACAGAGGAGCTAATAGCTCTCCTTGCTCCATAGCAACTGCTGTGCCTTGTCACAGGTGCTGCTGTGGGAAAAGGCAGTTGAAAGGGTTAAAGTGTGTTATCCAGGAGGACTCCAGACCTGCTCTCTTCCCAGTCTTATACTGGAGCTGTGTGACTTAAAGTACTGTGGAGTCTGTGGGTTGGCAGGCTCGACCCCACTGTGGGTCCCACAAAAAAGCCAGCCCCACAGGGAGCTTGCAAAGCCTTTTTACAGTCATGTTTGGGTCACTCTGCCTCCTCCTGAGTCACCACTGCAAATTCCACAGCCTCTGGTACTGACTGGTTTCTCTTAATCTGGCCATGTAATAAAATATTGCAGGTGAATTAAAAGATGTTTTTATTATGGCAATTCTGGCTTACTGTGAGCAATCTAAAAATAGACTGTGGATATTCTTGATCTTTAGAGACATTAGCCTATCTTTAAAAAACAAGTAAGGAATGAGGTATTTTATACACAGCTTTGAGAGCTGTATGAAAAAAAGCAGACTACAAAGCAGAGAGCAAGAAAATTGATTCATCATCAATTTATTGCATGGAGCTCTAGGCAAGCTCATCTCAAGATAGAACAGAGATCTATAAAATCTTTTCATCTGAAACTATGAATTAAATTGGGAGGAACTGCCGATGAGAGGCCAGAACCAGCTCTTAAACCAGATGTTCTTTTGGGAATGGGTCTTCTGCGGCAGCAAGATTTTCACCAGTCAGGGATGCGGAGCTCAATTCTTATTACCCTGTTTCTCTGCTTACAGTGAATGTTGGCTTATGCAGGAGTGAGCCTGCAATATTCCCCCTGTTCTCCCCATCCTTAATTTTTCCTTTCTTCATTAGTGTGTTTTGTTAATCTTGCAGTTTCTTTTCCTGATGTGTTCTTCTCTTCTTCTATTCTTCTATTGTGTGTGTGGATTCTTTAAACCTCCTACTAACAAGGAAACTTGCCTTTTTCAGCTGGAAGCCTCTGGAAACAAGCTGATGTATCTCCATTGTAAGATCACTATATAAATAAATGAAACTTCTTCACATGTTCCTTTCAAAGAAGCAAGTGAGACAATGCTCAAGAAGGCCTGCCTGGTTTTGGTTGTTTTTTTTTTTTTTTTTTTTTTTGCATTGAGGGAAGCTGTATTATGTCAGCAACCTGTAGTAAATAGCACTGCAATGAGAAGCGACAGCCTCATTCACCTTGCATCCATGCAGAAACAGCTTAGCTCTCTTCCCATGCATGGGAAAAAAAAAAAATCAAGTGAGAAAGGAATTAAAGAAAAGGATTGACCTTGGCTTGCGGTTGCTCTGGTCCTAGCAGGAAGCAGTGTACCAGTGAGACACCAAAGTTTTGGGCTTGCACTGCCTGTGTTACTGCAAACTCTGCAGCCCAGAGTGCATGAAGTATGACAGCCTGTGTCTTCCTCCTGCTGCCTGGAAGTGTAGTTAGCCAAGCTCTTAATTGGCAAAAGACAGTGGTTTGGAAGGCTGAAGTATTTTAAGATAGCATGGGGAGGGAAGAAAGAAGGGCTTACACAGTAATGAGGTGTGTAGTAACACTACTTCTCTGCAATTGGTTACTTTTTCATCTGTTGGATTTGTCAGAATTTATGGTGATGTTAAGCTAATTTGGAGGTTTTGTTGCAAATAAGGGTATATGCTAAATAAAAGGGGAAGATGTAAAAGCCCTTTAAGAGTATTTGTTGAAAGCAGATTGAAGGAAATGTACTTTTGTCTGTCTTTCTGTTTGTAACTCTTGCTGTTAAATCTATAGATGGTTTTCTTTATTGCTCTCTCATTGCACTGTTTGAGTTTTGAAGTTTGTAAACCATCTACCCCAGAAAAAATTACAGTAATTTCACAATTATAAGCTGCACCTCCCGGTAGCCGGGTAGACCACGGGATTTGTCCATATATAAGCCCCACCTGAATATAAGCCACACTTTTTTTTTTTTTTGAGGATCCATGTGTAAAAAAGTAACAAATTAGTAACAGAATCGCTGCCAGCTGGGTTTGGTGTCAGGTGCTCAAGCTGCAACAGTTTTCATAGACCCGTGAAACCTTTAAAGGCAGCCCCAGGTGCCTTCCCCTGCCGGCTCTCACTTCCGGGTTGGCGTTTCGCTGGGATTTGTCCATAGATAAGCCGCACCTGAATATAAGCCGCACCACTGGGGTAGGCTGGATTCTTCAATGAAAAAGGTGTGGCTTATAATCGTGAAATAACTGTATTTTTTAATAGGGTTATTATGTGCTGAGGTTTTGTATCAGCAGGTTCCTGTGTGGACTCTCCGTCTGTTCATGCTGGGATAGCCAGAAAGTTTCCAGGGACTGGGAGCTGCAACCTCCACTGGCTTTGGGGTGCTGTAGGTCTGGATCCAGCACTCCACATCCCCTTTCCTGCTAGCTTTTCATGGGAGCTGCTCATCCTGCTGTAGTAGCCTGGCTTTGCTGTGGGATCCAGCAGGTTGGGATGGCTAACCCCTCCTTTGCTTTGCCTGGGAAAGGGGAATGGCTGCTGTCCCACTCTGTTAGCATCAAGCTGCTGGTGAGCACAGTGCTGCTGTTCCTTTTAGTGTGTCTGTGTGTCTGCCTGCCTGTTGTTCCTATGGGGCTGCACAGGCCTGCACTGGAGATGTGGGAGAAGAGCTCTTGCCTGCAAAGATGTGGTTTCCCTTGGCAAGGTGAGGAGGGTGGAAGGATGCAGCAGGAAGAGAGCAATACACAAACCAGTTTTGTTTGGCTAAGGGGTTTTTATTTGTGTGGTTTTGTTTGTTTAGTTTGGGTTTTTTTAGCCTCACTTGCCCAACATCTTTATCTGCTGGGGTCATCCTGCAGTAAATGCAGGTATTGCCCTGCCCCTTGCTGAGGAGGCGGGGTGTTGGTGAAATTGCACTCAGTTATCGCCCTCAGCAGTGTGCCTGGTTAAGGCTGCTCGTAAGAAAATGCAGGTCATGTAGCAGGAAAGCTCACTTCCCACTTTTGGGAGCAGCTCTGGTCCCTGTGAGTTGTCAGAAGAAATCCATGTGTGCATTGCATTGGAGGCTGTGTGCCTCGGTGAAGTACATCCTGTTCACGTAGTGGTGCCACGTCCCCAAAAACCACACAAAACCTCCAGCTGGGGTTTTGTCTGTGCTGACCAGCCACATCCTTTCACACTGGCAAGGAGCAGAGATGCTCCCTGGGAAGGAGTTGGCACCATCCCAAATTTCAGTGGGAGTAGCAGTGATACAGGGTGGTCTGGTGAAAAGTGGGGGAGCAGGATAGAAGACATGCTGGTGGCACTGCACCAGAGAGGATTTGAGACAAAAATGCAGTGAGGAAAAGAGCTTGTTTTGTATTTAAAACAATAAAAAGACTGGGACACTTAACCCTTTCCTTCTATACTTTGCAAGATCCAGGGAATGGGAAGATGTGCAGTAAAAGCAGTTCTATTTCTGTGTGAGACAAAATTTTCTTGCAGCTGTTTCTTTATTATAAATTCATTTGCTATTCAGTGTATAAACAGTAAAAAAAATTAAGCCATTTAGTATTCCTGCAGATACCCTGTGTACTTCTGAAAGTATTTAGTTACATTTCAGCATTAGTTAATGGATGCTTGCAATAAATTATCACTTGGATTGCCTCTCATTTCTTTCTACTGAGTATTTTTCTTCTTTAACATAGAGTGCCACACAGTTGTGGTTAATGGTTAATGTGACACATGAAACATTGTTCAGTGTAATTTGCAGGGGGACAAGATAAACACACGTGTACTGCTGGGGTGGTGCTGCCTGCCCCGTGTCTGTGACCAGGTTTGGGTTGGGATGAGGAGGTGAGGTGGCCACTGCTCTCTGGCTGGCCTGGGAAGAAGTTGCCCATGTTGTGCTGAACCCCCCTGCATGCGAAGATGGCTGTTTTGCTGTTCTGGACTTCATGGCTAGGCAGCCTCTCTGGGTGGCTCTTCTTTTCTGCCTACTTACACCTGTAGTAACTTCAGCATCAGGTTGGGCAGTTTGGCTTGGTACAGAAGTGCCAAGATTTGGAGCACTTAGATGTAACCTGATTTACAGCCATCTGAAATCTAATTTCTGAAGGAACTTGGTGAAAAATGAATAGGAGAGGTTGGCTGCCCCTTTTTTTTAGTGTTTTTAGCAGGTCAAACAACTTTGTTATCTAACTATTCTTTCATTGTAAGGCTTTTGTTAATTAACATTTAATGACTGGGTTATGATGGAACCATGGGAGTCTTATCTGAAGGCAAAGCAATTGGCAAATGGATTCATTATGATCAGAGCAACCATAATGAATGTCAAATTAATTCATAATAATGTGACACTAAAATGTTAGGCATATCGTTAGTAATTACAGATGTGCTTTTTACCTTATCCACTTTTAGTATTACTGCTTTTTACTATGTATACAAGAGAGCCAGCTTTCTCTACCTGTCTTTTTACGCTGGTAATTCCAGTCTCCTTTAGCTGCAAATAGCTTAATTATCTGTCTCTTTCACAGTAATTAGATACAGCGTGAAAGCCAGGAAGTTGATGTAAATAAATATAATTTATTGTGGAGATTCTGTAACTGTGGGTTGTTACATGGAAGTGACAATGTAAATAATGAGGATGGTCTGTTGCTTGCTGTCTTTCATGGGAGAAAGGGGAGGGGAAATATGTCAAACATTGTCACACTTGTGATTTACACAATTTCTGCAGTTAGTTATTACTGTTATTTGAGAAGACATAGCAATTTATTTTAAATAAAATTGTATATTTGATTCTTGGTTTTAATACAAAATATCTAAAACCAGTTTTTGTGTTAAACCCAGTTCTGAGTTTTCTAGCTTGTGTTTTATGGTTTTGCAGTCATATTTATTTTATTGGATTAATTTTCTTGCACTTTCAGAATAGAAATTCTTGGGGGGAAAAAAATCAAATCCAAATGTCAGTGAGGTATAGTAGTGGCTGGTGGGAGGATAGCAGGGATATTCTTGTAAGGTGAGATAGGAGGACAGTGTAGTCTGTCAGGCAGCTGTATTGCTTAAAAATACCCATTGTGCTGTGCTTCAGGATTCAAAGGTATTTATTAATACTTGCTCACCTACCCAAAACACTTCAGTGTTCTCCTACCCCAGTCACAAAATACTTGCAGTGAGGCTGCAAGAATGTAAAAATTTGCCGTGTAAAAATTTGATGGAGATATGTCTTGCCCTACCTGCCTTAGAATTTGGAGCCTGGAACAGCAAGCAAAATAAAATTTAAAATTTCTGAAAGGTGGATTTTCAACCTGGCTGGAATGAGCATAAAGTTACTGAGGGCCTTTATGGGTGTCAGTGCAGGGTTCAGGCTTCACTGTGTCATCAGGGATCTCACGCCTTGCTCTGCTTACAGCTCAGTGGGGATATGCAGGTTGGGTTGAACTGCTGGTGGTGCTGGGGCATGCTGTGGTCCATTGCATCCTGCTGAAGGAGTAATGCCCCAGCATGGTTTTGTCTGCATAAATAAAGTGGTTTTTTTGTGCAGAGGGCATCACCCTTGGGTTGAGCTGCTGTGCCATAGCTGTGCTCCTCCACTGAGAGCAGTGGGCTGGTTTCTGCTCAGCCCAGTTTCTGCTTTTAAATACTACCCAGAGCAAAAGGGTGCATTTTCTTTTGTTCAGAAGGAAATAAACGGAATACTTTTTCTGTTGGTGGAAAATAGCGATCAATGATAATTAACTTGCACCATCTTATTTCTTTTCCCTCTGTGAGGTGCACCTTACTATTGTTTTTGCAGAGCCCCAGGAGGTGCAGTGGTGCTGCTTCCTGCTCCAACAGTTCTTCCCTCTTAATGCTGTGGCAACATAACCTCTGCCAGGAAGGTGGCTGTGAAATCCCTTGAGTTGCAGGTGCTGCAGGGCAGCCTCTTGGAGGGCTGTTTCTATTTTATCATCTTTTCCCCACTGCCAGCAGCGGCGTGGAAGCGAGAGCGAAAGCTTCCATGGGCTGTGCCTCCAAAGGTCATATAACACTTTATGTTTTCTCCAACATGACACAGCGTGACAGAACAAAGTATTTATCTTGTGTACTTGTCAGCTTCGTTCTGCCAGCTCCGAAATGATGAAATACTACCGAATATGCTGCTGCTTGTTTCCTTTAGGGACTTGCGCTGATTTGTTTAAAGTGTCGTCTGCACCCAGTAAATGCTTCATTTATTACAGCTGACACCTGAAAAATATCTGAGGGAAATATATCAAGGCATCACACAGATATTATTTTTGTTATTTGCTGTTGTGTGCTTATGTCCTAACACGAATGAAGTCCCCTAATGGTTAGCTATGTTTTTTGAGGGGGCCACCTGTGTCTGTGTTTTGAGCTGTTGTGATGGGGTTTCTGCAGATGTGCTCCAGTTCCGTGACAGAAATGCATTTTGACTCCTGACAGGGTCAGCTTAGCTGTTAATTACCGTGGTGAGTCACTAATGAGCTCTGCCTCAGGAACTTTGTACAGCCTCTCCTCAAACTTTTGCCCATTACTTGTTCTGATGCTTAAGCGAAAATAAAAATAGGTCTCTTGCAAAAGGGGTGGGTGGGGAAGTGAATGTTTGAGATGCTTAAGTGACCCTTGTAATGGTAGCATGTGATGTAAAGGCATTCAGATATAACTCTCAGTATCATATTAGGCTTCATGGGTGGTTTTAAATTTTTTTTTTGATTTACATTAAGTATTTCTCCATTCTCCCTGAAGAATAATGTGAAATCAAAATTCCTCTCTCAGCAAAACAATCAGTGTAAAAATAACAAACATCAAAGAGAGAGGGAATCAGTTTGCTCACAGTACTAATTGCTAACATTATCATGTGTCAAAGTGAAGAATTAAAATGTGACTCTAAGTTCCTAAAAGTGCACTTGCTGGGAGTTCAAACGCCCTGTGAGGTTGAAGATGTGTGGTTGTGTGAGCTAGCAGGGCTACAGACAGCGTTGTGACCTCCTGCAGTTCACTGATGAGTGCAAATAGGAGCTTTGGGCGTACAGAGGAGCCTCTGGCTGCTGCTTCAGTGGCACAGCTTTGCTTGGGTTTAGAAAATGCACAGCACCATGTGTCTGCAATTTCCTGTGTCCTCTGTATGCAGGACATTGCTACAGTCAGTGCACAGCATGTGTGCACCTATGTAACACCCCAGTGCTGTGTATCAGCAGGGGGAAGTGATGGGGTCTAGATTTTGGATGTTTTATGGTACTGAGCACTAGCCATCTGCACAGGGTGTGCTACAGAGGCTGTGCATTCACTGGAAAAATACAAATATAGGAGAAATACAAGTGTATTTTATGTAGGTTTTCCTACCCCTAGGTAAATAAGCTGTGCTGGAGAAAGAAGACCTTTTCTATATGATGGGTAGTTGTAAATGGTAAATGTATTGAGTTCTTTAATGCTGTTTTGTTTTACAGCCATTGTAACAATTTTAGTTAGGAAAATTAGATTCCTTGCTTGACTAGCATCCTTATTTTAATTTACTGTGGTGCACCTTCTACTCGGTGTGTGCAGGTTGGAGAGGAAGAAAGGCTCCACTCAGTTGTATTTTCTCACTGTGACTCTGGACAGGGCAACTGAAGAGGGCTTTGCAGTGATACTCTAAGCTGATCCTAGTCATACTGGCATACCCCTGTGCCAGCCACTTCTTCCCAGCCTTGGTTCCCACTCCTTTCTATTTTCTTCTTAGGGAAAGATATTTTGGATGCAAGGACCCCATGTGGCTGTGCACTGTGGCACCTGGATTTTAGTTTGAGATGGGAGCATTAGGGAGACAATTGGCATGATGGTTATACAAGGGTAAGTCTCATGAAGATGGAGATGAGGAGCTGAGCTGCTGTGTTATCTCTGTGTTGTGGTGAGCAGTGTTAGCTCCAGGTCTCTGCTGGGCAGTGATGTACACACCCGAGGTGGTCCAGAGGTGTGAGAAGGTGGGGCTTGACACATAGCTGCTGAAGTGGCCAAGTTTCTACCCCAGATGAGGAGGATTTGGCTTGAGTGGGAATTGCCAAGGGAAGCAGGTGATGCAGCCTTCTAATCTGCCATAAAGCAGGGGTGGCATTTCTGTCCCCTGTTCTAGATAAGTCAGGCAGAGCTTGTGACAGTCCCTTACCCCACCAAAATTTGATTAATCAGAGTGAATTAAGAAGCTACTCTAGGTATGGGGCTGCCTTTGTCATATGTGAGGCTGAACATCTTCTTAGAGAGGAGGATCTGAGTGCCCCTGTAAGAAGTGTGAGTACTTGCTTGAGGCAATGAAAACTGAGGGTGCTGCTTCCATTAAATTGAATATGCTGGGAGAAACCATCACCAGTAAGTGACTGGTTTTATGCTCGAGAAAGTTTGGCTGCATCTCTATCTTATCCCTTTTGAAAAGAAATTGCCACTCATTGCAGAGAGAGCTTCAGTGAGGTGGTGAAGTGTCCTCTATGTGAAGGCAAACTCCTTAAAAACTAATTGGTGTCAGTCATTTCTATGCTGATATTTCACTGCTGCTAATTTACCAAACAGATGGTGGTCCATACTATGGCATATGAGTTGGGCTTTTCCCTGGGCCAAATGATTGCCTCCCTGGTTCGCAATTAGGAGAGCTTGCTAGTGACCTGGAGTGGTTTTCTTTTTAATTATGCACCTATTAGGGCAAGTGGGTAGCCAGCCTAGGGGAAGAAGCAGAGAACTCAGTGGCATGGGCAAACCCTTATTAGGAAAAACCCATAAAAACAAACCCAAACTGAAAAGCCACATGATGGAAAAGAGGAGGAGGCGCACAACAGGGCAGCGTGATGCACAGGTCTTTTTTCTGCTACTGTGAGCATTGATAAATAGCTTTGAAATGCCTGTGTGTCAGGTTGTGGCACATGGGTGGCTGTAGCACCGGGGAGGAAAGGTGAGGTCTGGAAGATGCTGGCTGCAGGCTGTATGCTTATTTTTAGCTCAGCAGAGTTCACTGGTTGAAGGAGACAAGCCAGGAGGAAAGGCAGCCCCGAGCAGCCTGCAGGAGCCTGCTGTCTCCCCGTGCTGGTGCAGGTGAGGGCAGATGTTTGCTTAATGCCAAGGAGCAGCAACATGCGATGCTGACCGATTTATGAAGTCTGTGCTTGTTGTCTTGTTTCCTATCCCGCCTAATAACAGTCCAGGCAATGAAAAGATACTTTTCTCATAATTATCAATACCATTTTCCCTTTGAGTCTCGCCTTTAAATCATCAGGTGTCCTCTTCATCTGAATTGTTTCCTCAAGCTTATCTTCCTCTGTGGATCAGGCTTTTATTGCATTTTATTTTGACGAGACCATTCATCTTCCCTCTGCTCTGCTGCTACCCAAACCTGCTTCCTCATTGTCCTCAAGGAGCAGGGAAGGAAATGAAAGAGGCTTTGGGCTTGAATTAGCCTGTGATGAAGTTTGGTGTCCTTTGGGATGGAGACATTAATGCAGCATCATGAAATGAGGTCCATGTTCACTTTGGGTGACTCTGATAACGTAAGAACACAGTTAATCATATTTGGCTCTGCAGAGGGTATCTAATCTGCCCTGAAGATGGCAGGAATATGCGAGAGGAGCAACCAAATGGAAGGAGGAGCTCTAGCAGCACAGGCTACCTGTGTAGGAGGATGCAGCACTGCTTGGGGCAGCCCTGATTGACAGGATTGTGTTGCAAGTGTCACAGATTCTCTCTTTGTTGCTGTGTGCAGCCCTTGAGTGTGCACCTTCTTCGAAGTCTTCCCCAGCTGAGCAAATCCTGTTACTTGGTGCAGAGTATGGTCTATTAAAAAGCAGCACTTTGCTGGAGTGCAAGATTGGGTTTGAGCCTTGTTGTGTAATGGGGAGCCACTCAAACTCTCTACTTAGTCAAAAGCAGTTGCTTTCCTTACGTGAGTAGCTGGTTCAGGCCCAAAATAATTAACTCTTATTTATTAGTGTGTTAAAATGCCTTTAATTGGGTTTTGTTGCAGTATCTTCAGTCTTTTGACTTGAAAGTTGCTTTTTTTTTTTTTTTCTCAGTCGTAACTCTGCAGTCAGTGCTTTGGTGTGGTGTTACAGCTCTGCAGATTATGTGTGGAGATAATTAAGTAATAATGATTGAGGTACAGGGTATTTCCTTGGGATTAATGACTGTCTGGGAGGTGTTGATGGCCCAAGGTGTAGCCAAGGGCCATTAACACCAGCCAACTAATAATTTTAAGAAAATGCAGTGTGCCAAGGTCATTACTGCTATTAGAAGTGGAGGGCAGTGAGGAGCTAGGTGTGGGGGGAGGTAAAGTAACATAGGAAGTATATGGATTTTGGAAAATGTAATATGGTCTTAATGGGTATCTGCATGATGTACTTGTTGATTAGCCAGTCTGCTCCTTCCCTCCATTCCTCACTGTTCTGTCCAAAGCTTAATGGCCAGGATCAGGGTGAGGAAGGATGATGCTTTTCTTGTCTGGTGCACTTTTTCTTAATGGTGCCTCATATTTTGTCCACTTTAGAGGACACTTTATGCATATTACTAGTGTCTTTTTTTTCCCTCTTCCTTTAAGAGGAAGTTTTCAAAATCCAGCCTAGAAGCCACCAAAAGCTTGATAATACTATGGGTTAGTGGGATGAGATACTGGTTTGTCTGTATGAATAGAGGGGAGAAGAATCGTGCCTTTGAAAAAAATACAGGTTGGCTGAGTGAAAATACTGGAGTGTGTCAAAACACTTGGGTTTCCTAGCAGAGGGGCTGTGTTTCAAAGCTGAAGTGCAGCTGCAGTGTGGCAAACAGTGTTTTGGGGGTTTGGTGGACTGCCATACCTAACTGCCCCTCAAAGGCTGTAGGATATAAAGATAAATCTTCACCAGAATGTACTGTGTATAAATTAAGTTAGAGGCTTAAGAGGTTGGATGCTCACAACTTGAATTCTTGTTCTTTGACTTCAGTTATGAAGTTAAAATTTGTGGCAGAGGAAGAGACCTGTTATGCACAGATTTTTTCTTTACTTTAATGTTCCCAGCATTAGAGGAGTAGGGCTTTTGTTTACATGAGGTTGTTGTATCTTGTTGAGTTTTCTCTGTGCTCTTCCCCTCCAGGTTGAGCTCTGATAGGTGTACTTGCCTTTTGCTCATTTGCCTGGAGCTCAGGAGGAATGATTCTTTTAGAGGTAGCACTTGAAGCTGTCCTTTTCAGACGGGTTTCATTGAAAAAAAAAAAAAAAAAAAAATGGGGTCCAAGCAGTCTGGGAATAGTTGAGAATCCTCCCATCCTTGGGAAAGGCTCCTAGCAGCTCAGGTGCAAAAATCAGCTTTGGGAAACTTCCCATTGCTGGCATCTCTCTACAGTCTCTGGTCATGTTCCAAAATAGATGTGTCTGGCTAAGGAAATGGGTTTTTTTTTTTTAGGTAAGTGGGTTTTTTAAAAAAAATTCTTTAGTCCAGATATTTAAGAAAAGTTTTGTACAGAGTGGGGCACAGATGCGATTGAAAAATCATGTTTTTCTTAACTTTGTCATTTTCTTGCATATCATTATAGTCTTAATAATGATAAATAATCTGTTAAAAGCAATTATGGCCTGAATAATAATCCTAACTAATAAACAGAATGTACTGTGTAATTTTGGTTGTTTTCAACCATCTGGCTCCAGTCTTACTAATTGACTTAAAGCATAGTGACAATGTCAGCAGCATACAGTGCTCAGTTTGGCTAAAGTTCCTGAGCAGGCATTCCTTACAGAAATCTACTTTTTTGAATAAAAAAATAAATCAATACATCAAAATTATTGCTAGCTCTATTACAGCAGCACAGATCATGAATCCATCAGTACTGTCTTCCACTGAGCTCAAAAAAACTTTATTTATAACGATTTGATGGTGTATGGTTTCATTATATTCTAGTGAAACTGCAACTGAAAGACTTTGAATGTATCCAGGGATCTAAATTCATGCTGGCACTTAGTTCTGAAGCTGCCAGAATTTAAATGCTTTCAGCGTTGGCTGGACTTAAGATGTCTCTTAAAACTCAAACTTTCCCTTTGGTTGGCTGCAGTTCACAGTTTGGGTTTTGTTTTTTTATTAATGCACATCATTGCTGAAATTTCCAAGGTTTTCACTCAAGACTTTTTGGCCCCTCTGTTTAATTGGCCAAAATGAAGCTGTGTGCCCATCTTTGTTTCTTCAGATGTAATAGCCAACTTGGAGCTGCCTTTTTTTTTTTTT
>VRYO01002326.1:3510059-3648299 GCA_009812075.1 Sialia sialis
TATAATCAGGTGCAGCTTATAATCATTAAATTACTGTAAGTGGTTTCAAGAAGTGGAACGATATGAATTGTAGTTTCAGCCCTCAGTTTTGTGAGATAAGCTGTAGTTAAAGGAATTATGTGGCATACTGACTAATACTGTGTATAATTATAGCTGCTCTCAAATAGTGTCCCCTGTCCCTTGCCATGTATCATCAGGTAACATTCACCTGCTGGAGGGGTTGAATTTGTTGTAAGCTTTCAGTAAATAATGATGTGAAGAGTTAGTAAGAAAGAAATGCAATTTCTGTGAGGTCTGATTGGGATGCACGGGTAAAGTTCAGAGGGAGCTCTGCAGTCTGATCCATGATTTCAGATGTCTGTTTATGGATCTAGATGAATTGGTGACTAATCTCAAACTTTGCAGCCTTCTGAATGGGAGCAAAGAACTCCTTTGCTTTAAGCAAAGCCTTTGGGTCAAAGCCATGTGTGGGATGTGTGCCAAAAGCTGGGATGAAAGTTGTCTCATTTTGGGTTGAGGCAATAAGATGCTCCCTGGCAGTATTTTTAGATGGCTTGTGAGTGAACCTGTCCTCCCTGCTGTGCAAATAAGATTGGACCCCATTCAACATCTATTTTGAATTTCCTGGATTTTTTTTTGTTGGATTTGTGTTGTTTTGTTGGTTTTTTTTAGTACAGTCTGCTAAATTATTCCCTGTTTGAGGAATAGACTTTATTGGTGTGTTTCTGATCAGTGTAAAACCAGAGATCTGCTGGGAATACTCTATTAAAGTAAATTTTTTTTTTTTTTTTCAAAAAAACAACCAAGAAGCTGTATTTGCAGCATGGGGCACTCGGTCTGTGCCTGACAGGGACATGTGAAAGCCCTTGCTTAGGTTGATTGCCTTCATGCTATGCTCAATCTGAGTTAACTTGTTTTCTGTACCCTCTACCATTTCATTTTGTAGCAGCAAATAAAGCTTGGATGTGGTAAATGTAATGTCTGCTGCTGCTTGATAATACAGGCCAGTGAATAAATGAACTTCCTCTGATATTCCATATCTTCCCCTAATAAACAGAAATGCTGCAGTGGGACTGCGTGTGAGTGACTTGGAATTACTTATTTCTGCCTTCTCTCCTTAAAGTTGTTTTTCTCATGCACTTGCATGCTTTCAGTTTGCCAAGAAAATAACTTTTGACTTGAGATTTAGAATTGGTGATTTAAAGTAGGGTACTCCTCACATGATTGTTGAGTTGGGGTCTGTGATTCCACAGTGTTTCAGAATTGGAGGACTTTGGGAATGAAGTTGTATGGCTAATTGAATCTATTGAAACTAAAAATGAAGGAAAATATTTAGGAATTTTCTGTGCTGGAGAGCAAAGGTTGTAGCAGCAACAGATTTTTAGATGGTTCTTGATGATTTACTGCTTCTTGCAATTTTCAGTTGTTTTCCAAACATGTAATTAAAAAAAAAATTCAGGTAACCATCTGAGTGCTTGAAGTAGGTTTGGTTTTTTTTTCCCAAGGCATGGTGAGGAAGGAGATGAAGACTCCTCATCTGTTTGCTGTCCTCACAGCACAGCCTGGCTGCTGAATAGCTGAGTGACAGGCAATCTGGCCTGTGCATATGACCATATTGTTTTCCTCCCCTAATTAGCCCGGTCCTTACTGTGCTGATGAGGAAACAGATGCACTGAGCAGCAAATTACCTTCATCTTTCCTAGGCACAGAAAAGACACAGCACTTAATTGACTCATTTGATCTCCGGCAATTCAAAGCAAGTAAAGTGGAAATATTTAAAAGTGGCACTTCATTTTTGAATAGGGGCAAAGTATGTTGGGAGTGCACATGCATGCATTTGTGTATGATTGCAGTTTTACAGTGTCAAATGTGAGGGTGATGGTGAGGCTTATGGTATTGCTTTTGATGTCTTTTTGATGTCTTTTAAAGAGAGGCACAAGAAAAAAAAAGCAGTAAAAAAGGACCCTTTTACTTCCTTTGTCAACAGCAAAATATTTGCATGCTTAACTGCACTGATATTTCTCTACAGATCCTTGGCTGTGAATGTTCTTTTTCTGTGCAGCATGCCATGCTGCACATATGGGCAGCTGAAATGTCTCGTTCCTGAATCTCTGAGCTCTTGTCTGTGCTCCTGCCTGGGCCCTGGCAACAACACAGGGGTCCCCTGTTACCCCTGTTTTCTCTACTCAGTTTTTCCCGCGTTTACACATATATATCTAGATTTCCTTATTCTGTTTCTGGGTTTTTTTCCCTGCTTAAAGGATTGAAGAGAGTTCTTGCTGGCTGTGGGTAGCTGGTGCCTGGCTTGTGCCCCAGCGCTGGTGTGGGTGCAGCACCCAAACACTTCCTTGGGGTCACTGGGAAGCTCTCAGCAATGCACACTGCCTGTTCCAAAAATTCCCATGTGGACAAACAAGATGTACCTGGCACAATCCTGTCTAGCCTTAAAGATGGGGGAGAAAATTCTTTGACTTCATAGCTTGTGTGCATTTATGTCTTGGGTCCCCAGGGTGAATGTCCATCTGGTCAGGGTCAGCAGTCGCTTTCTGAATTTATCAATTCAGTGTGGCTGGACTTCTTTCATGGTGTCTTCACCCGTCATGAGGTACTTTCTCCTACAACTCTCAGCAGTGAAAGGCTCTGCAAAAAGGAAATTGTTACCATGCAGACATTGTGGTGGCCATCCCCTTTGCTGGGACACTGCATCTTAGCAGATCCTAAGGGATGTTTAATGTGCAGATACTTCTCCTTTGCCTTTGACCTAATGTGGCCTTCACCATGCATGATTACATCACATGCATTTGTCCCTCTGCTGCACTTCAGAAAAAGCTGTCCCCAAGTCTGCTTCCATTTCCATTTCATCCCATCCCAAGCATTTAGGTGGTAGCATAAATACCCTGCAAACTATCAGAGCATGTATGGCTGTTACTCATATCAGCTTGCATTTCTCAGATGAGAGGGAATTTTTTCTTAGAAATACAATCAGAATTTAGAATACAGTTTGGAAATGTCAAACTTTAAATCACTAAAACTCCATATTTGTACTGGCAAGATGATCACTGAAATATGCTCAGGTAGTACCAACTTCACTCAGTGGATTGTATCTCATCTGCTTCTTCCCCTTTTCCTAAGCTTTCCTCCTCCTGCGTTTTTCACAGATGCCTGTTCAATAGATTGCTGGCTTTGAGTTGGCTTTCAAAGAACTTCTGCTACTTGCTTTCCAGTCCTACTTAATGTTTTTGTCCAGTTTATAAAGTGCAAGTGTGAAAGAAAACTTCTGGGTTAAGTGTGCCAGTTCCTTCAGGAAAGCTCCTGAGTGTGCACCAGCCCAAAAGTGCAGTGCTAGTTCAGCAAGCAAAGTGACCATGCTGTAAAGAAAGGCAGATGTAATTAGAGGGGATATTTTGGATGCAGTGTGGATTACAAATGCTAAACTTGCCATGGTAAGAATCCTGACATAGCTGTTACCTTGGTGACTTTTTTTTTTGTAGCCATGTGGTAAGGGATAATTTTTTTGCAATAAAAATTACATGTGCTTATCCCAATTTATGTGAGCACAAATCTTCCAGGGGAAAGAAGTGGGAGCAGGTAGTAGAGTCAAATACCTCTAAACAAGTGTATTTTCCAAGCTTTTTTTCCCCCTCTGATTATATGATGCTGGATGTCTTATACTTGAATAAAGAAAGTAAGAATGAACTGCCACAAAAGGTAGAAACTACAAAGGCAAAGATACCTGTAGGATATCTGTTAAACAAGGATACTGGAAACATAATTTTAATTAGTGATACAGTAAGTGGCACCTTTTTTACTTTACTCTCATTTATGTAATTATCTGTTGCTTTTAACATCGCACATGCTGTAACAGAAGTGATTAAATGAAAATGCGTCTGCTGTTGAGTCAGACTGCTGCTTGTGATGAGCTGTTCAGATTTTAAATAATTTGTTGGAGCAAAAGTCCTGCAGTTCATACTAGGATTCTGGGTGGGAGATGCTGTGAAATGCAGTTGGTGTATTATTCATATGTGCTTATTGTGCATTCTTGTGAGAAAATTTGAGGCAATTAAAGGACAATTCATGTCTGCTAGTATTGGCTATTTCATATTATTAGTATATCTGCTAGTATTGGTTAATTTAACATCTGAATGTGGCTGAAGGTCTGGACTCTGTTGCTCAAGAAAATCTGGAAGGTGCTGGGGGGATACAGTGGGAAATCTCTGTATGGGCACAGAGTCCATGTAGCCTGGACTTGAAAGTTTGTTACTGCCTTTTTCAAGATATGGTCAGGATTGGATTGGTTTGGGTTTGTTTTGAGTGGGTTTTTTGTTTGTTTTCTCTTGGGTTTCTCTTTTGCTTTTCTTTGTTGTCATTCTTATTCTGTCCTTGCTGACAGATAAACACATCTTGACATTTCAAGGCAGGAGCTCTTTGGAAGTCTGAGATTTCAGCCCAAAGGAGCCCTTGAGAAGTCTCTGATTCCTGAGTACCTGGAAATCTGTGCAATGCCAGCAGAGTGTGAGAGATCCCTCTGTGAGCACCATGCTCAGTGCCTGGCTGGTTCTGGAGCTCTATGGGCAGGCAGAGCCCGTCTCCTATAAGGGGTCAGCAAAAGGGTTGGGATCATTACTCCTAAGTTTGTTTTACATTTATATCTGTTATCCTTCTGCTCCTCAGCCCAGGATGGAGTGCCCTGAGCATCCCAAGTGACTGATTTGTTGAAAAGCATCCAGAAGTGTATGCTCCCCTCCCATCAAGATGGATGTACAAAGGAACAAGGTTAAGAAGTTGTTTGAAAATAAAGCATTAAGAGCAGAGCAGGGGAAAGCTATTAGTCTGAAAAGAAGAGTAATGATTTTAGAATGTGGCAAAAGGGATCAGCTTTTGTGTGCAGTGTGTCCTCTTGGGGACTTTCAGGCATTACTCACGGTGTATCACTGAGGACCTGTTTTGGTGCTCTCCTGCCTGAGGTTTTCAGTGCTGATAGACAAGTATTCGTGCATGTGCTGCACCACTGTGTCGGTCATCTCATCACAGAGCGGAAAATTAATTGTTCCACCGTGGAGAAGATCTGAATGCCAAGTGCCTTCCCCCGCCACTCCACTTTTCTTCTTTCAATATTTAGCCAAGGCAGCTGAGCTTTAATATAGATTTCCCCATGTCTTTGCATGCATCATTGATGGACTGCAATTCCACAGGCTAGAATAGGTCTCAAGTAATCACCTTTTGAACTCAGTGGTGAAGCTAATTGAAGGAAACTTGCTGGGAAAGACACAAAATAATTTAGTTTGTATCTGTTAGGTTGTCAAAGTGTAGATATTGTAACAAAGCTTCCTCTCCCTTTTTTATTCCCATGACCGCAGTTTGTATATGTTTCAAGTGTAATTAACAGGAGAGCCAGAAAATGTTTTCTTTCTTGGTGCTGAAAGTGGCTAATTGTTATTTGTCAAGATAGCAGGATTTCAGGAACAGGGAGAAAAATACTGAATGTTTTATGGTGGGCATACTGAATGCATTTCCAAGGTGATGCAAATATGGGGCTTAGGGAGTGGTGAGGCTCCAGTGAGAGTATGCCAAGATGGGGGAGACCTGGGTTAGAATTTTGTCTGATTTTTTGACCACTTTTGAGGGGTTTCCCCTTTCTAGAATGAAATATTTTCTTTGCATTTTCCCTCATGATTTTTCCCAACCTGGGAAGTGATAAAAATGAGGTTTCCTTGTGTTTGCAAAGTGTTTTGAGATTTATGGGTATGAAACTCTTCATAACCCAAGTGGTACTCAGTACAAATGGGGTCTAAGCTATAAGGCTTGTGGTCCTTACCTGAGTAAAATTCTGTAAAATGTAAATGTTTTTACTTACTTGAGTAAAATATCTTTGATTTACTGGGAGCTGGAAAAAAAAATGCATGGTGTTGTGTGTGGCTCACATTTCTCAGTGTTTTATCCAATAGGAAAAAGACATATAAAGCTAGTGAAATGATTTTTTAATTTAACTGTTTGAGAGCTCCTGATACATGCAGATCCCATCTTGGTGCTCAGTGCTGTGGGGAAATCTTCAGGGAGCAGAGCACCCCAGAGGATGAGATGTTTTCACCTGTGTTGGTGGGGCTCCAAATGCGAGTGCAGAGGATTGAGGAGAGTGACTTACTGGTGATTCTTCCTGCTGGCAGGGGACATAGCTGGTAGCTATTGTCAGTGCCTGGGGTAAATTGCAGTGTTTAGAGTTGGCAATTTCGCAGGACTGTGGCAAGGACAGGTTTCTGTCTGGAGCCAGCGAGAGGTAAATCCTCTCACAGGGTGCTCAGCTGGAGCTGGCTGCAGCCAGGGCTGCCCTGCCGACACGCCTTCTTGCCCAGCTGAAGCGTTCTCACTCACAATTCAATTTTCTCTCCTCTTCTAACAGCAAAGTAGGTGTAATTCTGGTGCCTGCCTGGAACATTACAGTGTGCACAGAAAAACTGGATGCACCATCCATCTTGCAGTGGCTGCAGTGTGTCTGTGCCATTCAAGGTGCTTGGAGGTGGTGTGCACCTGCAGGCTTTTAGCAGCAGAATATAGACCAAGTCTGCCAAGGAAGTAGTTATTTCATTAATGTGAAATAGCTGCCTCTCCCAGCATCTGGCTTGCTGATTGATTCCTGTGTTTGCAGGGGTCCCAGGCCCTTCGCAGCGGGTGCTGCCGCATTTGCTTGTTTGCTTCCCAGCATTTTTGTTCCCTGCACCTTCTCTCAGTAGCACTTTTCTTTGCAATGAAAACTTTGCATAATGAGGACTTCACAACCCAAGAATGAGTGTTACTTCCTTTTCTTTCTTCCTTTTTATCCCCTCTCCCCATTCTGCTCTCTGCATCCAGTTTTTGCTCTGTGCTGCTTGGCCAGAAGCTCCCTTGTTGTCAGTGAGACTGGCTGGGCTGAGGGGCTGGAGCCCTCTTTTACCCATGACAGCTCACTAGGAATATGTGTGTGTTTGCCTGTATCCCTTTCTTTTTTTCCTGTTATCCTGTCAGAGTAATTAGTGTGGCTTCATGGCTGAAATTGGTGAAGAGAGGAACACTGAAATCTGTCTGCACTGAAGTGCAGCAGAGGCTTTCATTAACCTTATAATTGAGGGAAAAATCAAAATTGAATAAGTCATGCATAGTAAGCAATGTCACAGTTTGCTGCCCCTTTTGTTGGTGCAGGACAGGAGGATGCAGGGAGGCTGAGCCCTGTGTCTTGTTGTGCATTTCCAATTCTCAGCAATTTGGGGCTGCAAGGGAGGGGGCTGCGCCTTGTGCTCCCATTTCCCCCTCTCCCACCCCTCAGATCTCTATTTCCTCTCACCAAAATGAATTTGCAGAAGTTCCAGTTCAAAGTGATGAACAGAAATTTTTTTTCAAATGCTGTATGGAAAGCTTGGTGTTATGTTAAAATGCATATTTAGGGCAAAAAACTAAAGTTAGCATGATGAGAATGGATTTCTGGAAGATCTTGGCTTGCTCTTTTCCTCCATGTCTGAGAACTCCCTCCTGTGTGAATGCCAGCTTTTCCCTTGCTGATACCCCCGGATTGGAATACCAGTGTAATATCCAGCTGACTTAATGCTTAGGTAACTTTCTTGTAAAATACTCAATTTTCATTTGCTTTTTTGTTAGACTTTTTTTTTTAACTTCCATGTGGTGTTTCATGTAATAATAATTGGACATTAGCTGAATAGAGTAGCCTATAGAGTATGTTTTTTATTTTATTTTTTTTTGGCAGATGAAATGCTTTTTGATGAGAGGTGGTAGGTTGGATGCTAAAGATGGTGAGTGTTCAGCTCCGGTATTTTCTTGGCTTTGAATAAATTAGTGTCAAAGATCTGAATTTAAATTCTGATTTCTCTGTTCATTCACTTAGGCCAGTTATATCTGTTATATCTAGAGCCGGTCAAGCTTTTTCACATTAATAGCTTTCCACTGAGAATATGTTTGGTTTATGTCAAGAAGAAAACTGCTGTTGTGTGTTTTTTTTTCCTCCTAACAGCCAAGTTTTCACACTGCCCTAACTTAAAGAAACTGTTTAATTCCTCTTCCCAGCCCCTGCCCACTTTTTATCATGTTTCTTTGTACTTTTCTTTTTACATGAAAATGAAATAAAACATTTTAAGATCTTGAAATTGTCTTCCAGAGGTTACCAGGAGTAACCAGGTGAATAAAGTTACTTCACTGCCCGTGAGGAGGGAAGATGGTCAGTGTAGCCTGTGGTCCAGGTTATACATTTAATGTGTTTTTTGGAGCTCCATACTCTCTATGTTTGAGAAACAACTGCAATTCTAGCTCAGAATGACTTGGTTTGAGGTGTGTATTTAATAAGATAATTTAAATGCCATGAGAGAAGAACGCAATTTTGCAAACAGGAGTTGGAGTATTTGAGTGCTTACATTTTGTTTTAAGATCTTGTTTATTCATTATCAAGGGGCGTGTCTCTGTACAGGCTGTGTGACATTGTATATGACTTCCAGTACTTCCCTTACAAATGAGAACTTTTATAAAAGAACAGGAGTTATTACAGCCCTAACTCTGTGCATAGTTAGAGAAAAAAGTAAATAAAGAGTGTAACAACCACCATCAGTCTGTAGGAGCAGGAATGAGAAGGGCTAAATCGCTATCCAAGTGATAAATGGGGAAACCATCTGAGAGAAGACAGATGAAGGCAAACTGGCTCCTCTCTGCTTGCCTTTTGTTCTTTGAGGACTGTTATGGTTAAAGCTCATTTAGCAATCTAGCTCCTGGGCTTAAATGACTGTTGTGAGTTAACAGTAATAAATTAGAGCAATTAGTGACTGCATGTTGCTTTGTCTTGTGGAAGTGGTGTGCCCACATGGTAAGGGAGAACCTGATTTCAGGGCTGAGCACGTACCTGTGGCAAACACATGTTGGGGCATCTTCACTGAGGGTCCTGCATCATTCCCCATGGGATTGGGATGCAGGATGTTGCAGAGTAGCCTGTGTGGAGCACTCATGCTAAAAGGTGGCTGAAAGGATCGAAATGGGATTTAGGGAGTTCATTTTGGAAGCAGTTTTGATCAGATCTGAGAGCATTTGATTTGCTGTGTTTAGACTGTTTTGAATGGTTCAACTGGTTCAACTATGACAATCTTTCTGGAGAGAAGGACTTTTAATGCCAGACTAGCCCAGTTCAGCAAGCAGGCAAGGACCAGGCTCTTCAGAGGCACCTGAGGAAACTTCCATGGTACATAAGATGGTCCTTAAAGTTCATCCTAAGTGTATGTTAATGTGGAAAGATGAGCTTAAGTATGTGTAAAAAGCTTTATGGGACTGGGCTGCAAGTGGGAGAGGGACGTGCTTTTTCCTCTGTGCTTCTGGAAAGGTCACTGACTTGGTGACATCCTATCCTCAGAGAAACGACAGCATTTTCCCTTGTCAGATTTACCTGGAGCAGCGTTTGCGGAGGCAGGAGGTCAGGTAAGATGTGGTGGCAGGCTGCCTGCTACTGTCAGTGCCAATGAGGGGCTGCAGCTGTCCTGGGGCAGAGCTGTGCGCTGTCTCAGCCGCTTTGTCACCGTCTGGAAGTGGCCTCTTACAGGGCACGTTGTGCTGCCTCCAGTGGGTATGTCACTGGTGTGGGGCTCATCTCCCAGCTGCTCCACCCCTTAGGGCATAAAGCCAAGTGCCTGCGGTCTGACTATCATCCTCTGATTTGTAAACTGTGCTGACACTTTTCCCTTGCTCCCAGAGCCTGTAAAACTTGAATCCTGGAGAAGACACATGAGTGTGAACTTCTTAAACTGGTGAAACTCATTCAGTTATTCACATATCTGCAGAAGGCTGTGCAGGGAAGCCTGGTGTGATTTTGTTCATCTGTAGGAGTGAGGACTTGAAGCAGATTTTGTCTGGCTGTTTTTACCCAGGCATTGCAATTTCTAAGCTTATTTACTGTGCTGCCATGCTGAGCCGTAAGACTTGGAGCTGTATGGGGAAAAACCCTTGTGCTCCTCTTCTTGTATCATTGGGGCTGGAAATAGCAAAGCATATTTGTCATGTGGGAACAACCAGGTTTTGTTCCCACTTTTTACCTTGCAAGGAGAGTATCTGCTGAACAGCTGTACACCTTTTTTTGTGTTCCTGCACAGCAGGTACAGCGGGAAGGGAGGTTTGAGCCATGGTGGTGTTAAAGATGTGAAGAAAAAGTAAAAGTGACTGCAGGGAAATGCAACACATTCTAAGGATAGATCTTACTGGAGGGGTACCTCCTGCTTTCCAAGAAGATAAAAGGCTTATGAATAAGGTAGGCAATGAAGTTTAACTAAGAAATGGAATACCAAATTTAAAATGCGAGTGCCAACTCACTCAATACAGTGTCAGCTCTTCTGATAATGTGTTGGTCTCTTGAACTTAAAATTGATTAATCAGACAACTATTCCTTTCTTAGCAAGCAGCCATATAGTGGCAAGAGGAAGTATGGTGGGGTTTGATCCTGTACATCAGATAATTAACTGTACATTCACATAGTGATATCTAAACTACAATTCTATAAAACCACCGATAATAAGGATCATAAGTGTTAATTAGTTACATCAGCTTATTCTGTTAAATTCTAGAGCTGCTGCTTTAATTGAAGTGACTCATTTCCTTAAGTAACCCTCAGTGCTGTGCTACTCTCTTGTCACAGTTCCCAATTTAGAAGAAGCTCAGTCTCACAAGATTGGCAGTGATTTGTTGTTGTGCTCAAGGTAGGTATTTTGATGACTTCCACAGAGAAGAAAAGAGAAAAAAGTGATGTAAAGGGACTAGTTAATACTATGTAGCTTGGTCTCCAGTGCAGTTATCCGAAGTGCTCAAGCTGCTGTGGGGGGAATGTTTTGGATACTGACCATAGCCTTGGATGACCCTTCTCTTGTTTCCTTATATTTTGTTTTGTAAGTGCAGCAAACTTCTTTCAAAGCTGTTCATCAGCTGCTCATCACTTGTATGACCTGAGAGTATAAGGGATATGCCATCCAACCTGGCTAGGTTTGTTCATAAAGATTCAAAGAATTTGAAGAATTAGGTTTATTCTGTTGTTGGGCATAGTAAATTAGAGAGGGCACTTGTTTTTTACCTTACCTTGGTGAAGCCTTGTGGTGGCCTTTATAGTTTTCAAGTCTAGTTTATAAGAAGCAGTGGAGATGCACTGAATGTCTATGCTGTTTACTAACTTCAGAGATAAAAGTGCTTGGCAGATAGCATCTCTGAACTGTTCACAAATTCATGTTGTGCATCAGAGGACTCGGCCTGCTTATTCTGGTGTCACATTTCTGAATTAGGTGCAGGATACACTGTTCCATCTTTGTGATTTTAGGGGGATTCATGCTTAATACAAATACCTAATTTTTTTATTTTTTTACCAGAATGACCTTGTGCAAATAGGTAGTTGATTGCCCCATCAGCTGAGAGGGTGCATTGTTGTGGTTTGACACTGGCCAAATGTCAGGCGCCCACAAAAGCCATTTGCTCACCCTCTCTTGCTTCAGTTGGGCAGAGTAGAGGAGAAAAAAAAATGAATGAGGGGCTCATGAGTTAAGAAATGGGAGAAAACACTCGAAGGGCAAAACAGGTTCAAAATTAGGGTAAATTTATTATTAACAGATAATAAAACAGAGGAGGATAATGAGAAGTAAACTAAGTCTTTTAAGCATTCTTCCCACCAGCCCCTTCCCTCTTTCTCACTGACATCACAGGGAGACAGACCAGGGGGGCTTTGGTCAGCTCGTCGCTCGAGATACTCTGTTCCTTCAGAGAGAGAAGTCTTTACTGTGCCATGGGGTCCTTGGAATAGGAGACAGTTCTCTCTGAACTTCTCCAGCGTGGCTCCAATCTCATGAGCAGCAGTCCTGTCAAAACTGCTGCAACATGACTGCACACAGTCTTCCCAAAATTGCTGTGGCATGGGTCACTTGTCTATGGGGTGCAGTCCTCCAAGGACAGGCTGCTCTGGTTGGAAAGCAAGGGCACTCTGTCTCTGGAAGCAGGGACCACCTCTCTCTCTTGTGTCTGGTTGCAGGGAACCTCTGTCTCTGGAAGCAGGGACCCTCTCTCTCTCTCCATTCGGGTCTCCCACTGCATCACAGCTCTCTGGCATTCACGTGCTCAAGTGTGAGCACTTCTCCCATGGGCTGGGAGTGGATCTCTGCATCCCTTGTGGACTTCTTGCATGACAAAGTGACAGCTGCTACACCATGCTCCTCACCATGGCCTGCAGAGGAAAATCAGCTCTGGCACCTGGAGCATCTTTCTCCCTTTCTTTTTCCGCTGACCTTGGTGCTGCCACGTTGTTTCCCACACAGGTTCTCACTTCCTTCTCCCCTCTGACTAGAAGAAAAACTGCTGCTCATGAGTACCATTGCCAACAACTTCCACCAATTCAAGGATTCCTGCAGGATCCTGTAGTGCCAAGAGATTGATCTCATCAACTTTTCTAACTGGGCCAGCAGCATGTCCATGTTTTGAGTCATCAGGGATTAGCTCTGTTGGACATGATGGAAGCTTCCAGCAGTTTCACTCAAGCCACTTTTGTGGCCTTCCCCCACTACCAAAAGCCAGGCTGTGCCAAATCAACACAGGCATTTACTGACCAATTTTGGAGACAGACAGTAAATTCCTTTCCTTCCCAGTTTTCTTCTGTGTAATGGGTTAACTGCAGCACTTAATTAGTGACTTGTCTTCATTTTCTTCTGCCTTCAGTCAGAGTCAGGATTAAAACACGAAGGAGACTAATTTCTCATTTGGACTTGGTTGTTTATTAAATCTTATCTAAAGTACAGGCAGTTCAGCCACACTTCTAGCTACCAGCTAAAAGCAAGGAAAATGGAGTTGAACCTAGCAAGTTACAAGGTCTTTTAAAGCTCAATAGTCCATTTAAGAGCTAACACCAATATTATTTATACTTTTGACCCAATAACCAAAATCCTGTGACCCTGCAGCACAAACTATCCAATCAAAAACTGCTGCCTGAAATCATGAAGGAGAAGGAAGCAGAAGACAGAAAAAGAGACAATACCCAAGATTCTCCATCTTGTGCCTATTACTATATTCTAAAAACCCCAAATTCCAAACCCTTCACTATGTGAAATCACACACTTCTATTCCAACTACATACCTGTGATTCTAAGTCTATGAATCAAATTTGGAACCCTTCTCCAAGGCTTCAGATCAAAAGCAGTGCTCTTTTGAGGGTCAGTGTCAGAAAGCACAGAAAGTTCAAAACTCCCAGGCTTTTGGGTTCCAGCACTTTTGGAAAGGGCTGAAGTCTTATCTGGACCTAATCTTAATGTTCTGTAATGAGTTGACTCCTCTGTTTCCTTGGAATTTCTTACCCCCCTGTTTTGGAAATCACTGCAGACTCTGAAGGTATTCTGTAGAAAACGCATCAGCCCTGATGTCAGCATTTGTGACTTGGCAGTGTCCTAGAGCCCAGATAAATTCTTCACTCTTCAACCAAGAGGATGAGCTCCCTGCTTGAAATAAGGTGTCATAAAAACCAATTCATGTCTGAGAAGGGTTGCAAAGGAGGCACCAAGAAGGGGTGAGTCAATTTTATGACCACACAGGTAAAGCTTTGAGGGAAAGCCCTGAGGCTGAAGACCATGAGAGCTTGGCAGCCTCCTTGAAGAGCAGGTGGGTTGAAGAGGGGAGTGAGGGCTGGTGGGTGTAGCCGAACACTGGTTAGGGGACTAAGAGGACTTTGCACAAAAAAATATGCTTAAGTAGGTCTGGACAGCAAGAGGATAAGGTGCTGCTAGAAGGAAGGAGCCTAAGGGTTTTGAACCTATGTTGTTCACATTTATTAACTCAAAATTACTAAAAATCTGTGAATAATCAGGTATGTAAATCTGGGTCAGTGATGGCATTACATGGACAAAACCTTTCTGGTCCAATAGGTTGCGTATATATTGGTAAGTTTCAATCCCATAGTGTTTTTTTCTTACCCTGTGGTGTCCTTCTTGACTCTCCAGCCAGAAGTGGGCTGCTCCCACTTCCTTCCAGTGGTAGGGGGCATTTGGTGACAGGTGCTGAGTGGTTCTCTGCAGCCTTTTTGGGATCGAGGCCTTCAGTGTGAGCAATTATCTCCTGAAGGATGATGTTGTGAGACTCTTAAATTAGAGACATCTTATTAGCCACACTTCATGTGCCAAGCATTTGCTTGATGCAAGATGCACCTTGCTGCTAAGACTGAGTGATTAATTTGCAAGCCAGCAAGTTGTTAGATGGTGCTAACAATTACCATATTTGATAGATTAAAGCCCATACGAGGGTATCGGTTACCTTGGGAGTTTATTTACAGTTCCTGATCTGTGGCAGGCAAAGAATTCGTGATGTGACAATGACTATATCATGTCTCACTGATCCCATCACATTTAAAAAATAATATCCAAGCTGAAAATTCTGTGAATTTTGTTTGTTATGCATATACTCAGCCTTCTCCATTTTGAAGCTTGGCTTCTTCCCACAAGAATTCATCAGCTGGATGTATGTATCTGTGGAGAACTTCCCTCCTGTGTAAATAAAATTGAGAATCCAGGAAACTTGTGTTTTGCCCTGAAGTGAAAATGTTATCTGTTAGACTAGAGCTATATATAACTGTCACCGTCAGTCTTTGTGTGTAAGCTATAGGAAACTTAGAGTTTGCACAAGAAGTTAAAGTTTCTCTTGCTGGAGTCCCTTCGGTTGGCACCAAAAGTGTTTAATTATTTAGGAAGAGAAAGAACATGATTGACTTTATGGTCCAGTGGTCTCAAAGTTTCACTTTTTTGAGGCACATGTGAAAACAATTGGTGGTGATGGTAGCAAGGACAAGGAGAAAGTCACTGCCTCAGCTTTTTCTGGTCAGAAATGATGTCCTATAAAGTGACAATGAAATTCTCATGATGCTCTTTTTTACAGACTGATATCCATCCAACCAAGAGCTGTTGCTCTCTCCAGGACTTGGTGTGAGCATTGAAAATGATGTTAACAGCCCTCCTCTGCAGCAGTGGCACCTGGGAAGACAAAAATAGATGTGCCCCAAAACACCCATCCCTTCAGGAGATTTTTGACCTGCATCCTTTGCTTATGTAAAGTTTTCGTACCTTTTGTCTCTCTTTTTTTCCAAGTGGTTTTATTCATTCTGACTTGTGATCAGGCCCTGTTTTAATAACTCCTGAGCTGCTGTTGTCCCCGTAGAGCAGAGAGGAGGACTTTGCACGTCAGAAACCTTCAGCGGTGGGCAGCACACAAAAGGTCACGGTCCAGCCAGTGAGATTCGTGGGCCATGGGCTGCTTCCCTCCTCCTCATTCCCTACATGCCTCTGTGCCCATGTCATTGCTGGACACCCTCCCACTCTCCTCCCCTTGTATTTCCATTATTATTTTTTTGGAATGTCAAAATGAGTGATGGTAGGCGCCTCCTGTGAAAACGTTTTGGGGACAAGCAGCGCTGTGAACTCTGGCAGCCCGGGCGGTGCATGGGGAACAACGTCGCCCTTGTTCTGCTCTCCCTGCTGGGCATCTGCAGCTCATCCAGTCCCGGAAGGCCAGCTCTGTCCCAGGGACAGGGGATAGGCACAAGGACACGGCACGCTGTGCCAGCGTGGTGCCAGCAAAGGCTGGCATGTCCCTCGGCATCCTGGTGATGTGGCACTTGGAACAGCACCACATCAGCTGCACAGCTTTAGTAGCCATGGGGCTCATATGAGTCACTCTGAGGTTTTTTTCTTATTTGTTTGCTCTTCTGGGGCAGTCCTGCAGCCTAGTTAGATTTAACAATGTGATTCATTTAGTCTCTGTTGTTGTCATATTTATTCTGCAATCATCACTAAGATCTCTATTACTGTCTCTTTCCCTTGGCTTTTGGTAAATTTTCTGCCTTCTGCCCCTGGTGAAGCAAGTAGCAGATGATAAAAATGCTTTGAAATAATGTTAAAAGAGCTGCAGCTGGTATAAATAGATTTTTCTTTGATGTATCTGATCTGTGTTACCTGAGGATCAGGTCTTAACTGTTTAATTCTGCTACTTTTGTTGAAAAGTAGTACTCAGGAATGAGTTCCTTTTCATTGTCAGAGCCATCTCCAGCTCAAGGTCTGAGGTAAGTGGTTGGCACTATGCCACAAAGGTGGCTTAGGTGACAGTGGTTTGGGGCTGATCATGAGAATGGTGCAAACATGTTAGCAAAAACAACAGAGTTCTCGGTAGCATCTAAAGCAAAACTGAACGAGCTCTCCGTGAAACTCAGCATTTCAGTTGGAAGGGTTGATTTCTTCGGGAATGTTCATAGTCAAAATATTTTGAAAAAATGGGGCTGTGGTCCTTCTTGTTTCTGGGTAGACATGGGTTTTCTCCAAGCAGGACTGCCTGGAAAGGCTCACTGCCTGTGAGGAGACCAAGTGCCTGCCAGAGCAGTAAGACCTGCCATGAATGATTTGTGCAGAAACCACAAGGAAAATTGCCTAGAACAGGAAAGGAAATGGAAAATTGTGTGGGTGTTTGTTTGGTGACAAGACACAGAGTGGGAGTAAAAGAAGACAAGACTGCTGTTATGCTGTTATTGCTAAGGTTTAGCATTAGCTAATTATTAGCAGTTAACGAACGGGCAATGTTATTGATAGTAAATTGGTAGTAGCTAACAAAAATCTGAGCACACGCACTAATTTTTTCCTCCTTGCATCTGAACCTCCTGGTGGTGATACAGGCATTGCACTTGTGTGTTGTGGCTATCCAGAGTAGTTAAGGGAAAAAAGGTGGAAATACAATCAGAGTTCAGACAGAAGAGATGCCTGCAGAGGGAAGTGTCATATAGATTTTGGTATTAAAAAAAATTAAGGTAATCAGTCTAGACACGGAAGTGAAGGAGAGGCTATAACCTCAATGGCCATATGCTACACAAAAGCAAGCAGGAGGAGGATCAGTGTAGTGCAATATAAACTGCAAACTCTCTCCACTGGGCTAAGCAAGACTTAAAAGAAATTAGAAAAGGAAAAGATAATAGTGCAGCAAGTATAACAGAAGAGAAAAATATTTCCGTGCTGCTGAAGTGATCGGCTAGTATCTGCTTTAAAAGCTGTGATGAGCAATGCCTCACTTCCTGAAACTGTGGTCTGGGGTCCTTGGTTTGTGCCAGGATGCAGCACAGAGTGTGTGCACAAGCTGCTAAACTGAGACAGGAGAGGAGGAGCATATGAAGTGCCTCAGGAATGAGAGAATGCTCACATATGAATGCTCATATTTCCCAGTAAGGGGAAACATTGCAAGAAAAAAAGCCTATGGCTCGATGTCTGAGGGTTTACTGTAGCAAGCACATGTGCCTCAGTTTCCCTATCTGTAAGATTATTATTAGGGTTTCTTCATGAAATGTGTTTGGAGATAGTTCCTATAAAAAGCTGCAGGAAGGCTTGGGGAGATACCTGACTGCACCCAGGAAACGCTTGGGAGTTAAGCAAAAGTCCTCTTGAAAATGAAGCCAAATTTGCATGCCTGCAGGAAAGTGGTTGTGCTTTTCCTGAAAAGATTCCCTGATTTCCTGAAAAGGCATTTCTATTAATTCTCCACAAGGGACATGACAATGTTTGCAGCATTAATGGAATTGTCTGTCTGAGGAGGAAATGTAGGACCCATAATCACAGGGCCTTTTTTTCTTTGTTTGCTTTGGTCCTTGACTGTTACATCGATATTTAGCATTTGTCTTAAGTTCATTTTAATTCAGTCTCATTACTTGTTGCTTGTGCTGCTGCTCATTTGAAAAGCACTCCCAAAATCATGGGGATTTTTCTGGCTTTGTACCATTCTTTGAATTACGTGTTCTACAAGTTGTTCATGCATCACAGACTGGTGATTTTTTTTTTTTTGGCTGCAAGTCAGAATAATGTTCCTGGGGATGATGAGAGTTCACTTTTTCACCTATTTGCTTGTCTCCAAAATGCAGCAAGAAGCTTTTCTGTTGAGTGCTTGATTCCATCCTCCCACTCTCTTCTGGCTTTAAAAAAGGGCAATTATCCAAAATTCCCACTTACCTTGTCACCTGTAGACAAGGCATCTCTGGTGCCTGGTGTGAGCTGCTCCATGCTGTCTGACAGGACAACTCCCTGTCCCAAAGCTGGGATGGGGGGAAGGAGCCCATGGATGGACCAGGCTCCAGGACACTAAGACCTGCATGTGTAGTTGTGTACATACAAAACAGGGGCATTGCAGGTTTATGGGATCCTCTGCAAAAGCTGGGCTAGAACCTTCTGCGAGGCTTCCCAAACTTGCTGGCACTGAAGTGTCCCACTGTCCTGGTAGCTAGAGGGGTGCTTTGGGATTGGGGAAGTAGAAAATAGTACATCCAGTGTGCCCAGAAGGCTCAGAAGTCATGGTCTGCAGTCCATGTCCTCCCATGTTTGGGGAAGCCTTTCTGCTACAGGCACTTTGGGTTTCACTTGCTGCAGCTTTGGTTCAGCTCTTCTGAACCAGAGGTCAGTGCACACCCTGAAGCACACGAGTTTGTATTTCTTGTAAAGCTTTTAATCATCGCAGTAGTAACCCTAGTTGGACTCTTTAATTTGTGAATTATTCACACATAGTAGAAAAGGCAGAATGTGTTGAATGAGTTTTGCATGATTAATGGTTTTGTCCAGAATTATTGCTGGTGAAAATGCGGTATTTTATATTTTGGCTGACATATAAAAGCAAGGGAGAGCCAATTTTTTTTAATTTTTTATTTGAGTTCAGAATGTCTGTCTCTTTATTGGCTTTATTTTTAGGGATATAGACGAAGCAGATTGTAAATTCTGAGCAATTTAATTTTAATTAGTTCTACTGAAAGCTTTATTACTCTTTCCTGTTCTCTTTCCATGAAAGTGGTAGCAAGGCAAATGTTTGAGATCCTGCATGTTGTAAGAAGGTGCTCCTTTTCAGACCTCTTGGTGCAGCTTGTCAGCATCTCTAAAATTCTTTGTAATCCCAAAAGCCTGCACTTCTGAAGTACTCAGCTCTGCCCACAAAAGCTGTGACAAGTGGTATCTGTGCCAGAGAGTGGGCTGAGGTTATTTAAGAATTTGCTGTTAAGGTTATTTTAGCGAGTGAGTTGCTTGCTTATAGGGGTCCCCCCCACAAGAATCTTGTTGGATATAGATTAGCAGTATCTGTTATCTGTAAGGCTTTGAAGTTGTTCTTAGCCAAAAATGAACTAAAAAGAAGCAGCCCAACAATCAAAAAGCCTGACAAAAAAAGGAAAACAAAACCAAAAAATCCCCAACCTAGTCTAAGAGTAAGGGCTGCCTGTTCTACAGCACCCTGAAGCAGATTTTTGTTGCTCTCCCAGCTGGGTCAAAGCTATGCTGATGGAGGGTGGGGGAGATTAAACCCTTTGGGTGGTACTGGGGAGTGCAGCCTCTTTCTCCTCTCCTTCGTCTACTTTCATGAGGTTAAAATTTTGAAAATCATCCCTGATGAGACATCCTGCCTAAACCTCTCATTGCTGTTGTTTTATGCAGAAATGAATTTGCATTATACTAGAAAAACAGGGTGCAAATCAACTCGGAAAGGGCTTTTTAAAGTTTCACGACATGGTGATCCACGCTGGTCAGCTGGCTTGTTGAAACCTTCTGTTGTCAGGTCCTTCTAAGCAGTTGCCCCTTTTCCTGGATCTTGCTGCGTTTGTTGCAGTGTTGCCTCCATTGCTGCTGGACCACAGGCAGGGACCAGAACTGGTGATGGTTGCTGGAGGGCATCAGAGGTGCCTTTCCCAGGGAGCAGGGACAAACATGCAGTTTTCCCTGAGCCTGACCAAGATTTCCAGCTTGCCTTGAGGTTTTGTGCTATATTTGGGTTAACCAGGGGATGCTATCAGATGTCCTTGCCACTGGAGAGACCTGCAAGGTCGGGAGTTACCTTGTTTGTCCCTGCTGTCCTCCACAGCCATGGAATGTGCTCCCAAGGCTAGACTGCGCAAAGGGGGCTGCCACGAGAGTCCTTGTGCAGGTGAATGACTTCTGCACTTGCCCTGGCTCCAGCTGACTCTTCCTGTGCCTTTCTCAAGGAAGAGTTTTGTCCAGGCAGGTTTCTGTGTCCAGGTGACCTGTTGTGCATCCTGACATTTGGGTCTCTCTGCTGTGGCAGTGTTGTGTCACTGTGACACATTTGGCTTTCGCTGCTGATGTTCACTTGGAGTGGCAACACAGCCAGTGTCTCTCTCGCTGTTGTTTGTCCCTTCCCTGGAAAAATCTTTGAAGCTCTTGTCTGGCCTCCCTGGACTCATTCTTCCTAAACAGCACCAAAACCCACCCTCAGCTGACCAGCTGTGTGCCACAGACTTGGTTGCACAGCATGAAAATGCAGCTCAGCTGAGTGTGATGATGGCTTTAGAAAAAACAAGGTGGGGGAAGAAAATTCCAAATAGGATTCTCTCAGGTAATCTCACAGTGAAGCAATGCAAGTGTTAATTACTGTTCTGAGTGACAGGTGGAATTATCCAAGTGTAATGCTGCTTTCAGGTTGAAAAAAGAAATAGGGCTATATTTACAAAAATTAAGTTATTTAACACTCAACAGGGTGCATCTTGGCTAGCATTGCAATGCACCTATTAAATTTTTAATGCCAGATTATTATTCACACCAGGGTACAGAAGTTGTGGAGCAGCATAGCCCAAGTAACAATTATTAATTAATCAGGTGTTGTAAGTGCCTGAAGAGAGCAGTAGGCAAATGATAAGAGCCTCCTTGGGATACAATATACTTTTTTCTTTTTTTTTCCAGATTGCGAATTAGTTAAAGCATGTATAATAATGTGATGCCCCCTTAGCAGATATTGCATCCATTATTCTTTCTACTCATATTAATAAACCCATTGATGAATACTCTCATTCTGTACGCTGTTCCCAAAAATGATTTGCAATTGTAAAACCTTTTAACTCTGCAACTGTTTGTACTGAAAGGCAACTTTGGGAAATACTGTAAATTATTTTGACAGATTTGAAAATGCTGTTTATATCCATTAGTTGCTACAAATGCCAGGGTGCTGTGATTTAACTGCCTCATTCTTCCTTATGGGAAGAGGATGCATTAGATAAATTTTGAAGTTGGTAGAGATTGAGGAAAAATTCAAGAAAGAGAAAAAAACATAATGAAGTATGTATGAATGTAGTTTTAGTTTTCTCCCAGAGTTATCAATTAAGTTTCCCATACCATTCCCATGGGGATGATGGAGGAGTGGGAGAACCAAGCCAGGGCTGCCACAGCTTGGCTTACAAGGTGCATTATAAATGCCACCACTTGGCAGGATTATTTTTGCAAAAAACGAATTAGATTTTTCAAGCTTCCCAGTCTTATTTTTGAGTGAGAAACTGTGTTAGAGCTTATTATCACATTTTAAATGGTCATTTTTGGTGTCACACTGGCTCTGTCTAGCTCATCATTTTCAGTGTAAATAGTTTGCTTTCTGGGAGCTCTAATGCATATGCATTTGAGCAGCTTGACCTCTCAATGTAATTTTCCTTTTTTTTTTTTTATTTAATCGTACCACTGTGTCAAGAGTGTATGTAGGAGGACAGGGAGTAAAACCAGGACACTGAGGTAGAAAGTCCTGTTCCTGAAGAGCAAAGCAATATCATTGCAAGGATATATTAAATAGCAGCAGTGCTGCTGAGGCAGAGCATGGTGCTGTTACCACTCTGGCTGGGCACCAGTCAGGGATTTTATGGCTCTGTGTCATCCCTGTGTCCTGCACAGCCATTCCTCTTGCTGCAGGGTACAGGAATTTGCAGGCAAGGCATAAAATAATCCCACCAAGTGAAAAAATGCCTTTCTCCCCCACTCCCCACCTTCTGTCTCTTTGTGGCCACAACTGAGAGGGAGCAGCTCTGGGTGGGTGGGGGATAACTCCATTAAGTGCTTCCCATTACAGAGCTGAAGACTTTTCTGCCTGCCTTACTTATTAAAGTGGAACTTGGTGGTTAATTCCTGCCTAAAGAAGGACTCCCTGGTGTTCTTCTTGGTACAAAGTCAGCATAGTAGCTGCTTTTTACTTAGTCTTCTGAAGGCATCACTTAGCTCATGGTATTGGGACTGAAAACTGGAAATGGGGCAGGGTTGGGTATTTCTGCCCTATAGTTGTTGGTTTCGATGATGAACTCCTGCTGATGCAGGGTTTTTGTTTTGCTTCCTCACTGCAGCTCTGTTGGGAAACTTGGGTTCTTTGGTGTGTGTCACAACTTGAGAAGGTGAAAATGGACCTGTGGTGCAGCTCTTCAAGTATTTCCTCGCTGTGAGAAACAACGTTCCCTTTTAAAATTTCTAAGGTTTTTTAAACCTTAACAAATCACAACAAAGGTCTGAAAAAGGAAAGAGAAAGCGGCACTGGGAGCATATGACCCTCTGCCACCAGTTCACCTACAGAATGGCTGCACCTCCTTTTATACCTTTGGGGGTGTGTTAGCCAACCCTGGCCCCTCCAAAGGGGACTGTGGGAGAACAAATCACAATAACTATAGCTGTACATCAATGCAACTTAACATATACATCATTTTCCATCCTTTAACTGTGAGAGCCAGCCATCACATTACCCATCTGTAGCACTTGTGATAGGTGAAATTTAGTTGGGAAACCTCCTATGCTGAGCTGGAAGTGGGCTGTGTGACACAGTTGGTGTATCGTAAGTAGATTTTTGGAGCCTTGTGGTGAAGTGGATGGTATTTGGAGCTGAGGAACTGTCTGGTTGTGTCATAGCTGGGTATTCTGCATGGAGGCCCTGGGAATGGCAATATGATCAATGGTCATATCTTCACCATTCAGCTGTCATTCTTGCTTTTCATTTGCAAATGAAGATGTGGGTAACCTGCTTTTTAACATATGGCCCATTAGCTACCTCCTGCTATTCAGATGGTAATGTAGTGGACCAGTGGTGATTTAGCACTCTGACTTTTATGGAAAGTAACAGATTGTTTACGCTGGTAATGACACTCATTTCCATATCAATTCCTCCTGCTAGACCAACGCCTTAAAAATCTTACGGCAGGACAGTACTTACCCAGACTGGTTAAAGGAAAAGCCTTGTGCTTGTCTTGAGTACTGCCTTGAATTGTTGAGGAACCACACAAGGGGAGAAAGGGCTCTTGCAGATAAATCGTGCGTAAGTCTTCCGGTATGAGTTAGAAAATCCCAGAAGGAGCAATGGATAGGAGGAGGCTGAAAAAAAAGACTTTGAAGGATTAGTCAGGTTCTAGATTGCTACAGATAAACGTCAGCAGGGGTCTCTGGGGATCTATCTGTTTTTAATATGAACAGAGTCCTGGCCTACTGACTTTCCTGGAGTGGCAGTGATTCTTACCAGTTGAGTATCTGAACAATTTCCATGAATGACTTGTTTTGTTGCCATACCAAGAGCACCTGAGATCTTCCTGCTGTGCTTGGTAGTCAGCAAGAGCTTGCCATCAAAACACAAACAGTTGTTCTGGGGTTTTTTTAAAGCTTTGAGTGGCAGGTGGTTTGGGCCCATTGCTGGAGTTCTGGACATGGAGCTGGCTTATGAAGAACACAGAGACTGTCAGAAGAGAGGTTGTGTCAGAGTAGGAGCTTCAAGGAGGTCAACATCAGCTGGCAAATGACAGCATTAGTCCATCCAGCCCTTTCCCCTCTTGAACGCTGTGACATGTGAAGGTGGTGAGCTCATGAATTAGTCAGACTCGTGTCAGCATGGCACTGACAGGTGGGACTGATGGCACAGAGGGCTCAGTCTGCCTGCACAGGTGCACCAGGACTGCTGCTGAATATCAACACTTGGACTGCAAATTGCCAGCTCCCAAAACTTTGTTATATTTATTTATTTGTTTGGTGGTCTTTTTTCTTCTGACGAGGTCAACATGTGGCAGGTCTCAGCCTAAGCACTGTTCTTGGATGGGTGTAGAGTGTCCAGATAGCAAAGGGGAACTGGAAAGAGCGTGAATGGAGCAGCAAGAATGATTGGGAGCTTAGGGGACAAAGAATTTGGTGACTGCTAGTTGTTTAGCTTACAGAGAAGGTAGATCTGGTGACAACTTTGAGGTGGCAGGTTTCTGCAGAAAGAAGGAGGTATCCACAGCAGGCAGGATAAAGAGATGGAGACCCTAGGTCCTTCAGATATTTTGCATTAGGCTTGCAGACACTGCTGGTCCTTCCAGGTCTGTCTTACTCTGTGTTTTTGTTATTTTAGGCATAGAAGGGAATACCACAAAGAAATGTGCATGTTTATTTTTAGGGAGTTGGGTAATGGTGTGAAAACAGAGAGCTTTGCAAAATTCTGGTACTGCTATTGCACTCTATTACACAGAAACGCTTCCAGCACCTGAGAAAATGTGAGACACCAAACTGCAGGGGTAACAGAGTTGGTAACAGAGCAAGAAAGGATCCAAATGTTAACAGCAATGAGAGAGGAATTGAGCTGGGGAGCGAGACACGTCCCCGGTTTGCTCTGAGCAAACAACCATGTAGAGTTTTGCAGCACTTTATGCGTGGGACACCACGTGCTTGCTTGTGCATGAGCTGCCAAGCAGGAAACTACTCCTGTCTCAGTCAGTAGAGCTGGCAGCAGTGCAGGAAAATTCACCACTATTTAACAGCAATCAATTGCAAATGAAACAAAGAAGGTAGCAGTGATGAAATGGGCCCCCCAAACGACAGAGTGTGCAGCCCAAAGTGGAACTGGTGCTGGGCAGGAGGTGTGGGAAGGTAAGGTACAGGAGGCACAGATTGTGGTTGTGACTTTCAATCCATTTCCTGAAGATCCCAGGTTGCCTTTATTGCAGGTTGATACTTATTACATTGTTTTTATGCAAAACATAGAAATTACACATGTATATTCCAAATGTGATGGGTGCATTATATTTTGAAATGAAAATGATCTGGAGGAGAAATAACAGGAGAACAAAATAGATATTACAGGACAGCTATTACAATTATTGTAAATGCTGTGCAGAGCTTTTCCCTTTTCTTCCACATTTGGCTTCACAGCCATTTTCGGGAATGGAAGACAATTACTCAGGCTGAATGCTGTTCTGAATAGAATAAAGACACTTGGTTATTAAGAAATCCAATAGACTACAGTTGAAATATCAATAAGCATTTGTCCTGTGGTGTAACGACACGGGTATATTTTTGAAGGCATGTACAGAAATGTTGCTCGGCATTGCAAAGGCCAGGAGCAGTTTTATTTTGTTAAGCACTCCAAGATGTGCAGCATCCATCAGCAAGTTTTCTGTAGTAGAATATCTGATAATTTGTGGAACTTGTAGAACTTTGGTCAAGGTACAGGAATGCATAAAACACTTTTTTTGGACGTTAGCATGATGTTTTGGATGATACCCATTGAAAAGCTGTCATGCCTGATCTGAAATGTGTGAGACTGAAAAAAGTTGAGTATAAAACTCATCTTCATGGAGTGGTTTGGGGTAATGGTTGATGTGAAGTGTAGGGCATGGGGGCCGCTTTAGCAACTTGATGTGATGCTGGGTGAAGAGTTGTAGATTCTTACTTTATCTCCTCTTACATAGGGGAACTTGTTGTTTCCCGGAACTGGGAAAGGGCTTTATACAAAAAGTTCATTAACTACCGCTAATTAGGTAAATATCCAACCTGCAAATACTGAGGGTGCCTTGCACTATAAATTCTGAAGTCTAAACCAGTAAATACATTCCTGGAGTTGCTGAATATATGTAAGTCTTACGTATCAGAAGAAGCTGAAAGTTGATTCATTTTTCTAAGAAATATTTTTCCACCCGTTAATATGTATTTTTTGTATGAGAAAAAAAGCTAAAAATTTGGTTCTAGCAATATCTGGATGGCACACCGTGTAGCAGCCTGGAGAAAGATTAATTAAATAATTGTGCCAAAGAAGAAAAGGCAAATTGCACCATTTAATAAAAATGAATATGGGTGATGAAAAAGTCCAAACTGACAGGATGAACAGCTGCAGGCTGCCATGGAGAGCTGGTGCTAACTTACAGCATGAAGATGCAGTGGGGCGTCTCACCTGGGATTTACTCCGACAGCTTTCACTTTCCTTCATCCTTGCCTCAACTCTGCCACTAAGAGCTTTCCTGTAGTTACTGCTAAACTTATCTTGCCTTTCTGGAAGAAAGCCTTAGCTGCAGTTCCTTGGGAAAAGTGGCCAATTATAAATAACTTAAAGATAAGAAATTTTAAACAACCCTGAATGCCTCTGTTCTCGAGACACATAGGTTATATAGTGGAAAATGTACAGTAAAGAAAGAGGAAGGAGTCAGTATCTCAGTGGGAAAGCACAGTCCATGTGTAATAAAACCTGTGTATTCCATCACCTTCTCTCATCATCCTTCACCCCTCTGGAGAAGCCTGGCAGTAAGGACTCACCTTCAAGTGCATTTTTCTCACTGTCAGCTGTAGTAGCCAGTTGTGATGCAAAAGTCACCTCAGTTTCAATAACCAGGCACTTACAAGAGAGAAACCCTTGGAGCTTGTTACAGGCCAGTTTGTGTGTCTCTGTGCACAATTAATAGGTTTACGTAGGAAACACCTTCCAAAAAGTACATTGAAATAATTAGCTTGTACTTCTGTGTCTTGGGTTGCAATATAGGATGTGATCAAAAGTATCTGTTCTATCACCATCTGTTGAGACCAGGTGGGGCAGTGATCCTTATCTCTGTGGGAGGTATTCTGCTAATGGGCCATCCACTGAAACCAGGTGGGGCAGTGTTCTTTATCTTTTCACAACCCATCCTTCCTCCAGAGAGTTATCTTCTGTTAATGGCCATTGAGTCCCACTGTGTGACTGATACAATTACTTCATTCCATTCCCCCAGCCAGGGGGAAGATCCAAGCTTTTCCTACCAAGATAAAAACAGATTTTTGGGACACTAGGGGAGCCCTTTTTCCACTGGGCTTCAGTGGAAAACCGGACTTCTCCACATCATCACTGGACCTTCGGAGGGAAACTGCACCTTCTACAGGAGCACTGCTCCAACTGAACCACATCTGTCACTGCAAGAGTGCAGCCACCATTTAATGGGACTGCTACCAGCAACCTGACTGACTGATGGGGTGTCAGGTTGGATTCTGACTCTGTCAGGGTTTGGAGTTTGTTTTTTGTAGTACTGTATTTCTACCTTAATTTTCCTAGTAAAGAACTGTTATTCCTAATTGCTGTATCTATGCCTGAGAGCCCCTTGATTTCAAAATTATAATAATTTAGAGGGAGGGAGTTTGCATTCTCTATTTCTTAGAGAGGCTCCTGCCTTTCTTAGCAGACACCTGTCCACCAAACTAGGGCATTCTGTAATCCTTCTGCAGACAGTAGGAGTGAGGATGTTGTGCATTCAGTCCTGTCAGATGCTGCAGAAAGGATTGAATCAGGTTTAATAATCCGTGAATTGCCGTTGTGTCTTTGTGCCTTTGCATTCCTCACTCACTCTGCTTGGGCTGCGGCGGATGCGCGGCTGCGGCTGAGCAGGGAGCAGGCTCGTGGATTTGGAATTCAGAGCAGTGCCAGCCAGCAAGGCCACTCACAGCTCACATGCCTGCCTTTGCAGAGCCAGGAGAGGAAGAAGATGAGGCACCCTTGGAGCTACTTTGGCTGTTAAAGCTACAAACAGAGCTCCCAGCGCAATGCACAACTCTTCGTGCCTCTGAGTAAGTCCCTTTGACATTGTCATGTGAGAATTACAAGGGATTTAATTTTCCTGTTAGCACAAGCAGTGCTGTAATTTTTCCCCCTGCAGCATTGGTTTCCCTGTAGGAAGAGTAATCGGCGGTAAAATCTAATCAGGACTATTCCAAGCACTATGTGGACCAAAGGAACCCAAAACAAATCCAGCTTATGATTTCTGGTCGGAATCAGCCAAACTCAGAATGCCAATATACTGATTTTTATCTTGGACATTAAAGAAACTGAGAAATGCTGCTAAAAGCACTGCTCTCCAGCCATAATTTAGGAGCTGCGTTTATTTCCACTGCAACTGTGCATTCTGACTGGAGCTGTCTGAGAATGGAAGCTCTAGGCTCACTACTTAGGGACCATGTTCTTCTACATCAGCCCGGTTCAGACAAAAAGGAAAGGACAGAGCTTGTTCTTTGTGCCAAAGGCATAACACCAACAAGCGTCCAAACTTGGTAATTTTTGTTCAGGAACCAATACCGGGGTGGGCTGTTGGGCCTTTAGCCTTTGTGATTTCCACCACTGGAAAACAGCATGGTAATGGGTTAGTGGGGTATTTTTAAGCTCATTGCATACTGCATTTGGCAGGTGATTTCCTGCTGTTACATGGGTTTATATTCCTCAACCTAACAGCTAATGTTAAGACTGCTGACCACATGGGAGAGGCAGTATAATGGAAAGACAAATACTCGACACAAAATATCACCTGCTCTGCTATTGAGACCCTTTCCCAACACGTATTTTTCTGATTTTTGGGTTTTCCATGTCAGACTTTTAGTTTAGAGCTTGTTAGACTCTGCTCATTTTTTAGGAGCCAAATATTTTCAACTAAGCCTGAACTGTTATGGTTTTCTCCCTCTGTTTTATGAGAATGCTTTTCCAGGATGAAAGACTCGCTGGAAATTTTTCTTTTCATTCAAGTACCTATATTTTATGGTAAATTAATACCTGCTGTAAGTTCCTTGCAGGTATTTATATAATCTGTATCAACAAAGGATTTTGGTATTTTTCCTGCTTTTATCTTCATGTTTGTAGATATTTCTGCTTGGGGATTAGAATAGATATACAAAACTTGAAGGGAGGTTGAGGCTGAAGAGGAGTGTTCCCTTGGCACAGGGTCTGCCAGGAGCCTGACCTTCTGTAGAGGGTTTTACTCAGGAAAATTGACTGTTCAGTCAGAGCCAGAGGCCACTCTCAGCTTACAGAGCTTCCTTCAGGCCATAGCTTTTGGCCTCTTTGTTTTTCAACTCATTTTTCTAAAATGGAACAAAACAGGCACATGGGAGAAGGGGCTGAGCACCGGGAAGGTTTGCCAGCAGCAGGACAGCCACATAAAACGCTGCATCCCAGCTATTTGCTGTGGTATCACAGCATCCCTGGGCATCGGTGTAAATCCATTCAGTATGCTTCTCGCCTCCCAGCCTTATAAAGTCGTCAGAAAATGAAGTGAAAAATGGTGCCCTGATTTCTAGTAACTTTACTCTGCGGGAACCAATTTGGAAGCATTTGAGTGCACATTTGCGGGAGGATTTGGGCACGAGCACCGTGAGGTCTCCAGCAGTACATTTCCTTTTAGAGACTGTAATTGGAGCCCTGAAATGTCTTTAAATGCTTTATTTTAGAAATAGCTGAGGGTTTGGAATGAAGTAATATAAAGTTATGGCAGCACTTGATGATTTTAGGAGACTTTTTAGCCTGCCAAATTGGAGTGCCGGTATCGGTAGGCGCGAGCCTCTGGCTGGCTGTGGCAGTAATCACAACTGCTCTAAATCACAGCTGTCGGCGAGAGCAGTGCAAAATGAGAACGCGGGGCCTTATGACCTTTTCCAAACAGGACGGTGAGGGCACACTTAGGAAGTTTTACAGAACGTCCCCTTAAGGAAGGGAGTTTTGTCGGTGACATTTTACATGAGCAGATATCGTTAGTGAACTTGACTGCTGGTGGCTCGGGGAAACTCATCGCGTTCTGCGTGGAACTGAATTACCCAGATGTTGGTGTTCTCCTCCTTACACCTTCCTTTCTTATTTATGTAGGTGTGAGTACAGGAAAGCAGGGCATAAAGAGCTGGATGTTCGTTGGTCTCTGCATCCCACTTTGTGATTCTTTTATGGATATTACCTTTAACTGTTGGTTTATTTTAACCACTGCTTTCTTTTTTATTTGCTGATGGAGAACTGCTATTTGCAGATCATTTTCCCTGATGTGGGCACCCCACCCAATGCTGCAGGCTGAAACTCATTCTCAGAATTAGAATTTATATCAGCTCCTTGGGAGGTATGAGGGCAGATCTCAGCACCAAAGAATATATTCATATCTTTGGGTGAACACAGAGTAAAACTTTCATATTCAGCTGTCATTTATACTTCTAGCAATAATTTAAGGTCTTCATAAATTGACAACCCCCCGCTGTGGAACCAAATCTTTGTTGACAGCAAACAAATGAAACACATCAGTCGCATCTTTGGTTGGGCTTCATGGGGAGCAGAATGGCTAAGGAAATGAAGACCCAAGCTCCCTCCCACAGGTGTGTTTGTATCCAGAGGGATTTTTTCCCTCTACAGGACCAGAAAACCAGAAATCAAACCTGAGAAAGAATCAGCAACTGAAATATGTTTTCAGTAAATGAAAAAAGCAAAGATACTCTTTTAACTCAGAGAGTGATTTTACTCTATCTTTGTGCTTTTAAAATGTTTTTAGGTCTCTAATGACTTAATGTGTGCAGCTGTAAATCTGTCTTGGTGCTGTACTCTGATAGCAGGCTTCGTTTTCCTTCTGTTGCCATAGTTTTGGCAAACATAGTGCTTATGGTCCTGTAGTTCTTACTCCACTGGTGTGGGGGAGAGTGTTTTGGTTCAGAGCAGTAGCAAGTGGGAGGGCAAATCCTTCTGGTGCCTTCATGTGCATACACCAGTTTGGATCACGGCCTGTCCTTGGAACAAGTGTCCTAAATTTCCTTTCCAGTGAGTAACATCTACTGCTCCACTTGAGGTGTGCACCAGATGCACTCTCTGAAAGACCCAGGAGTCTGAACCAGTCCTGCAGGCACTGTCAGTGGAGACTGGCTGATGTGCTCATGGACCACCCTGGACCTTCCCTCTAAAACTGCAGCTAGTTCTGATAGTAGATGGTTTTGACCTACTGATCTGCTCCTCCTCTTGCATCAAATTACTTTATGCCCACACAATAATCTCTGTTGCTCAGGTTGGCCTTCCCAGGTTCCAGGTGCTGTGCTTCCCTGTCACATTGTCTGTTGAGCAGAGTAAAAAAAATGGTGAGGAGAAAAGTGAAGTTCAGCATCTGCCCTGCCTCACACCTGTTTTACAAGGCAAAATTTTCTGTGTGTGCTGTTGGAATTTTTCAGTATTATTATAGATATAATAAAGCATTTAGAACCAGCCAAGGTTTTATCTGGAAGAGCTTCCTCTCTCTCCCAGGTGGCATTGGGCCAATGAGCTGTCACGGGGAAAGGAAACACCACATTTTGTAACAAAAACTCTTCAGAACCTTTGTTCCAAGAAAATAATTAGGTTAATTTGACATTGTTGTCTTGATCCAGGATATATGCCCTGTGTCTGGCTGGCTGGCTGCAGCACTTGGAACTTGAGAGCGCCAGATTCATGATCCAGTTCACACATCCTCTTACTGTTTATAAACAGGGAGTTTTAAGTCATGTGGCTGAAATTTTTTTATTGATGAACGTTTTGTGCTGCCAGGGTTACCCACAGTGGAAGAAATCAAATCTGAATTACACTTGACATCTTTTAAGAGTAGCCAGGAGGGTGCCTCAACACATCATAATATCTCTGAAGTATTTTATTTCATGTCAGTGTTGTGGTTGATATTGTGTGCCTTTTTTTTTTTTTTTTCTTTCCTTTGCTTTGCTGGTCAAAGTGAAAATGATAGAAATACATTTCTGTAGCCCAAGTGACTTCAGGAACTTGTAAAGGCATTGAAATTAAAAAAAGGAAGAAAAGCATACTTGACTCTGAACCTTCCCCCTCTTCAAGAAAAATAATAATCCTTTTTCTGTATGCCTTGGATTTTGAATGAAAGGTCCAATACCTGCCCTTCAAGCTTTGGATATTGGGTACTGGAGGGGAAGGTTCCCCCTTCTCCCCGGGGACATTTGGGAGAGAGTGACCCACTGCTTCCCGTGGTGTTTTTCACAGTTCTGAGTCTGAATTACCTGTTTATTTTGTCCAGAGATCCCAGTGTTGGCCCAAGCCCCTTCCTATACTCTTCAGCAGAATTTAGTCTGTGTCAACTTTAATCTCTAACGACCTTGTGAAGTCATTCATGCATTAACTCTGCTCCTCCTCCAACATAAATCTCAAGTCCAGCTTTGTGGGTAAGGAGGGAAGGAGCACAGTGCACTCATTTAAAATGAGCAGATACCCTTGGGCAGAGGCTTTGGATTCTGGCCTGGTGCTGGGAAGCATTAGAGGAAGAAATTCCCAGTCTTTTTGTGTGAGGGTGCAGTTGCACTGCTGGTTTGGGGATGTGCCTTCAGATACTGAGCCATCTGCCCACATCTGGTGCAGCACCCTGCCCGGAGAGCAACATTCTCTTTAGACCTTTAAAAAGGTTTTTGCATTCTCTGTTGTTGTTCCTTATATATTTCTTCCTTCTAGTAGCCTATATCTTCCGTGTTTGTCAAGAACAGGGCTGGGTTCTCCTGACTCAAATCTCCAGTTGGTTATATTTATTCTAAAAATCTGGTGTACAAAGTGTAGGAGTCAAGACTTGTGGAGGGATGTTGATTATGTTCTGCAGCTTGTCTTTAGACATTAAACACGACTTCAGAGTTGGAAAGGAAATGCATGATTTTAAAATTGTACAGAATGGCCAGTATTGAAAAAATAATTTAAAAATAATGAATCATCTTGTGTGTATAAACAGAATGGCATTGAGTAAAATAAATAGAAATATAATTCAATTAATATATGTGTCTAAATATAATGACAGAGTTGAAACACAGCTGCTCTGTGCTTAGTGAACAGACGTGTTTTGACAGTATCGAAGTGAAAAAGCAGAAGCAATTATCCTACATTTTTACCCATTACACTTTTGCTTCAAATTACCTATTCCATTTAAATTCTCCTATTTCGGTGAAGGGGGATTTTGCTGGATATGCAATCCTTACTGAAAAAATAATCCAAAGACACTAGTAGGATATTAGGCATTTTTGGCATGTTAAAATTCCTGCCATTGACGGAATAAAACTGCAGGATAACCAGTGAGAATCTTCTCTTGTAAATAATCAAATACAACTATCATTGTACCAATGGTGTCTTCTCAGGTTGCAACAAGTTTTAGACCTAAATGAAGACTTAGCTGAAATAGTTGTGTTTTGGAGACATCTGAATGAGCACCAAGATTCTCACCTGTCTCTTCATTACTGCTCTGAATTGCAGGAGAAGTATAAGTGTGTTGAGGAGTCCAGCCATTTCTCAGTAAAGAATTGTTTTGGTTTAAAAGACAGATGTCTGCTAGGGAAAGCCAGAGCTTTTCTTGGAATGGAGAATGTAAATGACCTTCCTCCGAATTATTATAACTTTGAAATAAGGGGGCTTTCATGCAAAAAGGTATGAGAATGTGAATAACTTCTTTACTAGTGTGTATAATAAAGCAAAAAAACAAACATAACCATAAATCAGAACAGGAGCCCAGTGACCCTTCTGTGCCCTAGGCCCTTTCCCCTTGGTGCAGTTCCGGGCATGGCCAGCAGGGGCGCTGCTGGCTCATGGCTGGGTAGGGCAGTGCTGTGATTCCTCCAGGCCGGCAGGGGGCGCTATGGTGCAGGCAGTGATGGCGGCTGGGCCCAGACAGGCAGGGATGGAGGAGAGGCTTTGCTTCACAAACCTCCTTGGGGCAGCCAATCCTGGTGCCCAGATGGTCAGGGATGGAGGAGAGGCTTTGCCTCACTAACTCTGGGGCAGCTGATCCCAGTGCTCCAGCAGGACTCTTGAAGAGCACCAAGCTGGAACAGCAGGATGAGCAGAAATCCTGGGGTGGTGGATGCGATTTACCAGAAGCTCCATGGCCGTAGCTGGAACTACGGGATGTCCCAGGGACCAGCAGCAGAAGAAAGGCAGCTCCTGGCTGGGTTATTGTGGTGGAAGTGGAATTCTTTCCCTTCAAGCTGCAGGTCCGACCGTCCTCCACTAAAGACCTGAGAGAGAGCCAGCAGCTGCCCCCAGCCCCATCCTTTCCCTGCCCCCCCGAAAAATCCCGCAGTATCTCCTTCCTCAGAGAGAAACTTCCAGAGGAAAAAAAAATTGTAGTCAGATGCTACACTCCTTTCCTGCACCTTAGCCGCTCTTTTGTTTTTCTTAAGTACCCCTAAGTACCCAGCAGTTAGTTTCCTAGCAACTTATGGGAAAAAATTCTGTAAGAAACCCAACCCCCAACAGGAATGTAATCGCAGAATCTCTGGTTTGGGTTGCAAGTCACTTTTAAAGATTATCTAGTTCAGCTCCTCTGCAATGAGCAGGGACCTGAGAGTTGCTCAGAGCCCTGCCCAATCTGACCTTGGGATTCACCACCTCTCTGGGCAACTTGTGTCATTGTTTTACCACCCTCATTGTACAAAAAAACTCCAAAATTCTCGTCCAACTACTGCTGGTGCATCCTCAGATGAGGGAGCTGATGCTGGTGAGCTTTGGAAAAGGACAGCACATAGCAGCACATTTCAGCTTCCCCTTCAGTTCAGAGTACAAAGGGATTTCTGAGCTCCAGGGGTTAGTAATCTGACTGGCAGTCCCTTAGTGAGCTGCCAGTGGGAAACCCTGCTATGCTAATGGCATTGGACTTTCTCTTTTAAGCCTGACTTTCATGGGATCAGTAAATGATGGTTAGTTAGAAAACTGGTTGTTTTGCAAAGTCAATAAATGCCAGTGATTTTGTTACAAACCTCTCATTATTGCCATGAGCCAACAACACAACTTCCAGTCCTGATATTTATTGGCAGCCAGGACCCATGGATAACCCAGTATCTTCTCCTCTTAAAAGGAATATCAGAGGAATAAATAAAACATGGGGAATGTATGAAAGCACGCTGGCAGAGTTTAATTAACCTGACTGGAGGCAGCTTTTGAATGGAATGTAGTGAATTAAAGTCCAGTTCGCATTCAGTCATACTTGCCTTTCATGGCTACTCATTTTGGGAAAGAACCTTTGGAGGACTCCAGCATGCCAAGGAGTTTGTGTGCAAGCACCTCTCACACTGCAGATTTCCATGGCATTGCCACCTGTGAGTTAAATGTATGCCCATGTATTACAGGTTCTATTTTACTGATGAGAAACAAGTACCACAGATGGTGTTGCAGGCCAGGCACCACATCCATTGACTCCTTTCTCTGGCAAGTCATTGCTTCTTGGGATGTCAGGGTTGAGACCTATCCTGATCCAAATTAGGAAAGATCCATTACATGAAAAGCAGTATTTGAAGGCTACTTTGGAAGCCTTAAGGTCTTCATACTCTTAGTCCTTCCTAAAAAGTACTGATAGTTCTACGTATTTGAAACCACAGTGTAAAAACCTACAGATACCTTATCAAGTTGTTCAGTAGAGAAAATCCACCATGCCTGCAGCTAGGCTTTGGCCATCCCAGTCGTTATTCATCCTGTTGTCAGCCCTCTGCAGCCCTGAGGGGTTTGAAATCCCGTTTTGTTTAGTTTAATAGATACATCATCCTGTGCACACTGTCACTTTTTGCAAGCTGGAATGGTGATGTGCTGTGTGCTATATGTGAAAACGCTTCAATAGAAAGAAAAAGGTCTCTGTATGTAGGCATTAATTGCTATCATATCCTCATGGTTTGGGCCAAGTCATTCCTGAACAGGCACACATTTGTTTGCTCTGCTTAGGCACTAGTGAGGTGCTTTAGTATCTGTCATTAATAGCAAAGGAAAATAGTTGGTTTAACTGGAGGAGAAAGCAACAGTGGAGGAAGAAGGTCCAAGAGCATTTGCCAAATTTCTTTCAACCGAATTGGCTGCCAGTGTGTACTGTGAATGAAGAAAATTGAGAGCGGCAGCTAAGGCTTAACTAATGCAATCCTATTTGGGGCTGCAAACAAAGGCTTTGGCCTCTGTCCACGGGATCTGACCTTTCCATTGTGAATTGAAAGTTAAAATGATGGCTGGATTCAGTTTGACTGAGAAGGTATGAGGAGAACGAGACAGAAGCAGAAACCTTGGCCAGGTGTTGCTGAAAAGTGCAATTTGTTCAATGCTGGAAAAGCAGAAAGCTCTGTCTTCATCTGCAGGTGTCATTTAGAAGCAGACTGTGCAAAATCCTTCAGGATTTCAGGGGGCGATGGTGTCCATCCAATGCCCCTGGCATGCTGGGCTGTTAAATAATCCTCAGCCCTGCCAGCCTTGGGAGTTATTAACCATTGTCACAACTTGCCTCCAACTCTGTCTCTTGGGGCATCTTTTTCCCATTTGCAGTTATTCATACGAAGAGCTCTTGGGTCTTGTCCAGTCTTAGCTCTTCGCTTTCCCCTTTGTTGAATGCCCAGGGAAAAGCTCTCTAAGAGGGGTCTTTCATTGCTACATTCACAGGCTGGTCTTGGCTGACTTGCTTGGAAATACACACACCAAAGAAGCAAGCCCAGCTGTTCCCTTAAAGCAAGTGATAACAAAATCACTACTGCTGCAGCAAAGACCTGATCAAAATGATAATGGATGATCTGCAGCACACAGGTGGGAGCACATACCTGCAGACGTGCTTGTTACAGTCTCCTGGGCCTGGTTGTGCAATCCCCAAAGCTGCTGAGAGCAGAGGGCAGGCTGGAATACCTTGAGGAAAGAGGTGGAAATAATTCTGTGGGCGTGCTCTAGGTGGCTGTGCTGTGTCTGTCCGGGTTGGGCATCACTTGCACAGTAATGTCAGAGGTGCTCTGGGTGTGAAACAGCAGCAAAGCTGACTTGAAACAGTGTAGGGGTTGGCTTTAGCAAAATACCTATGGTTTTTGAGCGCTTTTCTACTCTGGTATTTTGGATTTTTTTACGAGGCTAAGAAAGTCAGAAATCCTGAAGTTGTTTTAGAGTATTGCTCATAAAAATTGTTTTAAGAACCTTGTAACTGTAAATGCAAAAGCAGGAATCTCTGTTGGATCCTTGCTCTAGCCAAAGCCTAAAATTGTCAAATGCAATGGCAATTAGAATACTGAAGCCAGCTTTATCTTTTCTTTAATCTTTCAGTGAGATTTTACATAGTCCACTAATGAATGTCTTTTATGGCTGTGTATGTGAGGCCTTGGGGAGGTACAGGCATTCAATACTTTGCTTTTCTATCAATAATGTTGAGAAAGTGGTGTCCTCATCTAGTGACAGCAGACTAGTGGCACTTAGGTTGCCAAGAGCCTCCTGGCTTGTTAGGGATGAGCTGTCAGTTGTCTCCTTTCTGGAGGAGGTTCTGTGGATCTGCCTGTTCTGGGGTGATGTTCCCAGGATCTGTGATGAGCTCCATGGCATGGCTGGGTAGCAGCTGGGAAGGTGTCTCCATCAACACAAGGATTTAGGGAAAAAGAATTTCCCCTACAGAGTAACTGCCAGTAAACAAAAGTTATAAATAGGAGACATCCTGCATGTAGTGAAAATCCACCTGCATATTCAGCAATACAGCATCCTGTTCAGAGAGGATGAAACATCTCCTTTTTCTGAATTTATTGCCCAGAAATGCATCATTTTCATTGGTTTTCCACGGTGCTAAGCTTCACAGCCATAACCACAGGCAGGTACCTCTGGCAGCCTTGGGTCCCATGGCATTCCTGCAGAACCAGCATGGAAGACAATTCCAGTTTTGTGGGAGAAGTGACCAGCAGCTCCAGTGGTGAGACAGAATACTTGAAAACAACACTTTTTGACACAACTGAACACTCTGACTCAGCAGGCTGCTCTTCCTGCTGGCCCTGACACTCTGGGGGACTCGCCTCGAGAAGAAACCACTGAGGCATTGCAGCCCTGCAGTGTGATCTCAATAAGGTTGGTTTGTAGGGGAGTTTTTATTCTTTTTTTTTTTTTCAAAGAAAACTAACATTTTCTAGTGGGAAAACATACTCTTTTTCTGTCCAGAATGTTTTCCTTTAAAAATCAAAACAGAAGCAAAATGCAATCTGTTCTGACAGGAGTGGGGAGGGAGGGAGGGAGGGAGTATTGGCTGGCTGTATGTTTGCTATTTTTGGTTTAACTCATGGAAGACAAGTTTCTTGGAGTCTCCTTAGAATGCACATCATAGGAGGCTCCCTGGTAGAAGAACAAGTGGATGGCAGACTCTGAGCACCCGTTCAGGGTGGAGGCTGTGGGTAGAGAGATGAAAGCAAGAGTGAACACCCTTGGGTCCTTGCTCAAGGAGGAGGGAAGAGCAGTGGGGAAGGCTTCTTCAAGACATATCTGAACTCTTTCTGAGGAAAACAGGCAAGGCTTCACTTCAAACAGAGTAGTTATGGTTGGTTTTTTTGTTATTTTTTTCACCCAATTGCCATTTCTTTTGAAATTTCTTGGCACTTTTAAGAACTAAAAATGTAAAAATCTTCAGACTTACATTTTCTTGTTATTTTTCCTCAATGCTTCCCATTCTTAATTTTCCTAGAGATAAAATTAAGGAATGTTAATAGTGAGAAGAATAAAACAACTGCAAGAAACAAAACTAGTGTTTGATTTTTCTCCCATTGAAAACAACTGAAAATTCCCTTTAGGCCCCCTTACATTCTAAGATATGATTTTAATAAACTACTCAGCATTCCTTAGCTCTCCCCCAAAAAATCTTACTTCAAAACATCCCTGTATTTAGAAATTACCTAAGATTGTATTGCATTCAGTGTTTCCTGATGGGTCTTGGAAATGAGATGTTTTTTTAACAGTACCACACTTCATCTGCTAATTGCTTGAGGTTTTTTTTCCCTCTATGACTGAAGATCTGGGTTTTAAATGGCTGGTAAATACACACATGCATGTGCACACGCAGACACTGGCAGGCCAGTCTGCTCGCTACAAACTCACTTCTTTTTTTGGTTGTTTGAAAAATCATGTAAGCATAATAGGGATAATTAGCTTTGACTATGAGCAAATCTGGCAATAAAACACATTAGCTACAGCTTTAAATCAACATCTCAGCCTGCAGCCTTAACTCATAGTCCTGGTAAAATCTAATTAAAACTGAAATGATCATCTAGGCATTTGATTTTAATTGCATGTGCGTGTGTATGTTTGGCTATTTGGCCTGCACAACTGATTTTCTTCAAGTAGCCGAGTTTGCTAAGAGCTGCTGTGAAAGTGATGCCATAATCACGGGGAAAAGACACAAAAGCTTAACAGACACAGTTCAAAGCCTTCTGATGGGTGTTCTGAAAAAATAGTTCCTACAGGTAGAGTGTCTGAGTTGTGTTACTAGATGCTGCCTAAGAATATTAGTTATGCATTGCAAGGAAAATACGCCAGAAACTGGAGCTGAAATGTACAATTACAGACCTCCAGCTTTCCCCTCCCGTGAAAGAAGAGCTCTGTGTTGACTCCAGCCATGAAAAGACATTTGTAATGCAGATTAAATCTGTTCACATGGGGAATTTGTGGGGAATTACAGATGCGTGCTACGGTTCATATTTTGACTTCCTCAGCACTAATTTCACCTTGTAGACGTTCCACCCTGTGGAGGACCTGTGGGGGTCAGGCACTGGAGGCACCAGACCTGATTCTGCCATGTGGAAAACCTGCAGGGCATCTTGCTGTGCCCAGTGCCTTTGGAAGAGCAACTGAGGACAACACCTGAGTGCTCCCCTCCTGGAAATGCGTGTTCCCACTGATCTGCTGACTGGGAATGTCACCTCAGCTCCCCAGCAACAGTACCAAGAGAACAAATAAAAGCAGTACACATTGTCTCATGTGTTTCAGGACAAGCCGACCCCTCTGGGAGCATGATGGATCCTTGGGAATCTCCTGGGGTGTTCCTGCACACCTGAAGACAATGCAGGCTTAAGCGGTCTCTGTGGTTGGGATTTATGCAAAATACAGCTTAAAACTGAAACCAGGTGTGGGAAGATAGGTTGTAAGCCTAGTGCAGGAGGCAGTCTTTCCCAATGAGTTACAGCTGTACTAATTACCAAGGAGCAGAAACTGCCTTGGCTGCCCAATGAGGATAGGTGATAAAGAAGAGTGAGTCAGCTGGCCCCCAGTTGGAGCTTGAAACTCAGAGTATGCTGCTGTTTTGGATGAAGTCTGCTGGCTGTGTTGTGAGGAGGAAGGGACATGCAGTCCTGCAAGGGTCAGACAAGGTAAGAAGATGCTGTGTGAGGGTTGGGGTTTAGCCAGTCATGCAGGAGGAAGAAGGAAACTTGCAGAGAGAAGGAGTCAGTGCTGTGTAATGCAGCTGATGTGATAAGGAATCAAAGAGTTGCTTGAGAAGGTCACTGGAAGAAGGCATGTAAAGTTTTTAAGAAAGGATTGGTGATGATGCCAGTCCAGTCTGTCTTGACATAATTATTACAACCAAGGACATGGCTCATTTGAGGGCTCGCATTGGATTTAAGTGAGGCTAAAGTTGAAGCATGTTACTACTGTTTTATTTCCCAGCGCTACCCAAAATAAGCAGAAGAAAGTTTCCATGTGTTTCAAAAAGCCAATGATGCATTATTTTAATATGGGGTGTCTACAATGGGTTGAGTGCACCCTGAATTATACAAGGTGACAAGGTTGAGGCAATTCTGCAAAATGCAAAAAAATCCCTTTGGTGTAGTGGCCACAATGGTTGAAGATAATTTTTTTTTTTTGCAGGTTCGTAGTGATGATAGTTTATAGGTATGTGGGAGCTGCAAGATGCAGTGTGAGAGGAGTATTTGGGAAGGGCAGGGCTGTGCTCCTGCTGCACAGAGCTTATGCTGAGCAGCCCTAACACTGAGTGCAAGGTGGTTTTAGGTGTGGTGAGTTTTGGCGTGTTGGTTTAGTTTTCGATTCATACAGGGCACTTTGTTATGTTATTTAGTCAGACAACCTGACAAATTTTAGAAATTTCTCATGCATCCTTAGGGTGTGGCTCTTTTAGCTGAGGATATGGGAGCTTTTGCCATTCACTGCCTTTATTGTGGGCTCCAACCAAAATGATTCAGCTTTTGGTCTACATGAGAATGAGAGACCAGCACAGTTCACTGATTTGCCTAATGGTAAATGGGTCTGGCCTGTTTTTTTCAAGGCATAGTGTTGAGCTTGTATCATGAGTCTCTCTTCTCTTGACTGACGGTAGGGAAGTTCACTCTAAATTAAGGAATGAGAAGGTTGGGTATGGGGTGTGCTGAACTCAGCCCAAGAGTTGGTTTTTGGTGCTGCAGAACAGGAGTTTTAAGGACAGATATGGGGAGAGAGTTTGTTTGACAGTTAATTTACCTGAGGAGACTGTTCAGAGCATTTCAGCTGGTGGTGCAGTGTTCCTCAAAGACATGGTAACTCACTGCCTAGTCAGCTCCAGCATGAATGCTAATGATTAATGCCTGGAGATCCCAGTGGTCTTGGAAGCAATATAGTTAAGTAAAAGGCAATGGGTTGGATAAAAGGTCTTAAATCAGACTAATGTTGGCAAATGTCACTTGAAAGAGAGGGATTTTGGAGGGGAAAAAAGAAAGAAAAAAGGAAAAGTAATTTAAGAATAAATTCAAAGGAGGGGAAGCAGACATTCCCCCAAACTAATAAAATCTCTGCAAATGAGAAAATCAGCCTACTCAGATTGAAATTTAATCACAGAAAGGACTTCATTGTAACAAGGAAAAATACGATTACCACTTGAGAAAGGAGAGAGCTTTCTGCCTCTTGGCTGGCAATGTGGCTGCAGGAGCTTGGTGCTGAGCACGAGAGATGGTGTCAGGAAAGGAAGGAATCAAACACAATCCCTGCCAAAACCTGAGCCAGAGAGACAGCTGTGGGTGCTGCAGGTGCAAGTACCCTGGAAGCATTGCTCTAGGAAGGAGCATCCACATTCCCCAGTGGTGTGGGGCCATTGAGGAGTGCTCCTTATGGGATTGCTCTTCCACCCCAGCTCCTACTGAGGCATCACTTGTGCCACTGGAAATGCTTTTAGGGTTGTGCCACAGCTGTAGTTACACTTCACACTCATTTAAGGCCATGTGAAAGGTCAATAAAACAGAACACAGAAATTTTTCTGTGGTGGCCAAAAAAGGAAGTATTGAGGTGAACACCTTGTGTTGCTTTTTGAAAATGAGCAGGTGTTGGTATTTTTGTTGTAAGGAAAAAAAAAAAAAAAATCCCACCTGTTGTTCATGGTGTAGCAGCACAAATCCTTCCAGGAGCAGGCTGACCACACCGTTGGACTTTGGGCTTTATTTAGAAACAATTACAGCCTCCTCAGAGCTCAAAATATGTCCATAGTTTAACAAGTCAATATTTTCTCTGTTATTCCCCTGCAGAATAGCCTGTTGTTTCCTTCCTTGTTTTGTTATAGATGCAATTCAAGCTGGGTTGGTTTGATTGATATGTTCTGTTTCTTTTCTCTATTTATGGCATTGAGTTCCTGGAGTCTCCACTGACTTCATTAGAGTATTTTAGAAAATAAGTATCCTCAGCATTATTTTCTTTTCTTGGCCTAGTGAGGGAAGAAAAAAAGTACAACAGAAAAGCATATACTTCCAAATATAAAACCAAGCAAGTAGTTTGGGCATACAGTGGAGTGGGGAATTATACCAACGATATTTTAGAAGCTCCCTTTCAGCTTTCTATCAACTGCAAGGTTTTAAAAAGAAATTAAGATTAACATATTTAACAGCTTTTGACCACATTTGAAATTGCTGCTAAAGTGCTTAGTGGGCAAAACTCATGTTCTGCTACTTTAATTTGCTTTTTATTTAAAAATTATTTTACGTCTGCCCCTTTCCTGCTGTATATTAGAAATGTTGTTTACTTCATCTCAGATGCTCTTGTGGCTGATCTTGTCAGGAGGAGGGGATGCATTTCAAGTGGCAGGGAGGAGAATTAGCATGTGGCTGTGCCAGCCACCTGACATGGTGCAAGATAAGAAATTAATTAAAACCATTGCTGTCAAAACACACATGGTCCCACATTGATGGGTACTCTGGGTCCTCCCCTGAGTGAAGTGGATTGCTTAAAGAAAGTCCTGTTAACTTTTGAACTGGGAAGTTTCATGGGAACAGATGTCTTTGTGTCAGCATTGCAAGAGTTAATAAGATAGGTGAAGGGGGAAAAAAACCAACCTCTTTAATTGGCCAGAATATGCAGTGCTACATCTCCAGCTCTCCCTGCCAGCAGGGGGGTTTGGCTAGTGGGAATTAGACAAAGAATTGTGCAAACATTGGGAAGCGTTGCTGAAATTATTCAGCAGTTTTCTTTTTTTTTCTTTGCTACTTTAGGATTAATTTGTAAATTTACTCTTGATAATCATTTATAAAATAACCATAACCCTGGAATATTTCAGATCACGTCAAGATAGTAGTTTAAACATCTTGAGCCTGGTAAAATGAAAAGTCAATCAGAATAGAAATATGACTCCTGTACATGACTATTGCATCCTGTTTTGAAAAGGCTGGTTCCATGGAATTAAAAAAGACAAGTGAGTCTTTGGTCTTCTGCCTAGTGCTGCTGCTCTCAGTGAGCTGTATGTCTAGGAACTCTCTGAGAACATAAATACTTGTTTTTATTTTTTTTTAAATCTGTGACAATGCCATCTTTTTCTTAATTAACTCCACTGTTAAACAAAGAGCAGTGAAACATGTTCTTATGGTATGTATTTTTGCAGCAAAGTATTTAAAGCAGCCCATTGGATAATTTCATGCTGCATTAAGTTCAGTAAGATCTTCTCATATGCATCATTTTTACTGCTTCCTGTATCTTTGGCCGTAAGTTTTTTAATTGCCATGCAAAGGAATATAAAACAAAATTCAACAGGAAATATGTTTTTGGTTGCTTGGCTCCATCTGATGCAGTGTTTTTCAGATGATGGAGTGAACCTTGATTGTGTGCTTTGTTTGGAAATCACTAGGTTGCCTGTTTTGGCTCACCAAAAAGCAGCTGCCATGTCAAGAGGACAGGTGTCATTAGGGCAGAGGGTTCTACCTCTTAAACAGAAGAGTTCTGGTAATTCCAGTGCTCACAGCCATTTGATAAATCTCTAGGGTTTGGGAATGAGCATCCCAGTGGCACAGGGAACACATCCCTTAGGGGTTGTCTTGCTCACCTAATTTTTTTGTGTAGGTCTTGCACCCATAAGCTAGATCAGTTTGTTTTACCCCACAAGTTTTTTTTTGGCTTTCAAAGGCCAAAAGTATCAGAGGTATTGAAATTATGGTCTTCTTCTAACAAAGCTTTCCTCAAGACCAGCATGGTTGAGTTTTGAGGAAGCAGCACTTCTAGGAAAGGAAGAAGAAAATATTTTGTCAAAAAATGATTCCTGGCATGGTCTAATTTAGAGCTGCAGACTTAAGATGGGCAGGCCTGGGACACTTTCCTTGGAGGTGTTTTTGAGACCGGACCACTCCATAAATACTTAGGATTACATTTCTAATGTTCACATTCATGGAGCCTTTGTGAATGCAAATATTGTGCTCATGACTGAACCAAGGTTGAACTAAGAAGTGGAAGCTGACATTGTATGTTTTAGAGAGGAAAAGGAGAATTAAGGGTAAACTGAAGAATTGATGCCCTGAGGTTCACCCACATGTGTTTTAGGTTGAATTATGGCTCTGGCTTGGTGTTTTGGCATCAAATAGCTTCCACCTCATTTTTGAGATTTGTAACTTGATGCTTACCCACTGTTGCCTGATAGTGTTTTTAATTGTATGATAGCAGATCTTAGTAATGTGTTTGCTAACTGGCTGAGCTGATGTAAAAAGCAGCCTGAAGAGGCCAGATCCTGCCCATGCTGAAACTGATCCTAGTTTGGTGTTAAATCCAGGCTTTAGCTGATGAAAGATTAGATAAAACTAGGGTTTTCTTACTGCTTTGCACTTTCTTTGCTATCTGTGACAGAATTTTGTCAGACACACTGGCCAGAAGGCTTGGGAGCTATGTGGGGTACATGCATTTGTTTGATCCCTCTGTGCTCTGGGGCTTCACCCAATCATAGAGTTCTGTAGGGCTGCTCCAACACTGTCCCCTTCTCATCCTCAAATGCACCTTAGAGAGGAACTTGTGGGACAAGTGGTGCTTTGTCTTCCATGCCGAATATTAAAAATGAATGTTAAAAAGCCCAGCTGTGTGAAACTTGAAGGATTGAGCTTGGAGGTCTTCACCTGCAGCATGGGAAGGGAAGACTGCACTGTGGCTGGGGGACTGGAGGTGGATTATTGTGCTCACTCCAGATTTTGGTGTTTCCCTTTTGCAAGGCTCAAAGGGCTGTGGACTCTGTGTACACCCCAGGAGTGTAAATCTCTTCTGCTGGCTTTGTCTTAGGAGAATTATTGCAGTGTTTGGTTATAGGCTGTCTGGGGATGGATAGAAATTTTGTTCCCTCCTAGTGGGTTTATTCTTTGGTGGTTTTTGTTCATTCTTTGAATTCTAGTTCAAGTAGGAGGAATATTCCTTATTTTCTTTCATTATAAGGTAAACACAATTACCGTGATATATCCTCTCCAATTTCTGTTATGACTGCACTTTGAAACTATAACCTGTTTTTAGCTGAAAATCCTTAGAGGAAGTCTAAGGAGCCAGAAAATGCTTTATTGGAAAAGCGATATGTTTAAATAATCCTTACAGAGATAGTGCTCACCCAGTAGATGAAAATATGAAGTCTGACAATTGTTGGGTAGAGGAGTAGCTCTGAATCTTTCATTCCTTTCTATCTAAGGTAACCTGATTATCACTGTAATCTCTTTTGTTCTGTCACTTTGAAAAGACAGTATCATCTGTCATTCTGTGGTGGGAAAAAACCCCCGACAAATAATTGTAGGCAAAAGCAAATATTCCTTATTTAAGCTTTGGTTTAAAAATGAGAGTAATATTCATATACCCAGAAGCATAGTGTGTGTGTATATATATATATATATGTTAAAAAAAAGGAAGGCACTCCCTCTTTTTGAGCCAAAGTTTCTGCTTCATATGGTTTCTGCAGGAGCTGTCTGGGTTGTTGGGACATTACCTGTTAAAGGCTTTATTTTCTTAGCAGATGATCTTCTGCAAAGGGGCACTGGCACTGCCTGAATGTGTGTGCTAGCACATACATTTATCTCCAGAAAGGGACTTGGGCCAATTGTAGGACTAAAGCAAACACTCGGGAAGTGGGAGCTACTTTGTTCTACCAGCTAAAGTGCTTATGAAAATAAGATTCGGTTGGGTTAAATAATGAGAAGAATTACATTATTTTTTGGTTTGTTGGTCCACGCTGTGAAAAGTAGCCCTAAGTCACTAATAGTAATGTGATAGCACATTGAACAGGCTGGGTTAACTAAAGATTTCTATTGTCAATGTGATCAAAACCAGCACTCAGTGCCTCTCCCATAACCAAGGGCAACAGATTGACAGATTATTGTCCTCTGTGAACATCCAGCCCTCTCCTGAGCATCCCTGGGAGCTGGATGAAGTCTGGGGGGCTGGCGAGGTGCTGGGTTCTGGCTGTCAAGGCTGGTGCCCATTTCGGAAGGGCGGATTTCTGGCTGAGCATGGCACAGCTGCTGCCCTTGCTGGCAGGCAGGGAGGACACCTGTGTGCCCCTGTGAATGAAGGCAGCCTTCACTCGGGGGATGCTGCCACAGCAACATCGGAAGCACGAAGAAAAGGGAGATGCTCTGTGCCACGCGTGCCCGGGCGCATACTAAGGAAGCAGCAGGGGAGGAATAAAAGGCACTGGGTTGTTGGCTGGCCTCGCTGCTATTCAGAGCCTGCCTGAATTAGCAAGGCTGGTGTAAAGCATTTTGCACGCCATGGTAATATGGTAATACTGGAAATGCAGGAAGGGAAATCCTGGCCCTGTTAAATTTGTGGGAGCTTTTTGTGATGAGATCAGTGGAGCTTTCACCTCGTCTGTTTAGTGTTTGGGAGAAGTAGTTCCTCAGCATCTGAAACTGATTTTGTTGAAGTAAGAGTGTTATTTGTTTAAGAATGCATGATAAAAACAAATGGTGACTTTCCAGTCTGAAGCAAAACTGGGACAGTTTCTTGTTAGTATTTCAGTGGTTACAGCTGGTGCGAGCTCCTCTGGGCGATGCCTGTCAGTGGGAGCTGCAGCACCTGGGGAAGGCTTTGAGAATCAATCAGGGCTCCCCTCTGCTCTCCCCTGCTGCCACTTCCCCCTGGCTGGAGGAGCCTTATCCTGTTGGCAGAGGTTCCATGGCACAGCCCTGCTGATGGCCAGATGCGATTCGAGCGGCAGCTCCTGTGGCCACACTTAGCCCAGGTGCTTTCAGCTCTGCTCCTCGTGCTGCCCACACATTTGTCCTTGCAGTCTCAGCACACACTGCAAAATCTTTCAGCTGTGCCTGTCTCTAGCTAACACTGTCTGAATCTGCTTTATTCTCTTGATGGAGAGACGTTTCCCATCAGACTTTTTAAATAAGAATTTAGTGTGAGTGATGTCTAGTGATATCTTAGTAATTTCTTCAAATGCTTAATCATAGCTGTGTCCCTGAATATCTTCTCCATCTCAGCCACAACTTTGAAGCTGTGACAACTGCTTCAAGATAAGAGTGGTGTGTATAGAATTTTTGTATTTCTTTTTATGAGAAAAATATTATATATGTTTGCCAGATGCTTTGTTCCCTGTACTTTCCTACCTAGTGAAGCTGGACTGCAAGTGAACCACTAGACCGCTAAGACAGACCTTTTTTTGATGTTACCTGTTTTTCAAGTCATTGCTGTTCTTTCTTTGCATTGCCTCAACAGAACCAAAGCATAACAGAGAGCGATAGTAATCATAATTTAACAAAATCTAACTTACAGGAGCTTAAAAACCAAAGGATATTGTTCCTTAGGGGACAAGGGATTAGAACTGCTTCCGTTTCGTCTTGGTGGTTGGTGTCACTGGAGGTCTCTGTAGGCTGCAGATAATAGTGTCACAAATTTTGCTGGCAGGTGTTGATCTCTCAAGACAGAAAACAAGCTCTCTCTGCCTGCCTTTGAGCCTCTGTAGTGTGGAAAATGGCTTTCAGCAACACTCTGGTGGAGCTTTCTTGCTTCATTCAAGCCTGAGCCTCCTGCTAAACCAACTGCTAAATGTCTAGGTGACTGACTTGAGGGGATAAAATAGCAGGGAAAAATAATTTTAAAATTAAATATAAATATATATTCTTTTGGACCTGACTGTATTTTTTCACCTTGCTTAGTCACACAGCAATTTCACAGGGTATTTCAGCAAATTAATTCCTTTGTCCTAATGGCATGCATGGATGTGTGAAGGTATTTGCCTGTTTGTATGATATACACCAATTACACTTACTTTCTGAACGAATCCTTTTTACTTGGGAGGGTTTCTTGCCCTTTAGTTCTTAGCCCCAGTCCATAGGATTTGGGACTTGGCTGCTATTTATGTCTTCCCTGACAGGGACTCCTGGACTAAGCGGGTTGTGTTATTTCTGGTCTCTGTTTAAAGAAGAACAACAAAAATAGTGCAATGATGTTTCCCAACATCATTGCACTTTAGCCAAATATTTGCATTGCAATTTGTGATGAATTATAAATGAATCAACAACGTGACATAAATTTAATATCCAAAAATACCCGACGTGTCACGTTACCTTGATTTCCCCTTATATACATGAAGTGTAGGCAGGCTGCTGAGATTGGCAGATGCAGAGTGTGAAGGAGGTACTTTCTGAGTCAGTGGGTACAGCTCGAATTCCTTCATGAGGAATGGTGTCCCTCATTTCAAGCTGTCAAAACAGCACTTGATGGAGGCAAGCACTGTGTGGAGAGGAGAGTGAATATTTGAGCTATGCCTTCCTCCAGGGCTGGCTCTTCAAGCAGGGATCATCTCCCTCCTCCCTCTCCTGGGGACTTGCATCAATGAATGGCCAGTTTAGTTTGGGTGCCCCACCCAAGGAGGATGGAGTTATCTGGTCCAGCCCTGGCCCAAAGTGAAGCTTTGCTCTGCTGAGCCTGATGAAGGCAGAGCTGGTGATGTCTCCAAGTGTCTCCACAGAAGACACACGACACATTGTCACTGTGTTGTGCTGAATAGTTTCCTGACAAAAAGGAGCCTGGTTTTCATGCTCTGCCATAAATGATGGATGGCTTTAGGGTTGTTGGCCAAGGTGTGCAGTGGGGACCATCAGCTGGCCACCTTGCGCTGGTGGCCTTAATCAGCAAAGGCACATTGTGAGTTTGTGTAGCTCACCAAGGTGGTGCTCAGGTAGTGAAATGTTTAGTATCTGTGCAATTAAAAACTAGCTGAAGACAGAAATCCCCTACTGCTAATTCCAGCCTCCGCTGGAATACCCCAGTGATCAGTGCTGGGCTTTCTGAACAGTCTCAGATGATGAACTGCTGATCATGTTCTTTCTTAGCTCTCCATAGTTAGGCCTTTGTTTACTGAAACAATTCAGCTTCTATTTAGTGTATTGTAAGCACAGTCATTAGTTCCTGTGCTTTGCTAAGGGAAGTAAAGCAGCATGTTTTCTGCTTTGTTTTTTAATGCCATTAAGTGAAAGGCTGAGTCTGAGCTTTAGACTTTGCCCCATGAAACAGGTAGCTCAGAAACTCTGAATACTGATACTTTTCCTCTTATACAGGTTCATAACTGATGTGATTTTAAATGTGTGAAAGTTGTCACGAGTTTTGCTGTCTACTTGGTGAGCAGGAAAATGAAGCTTTTTTTTGTTTAAGGGGTGCTGGGCTAACAGTGATATCACCTGAAAGACTGTGATGTAGGAGCCTGCTCTGAAGTGGAAGTATCCTGGTACTGCTCCACAGTAGAGTAGACCTTTGTGTTCCTATGTCCATTGTTTCCTTACAAATCACACCAAACTGATCAACTCATTCTCATAATAAATCAAAACCCTATTTTGCTGGCCTTGTTACTGAGTTGAATCCTAGTGTAACATTTCCACAGGTCCTGTTAAGTTACTGTGGAAGGATTAAATCTCGTTTAATTGCCCTTTTTGTTACCACAGCAGCTGTTCTAATTTTACCATCTTGTGTCATCCACAAGCTCTGCTTTCTGTACTCAGATACCTGGGAGTCCCAAGAGTTCACATTTTTTAGGTGCAGTCATTCTTGACTCTCAATTTCCATGCCTGTATGAAATCTATACCTTTTAACAGCTTTTAACTTGGGGAGTGTAACTTGGAACAAGTCTAAAGCCAGAGGACTTTGAAGAGATGCTCCAGATCAACACCAGGTAACAGATACTGATGCTTCCAAAGAATCTGCCAACAAGGCTTTCTGCTGCTAATAGTGCCAGAGCAGCCCTGTACATCACTTTGAAGGACTCTTGGTGACTTTCAGGCAATTTGTGTTATAAGTGAATAGATTCTCCTGCCTGGAACGAGTGAAAAATGCTCAGAAGTCAGTGTTATAAGGAAGCAAATTCTTAGATACATAGAAGCTGTCGGATTTATGAAGAGTGCTGTAGGAATATTCAGGATGGTGAAGAAAATGGAAAGTGGAAGGGGGAATGAAAGGATAAATTAATGGAGACTGTGGGTTTTTTTTAATGTTTTCTACAAATGTACATCTTCCCCATACGGCTTTTAGAGTTCTTGACAGACATATGTGTAGCCAGGGAATCAGCAGACAGGCAGCTTTGAACTGTGCAGTGGATGCACAGAGAATATTGATTCATCCAAGCTTTCATTAACCTTGGTAATAAAATACTTCAGAGTCCAGAATTTCAAATGGCCAAAGTGTTCTTCAACCTTGTCTGCACTGTACTAATGACAAACTGGCTTTTGTTCAACAAAAGGCATCAGGACTTCTCTTTCCAGCAGCCTTTTTTATTAAAAAGATATTAATGTAGTAGTGATCTTCCTTCATAGTGGTGAGGTTTGAGGTCTTCTATGTCCCTGTTCTATCTAATGCTGTTTATTTGGTTATCTGGGGTCCTTAGAGGGTAATTCTTGGGGGGAAAAAACCCCTCTGGAACACTAATGCAACTTGTTGCTGTTTTTCTTCTCCATTATAGCAGCTATTATGGGAAGTAGCTATCATTTAGATGATTTTTTTTTTTTTTTTTTACATACAAAAGAAAGTTCTTTTCATTAAATCCCTCCAAGAAGAGACAATCATCATCACCACAGGGCATTTTTGTGGGAGTTGTGCATGCTCTTGACATTGCACCTGACAGATGCAGTGTTACAGTGAGAAAGGCATTTTTTTCCTGAAGCATTGTAGGAATTTCCCCCTTCCAGGTTTTAGGCTGGTTCCCCATGCTTCCCATGCAAGGTGTGCACTCAGCTTTAGATCCAGCAGAGCAGAAAGAGGTAACTGAGCAGACTTTTTTAGGTCAGAAATGTTCTGTGGATCTACCCAGCCTTTCAGTACCAACTGAAGGAATTACAGGTTTTACAGCATGAATACATGGAAATGGTGATTTGTTGAGGAATTGGTGAGTGCCTCAAGTAAACTTTTAGTTGTCAGCCAGCTCTGTGGCAGGAGGTTTTATCCAGGTTACCAGGATGTATTTCAGTGTCAGAAAGGGATTGGGAAGATGGGGGAACGCAGTGGTGGTAAAAACACTGCAAAATTTCCTGCCTTAAATTTTGTCCTGCCACTGCCACCAGTGATCCTTACTCAGTGATACATATGTCTGAGGGTTTGTTTTGGGTGTCTGCCATGCTGTGCTACATCTGCAGCATTCTGTTGTGTTTCTCTCTCCTTGGGTTGAGTTTGGATAGGGCAAATAATCCTTGTTTTCTGGAGAGCCCATGCACAGGAATGGCTGGGTGGTGATGGTGTGTGCCTCACCTTAGGAGCAGAAGTGAGCAAGTGTTTGCAGCTCTCACATTTCCTGAGCCGTTCTCTTTGGATTTCCCTGCCAGATGTTTCCCATTCAATCCATATTGGTTTCCATTACCACTTTGCAAATTGACTTGAGGTGGAAATGAATATTACAATTATACTGCTGACTTTTGCATAAATTAGTGTCATTTTCTCTTAAATGCCCTGCTGTTTTGGACAAGTTTATAAAAAAAATAATAGTAGTTTATAAAAAAATAATAGTAGTAGCGATTTGAGAGTGTTGTTTGAGTTCAGGGAAAGGCTTGTTTTTGTGTCCTTTAAGATGCCTGGCTCCCAAAGCAATAAGATGTTGTTGAGGCAAAAATCTCAGGAATTTCTGGCAGGAGCAGCCCTTGGTGTGTTCCCCATGGGCATCCTGAGCTCTGGTGGCAGAGTTGGAGTGGAGAAAGCAGAGGCACAGCTTTGTGTGGAGTCATCCTTCATGGGAGCCTAATGCCAGTACACAGGAGTTAACTGGAACTCTGTGAAATCCTTAACAGGGCACTTGATGTTCTCTTTAGCAGTCACAAAGCATGTAACGTCCTTATGTTCTCCAAAGGGTTTATTTGGCAGCCTGTTAGTATCTCACTGGGACATGGCTCAAGGGGGAATAACCAAAGTAAGGTGTAGGGAAAGGAGGCAGCAGTCACCAAACTGGAGTAACAGCTTCATAGCACAGTACCTTTCAACCTGTGACTCTTCTGCCCTTTCCCTGCATGGGTAGCAAGCCTTGATGACCTCAAAACCAACATTTTGCTGCTGAAACGCTGATGGGAACTCAAACAATTTTGCCTAAGGTTCCCAGTCACCACTGGATTCTAGTATGTCTGAGGATGATCCAGTCCATAGAATCCAACGCAGGGTTTGCTCATTGTTTGCTCTTCTGCAATTATCCAGATTTATCCAGAAGTATCTTTGCAGCTAACCAGGAGCATCATGAAGTTGCAAGGTGAATATTTCCATCAGTGGGGAAGGAGCTCTGTGCTCTAAATGAAGGTAAGCAATCAGGGTAGGAAAATGAAAGAAAAGGGGTGATCAAAGTAAAGGATCAGGGTAGTAAAGTAGCTGGTAGATTAATGGGGCACGGTGCATACCTTTGGGTCTTCACCTCTTATTTAAAAAACAAATCGGCTTTCAGCTCATCTGTAATATTACTTTTCTTACAGATGCCTTTAATCCTACAGCTTCCATTTTCAGAGCAAACAAAGATGTGTTTATTTTCCTTATAAGCCCTTTTTCCAATCCTCCATGCAGAATTTTTAAAACTAATGACTGAGAAAGTCAGAGGAGGAGTAAGTGTACAAATGGCAAGTTGTCTAAGGCGGCTTGGAGCCAGAGGCTGGGCACCCCCAGCATCTCAGGGGGCATCCCTGCTTGGTTCCTTGGTTCCAGCATGGTCACTGCACCTCCAGACAGGGAATCACTGTGTGTGGGATGCTTCAGGCTGTGCACTCTTGCACACACACATGTATGTTTATGCTTTACTAAAAAAGTGACTGCTTTGCTATCACTGTAACAATTTCCCCCCAGGTAAGCATCTCACCACATCTGAGGAGTCCCACCCACCACACTTTATTAACTTCCACACAGTCAATCTGCTGGAGTTCCTTTTGGAGCTACTCCATTTGGGGAAAGCTGCTACATTACAATAAAACCAAAAGAGGAGGCCATGCAGTGGAAGTGATGCTGAAATTTGGAAGATTGGCATGTGTTTTGTAGAGCAATTCCAGAGAGAAGAAAGGGAAACCTTGCAGTCCTTCCCTAATCCTCCTGCTTTCCTCCTTTATTTTAAATGCTTTTTTTCCCTCAATTTGCTGTGGATTTGGACTGGGACAGCTTTTCCCTTCTTCCTGCTTCCCACCTTTTCCTCTCCCCTTGCCCAAAGCAGTTAAGGGGCTGTAGACCTGGAAGGTCCATGTAAAACATGGGAAAGAATTGCATCACCTTTTGTAAGCCTATTTCACATCATCTGGGATTTTTCTGAGTCTGCATCTTACATGTTTGATTTTTTTTTTTTTAAGGAACCCTAAAATTAATGCAGTGATTTAGTGTCTCTGTGCCTGAATGTGTATGTGTGTGATTTTATGATATTGTATTCCTCTATAGTCTGCTTTATGTTCAGAAATGGTTCCTGTAGCTTTCACCTGCCCAGTCAGAGTGGTTCCCCAACACATTTATTGCTGAAAGAAATGAGAGATGAGCTGTCTGAATTTTGCAATATTTGAGTGCTATACATTATATTACTATATTATTATATTGTTATATACACCTGTTGTTCCAGACAGAAATCTGATTCCTTACTGGAAGAACAAACACCCAGCCATAATCTCTGCAAATACTTAGCTTTGCAGTAGTAATGTTTGCAGCACAACAATTAACCAGCCCAATTCCCCCCACTCAATTATTTTATACAGTACCTCAACTGATTTAATCAGCTCCCTTTCTAACAAGTTCCTTTTTAAAACAAATGTATATCCAGTAGGATCAGATTTTCTTTCCGACTCTTTTTTATTGCTGGTTTCTTTAGAGATGATTTAATTGCTGTAAAAATGGTCTTTGTACTTGCCATTCTTGATTATATTGCTACTTAACAAGCTGTATTAAATGCGTGAAAAAATCAAATCAGAAAATTGAGCTCTAGACAGTAACAAGGAAAACATTTTTTTTTACTTCAGTACTGTTGCCACTGATGGGAAGTGTGTGTAATCAAGTTATTTTTGAATTATCTTCAAGCTGGGAGGAAAAGAAAACTTGGTATAATGGATAATTTGAAAGTAACTACACAGAAATGCCACTAAAAATGATGGCTCTTAAGCTGATCTTGTAGAGCTCAGTCTCTGCCTCCTCAGCCAGACCATTTCCTTTACCCTATGCGTGCAACTGGAACATGTTCATCTGGAGCCTGTCACTGGGTGGGGGTTCCCAGGTATTTGGAATGGGGTTAGTGCTGGGGAAGGGGCATCCCCTTGTCTGCTCTTGGTAAATCTTCCCCAGCCAGAGCAGCTCTGGGTGTTCTGCAGCAGATCCAACCCAGGGTTGGGTGGTTTCATGATCCTAGCAAGTTGCTATGACAAGGAGCTGTGGCACGTGGCTGCAGTAGTGCTCTCCAGGGAGGGGAGCCCTCTCAAACCATGGCACATCCCCTAGAATGGAAATCAGGTACTTCTGAGGTCCCTGAATGAATGAGATCCTGATGTGCTTCATCCTGGGGTGGCTGAAGGCAGTGGTGAAGCTCTTGGGGCTTCCTTGGTACATGGTCAGGTCTGGAGAACCCCAAACTCTTTGGGCAGCTGCTGAAAATATCGATACTCCTGTCTGCTACATAGTCCCTGTTCTGAGTCCTACTTTTCTTTTCTGCAAAGAGGAAGGTCAGAGCCTGACAGAGACAGGAAACAGGAGGAAATCCCATGTGCCACTAGGGTGCAGGTACACAGGACATGGACAGTGTAGGCACAGAAAGTGTTGCTCTCCATCAGAAATGTGAGTGGCACCACTGGGACGTAATAACCTGCTCACAAGGAAAAGTTTCTTTCTAATGTCCATCATTTAATGGTTGGCTTATGCCCTTGAAGTGAGATGTCTTACATCTGTAATACAGCCAGGGTAATTTCATTCTAAAAGTACCCTATTTGATTAAGAAGCAGCCATGAAGGCAAATATCAAATTTCCAGATGGGAACTTGGCCTGGCAGGAGAGGATGAGAAGTTGCCATTAAGCAAGGCTGGGCTGGGCTGTCCCCTCTGACCAGGGACACAGTGCAGCACGGCCCATTTGTCACAGCAGGGATATAATTTTGTTTTCTACTACTGACATGTATTTGTTCTTTCCTTTATTGCAGCAATAATTCCTTAAAAATACCATTAGGAAAAAGACAAAAGGAAGCGTCAGGAGCGTGAAACTTTGATCTTAATTTTGTCCTAACCTTTACAAAATGGATTTAAATAACTCCTGCAGCTAAAACCAGCAGTGTTTCTCACCTAAGTGTTGATGGCCCATCAAGGTGCTTGTAGAAGGGGAAAGCTCTTCACCTTGTGGTAGTCCTTAAAGCATGAAATGTTAAAGAACAAAAAAAAAAAAAAAAAAAATGATATGGTGTGGTAAAAAAAGCACAGAAATGTTAAACTAGTCTTGTTGAACTGGAGATCTCTTTGCCACTGAGGCAGATTTTTTTAATGACTTCTGAATTTTCATGCTGCCTCTGTAAAAAACGGAGATGCTCTTGTGTGGTGGTCCAGCATCAAATTATCAGAGAAAGCAGAGGAAGGAAGGCGTTTTCCATCAGAGATAAAGAAGTGCATTTCCCAAAGGTTTATGGCCAAGCCATGTGCCTGGCAGTGTGCTGGTGCTGGGGTTTAGAGAGCTCATGCTGGTGGTTTTATGGAGCAACCTGTGCCTGTGAAACGGTGCCCCTGAAGCAGCTGGGCACATTTTAAGCAAAATGAGTACAACTACACAGTATGGAAATGGCCTGGCTAAGGTGATTTTTATCCCAGCACACCTGGAGGATGTTTTTGCTCTTCCAGCTAATTGGAGATTATTAAATTCAGGGAGGTGGTAGCAGGATACAAGAATAAGGTTGTTGTTTCTCGGAGTGAATACCTTGGGTAAGCCAGTGCCTTTTAAAATAAGAAAAAACATTTAGATCCTGTGCATCCACCCTGGTAATTCACAGGTTCCTCTTGTGGTGTGTCTTCTGTCCCAGCTGATCTATAGTGTTGGGGACAAAGGGGGGAGATGGAATGCTGTGTTGGGAAGTTAACTATCATATTTATGTTTTCTGAAGATACACAGGAGTAAAATCAGGCTGATAGCTAGTGAGTTGCTCCCAAAGGACTGGCCTCTCCCTGCATTCCCAGACTGGTGCGTCCTTGGCTTTGTGGGCTGCTCCCAGCCTTGCATTTGTGGTCTTGGAAGAAGCCACACAGTGCTTCTGGCCCTGGTAAATAGCTACAGCACATTTTGCTGTATCAAACTGGGGTGATGCACGAGTGGTGGAGAGGTGGATTCAACTGCCTTTGCAGGAAAAGAAAAAATTGGTTTTGTTGGTTCTCTTATTTTTGTTCTTTTTAAATGGGTGAAATGAAATACAAATACAGCATACAAAGGGGGAATGTGTATTTGTTCAGCAGCTTTTTTAGTTCTTCTCTGCAGTGTTTAGCCCCCACAAGCAGCCTCTCCCATCCTGTGAGAGTGCTGACTGAGGCTACTTCAGTAGCAGTAGACAACAGGCTTGAGACAGAAGTGCATCATGTTGTTTTTAATACATAAAAGTAGGAGGTCCAGTTGGAAACACCTGGAAAGAGCATTTGTAAAAATTCTTGTGCAGAGCAGCCTGTACCTGTGAAGACAGCAGGGGCAGCAGGGCGGGGGGTGGCCTTGGGGGGCTTTGGGGATCCAGCAGCTCCAGCTCAGGCTCTGGTTTCTCAGCCATCCTTCAGGATGCTCCCAGGGATTTCCCCGAGTCCTTCACTTTAGAGTCTGCGTGCATAGTTTAACTGTTCTAAGCATTTTGTGTATGAAAAGTCAAGCTCTGTGTGTGATCCTCTAAATCATTAAAAATGGGTCAGTGAGCAGTTTAGCAGGAGCATGAACTGCAATCTCCCCCTTTTCTGTAGATCATCATTCATCCTCACCTGCTTGCCTTCAGCACAAAGGGCTCCCAGTAGCCCTCTGAGCCGTTTCTGCTGTTTTACTGAAAACTGCTGTGTGTGGGCACTCGGACACGTGCCACCATGCTGCAGGAGAGGCAGAGGTACTCATGATGCTCACATAGCTTCTGTTCAGGATTCACAAGCATAAAACACACAGGAGATGTTTTGAAGCGTTCTATCACTGTGGTGTTCACCCAGTAAAAAGCTGTTTTCTTGTTGGCACACAGAAACTGGCAAGTTGTAATTAAAAATGTTTGTTTTAATAATTTATTTATTTATTAAAAGTACAATGTGAAGAGCATGGTAGAGATGTTGAGGGATGGGTTTCTGTAGCCTGGTGTCTTGCTGGTGAGTTTTGTGCTCTGTCTGTTGTGATTACTGAAATGTGTAAAAGCATGACTCAGTGCTATGTTCCAAGTGCTGTTCAAACATGTTTCCTGTTCCTGTAATGGAAGGTTGGTTGTGAAGCAGCTGGGGGGATGGAGCCATGCAGATCTGTCCAAGGAAATGGCTTTTCAGTGGAGCACCTGCATTGGGCACAGTTTCCCATCTCAATCTGGGAAAGCCCTCTGGTTTTCTGGGTGAAGAACTGAGAGACGGGAGCGGGAGGGGGTTGGAATCTGCTGTGATGCTTTTGCCAAGAGTGGGGAATTGGTCCCAAACCTGGTCCAGCCACCTCTTCAAGGGAAGCTGCCTTGTGTGTGCATTGAGTGGGGGGAGCCAGATGAATCTCTAACAGGAGCAGGCACAACCCCTTACTGGAATCAATCACTTGTTTATGGTGGTGACAGTTTTAAGCCCAATTTCATTAAAACACCACTAAAATTGTTGGCACATTTTAAAATACAGCAGGGCATGTGTTTGTGGAAGAAAACTCCACAAGGAGTCATTAAATGCAGAGAAGCAACCTGTGGCTCAGGAGATTCTGTTCTGTGAGCTGCTAGGGACTGGGGGATGATTCTGAGAGCTATGGAGAGATGAACAGTGGTACCTGCTCCAAACACATCCTTGGTGGACCCTCACCACAACAGGGTGAAGCCAACTCAGGTTTTCCCTGTGCCCTTTTGCTGCCTGTGGGTTTTGGATTACTCTGTTCTCCAGACTCACCTCCACACCCAAATTCCCCCCAAAACCCCTTCTTTCAGCAGGTTCCTTACCTATTATCAAGGGAGTGTTTAGAGCAGCTAAACATCTTGAGCACCTTGTCTGGGTGTATGGTGATAATTAAAGCAGTGCTTTCCAGCCCTCTGCTGCTCTTCCTTGGATTGCTGGAAAATGGGGAACAGGCCTTGTGCCAGCCAAGAAGGAACCCTGGAAATCTGTGTTCTTTGATCTGGTGTCTGTTATTTCTCTGCTTCATGAGTCTGTTCTGATGGGTTTGGATACCTGCCTTGTGAAAATCTCCAGGTATGGGAGAGATTTCCCAACAATTGTAGGTCATATTTATTTTTATCTTCTGTGCTGAAAAAGGATCATAATGTGATCATTGTATCGTTATAAACATCCTATGAGTTGATTTACTAAATTATGAGGAAGGGTAGTGGAATGTTATCTTTTGGGATGTGAAAAACATAAACAAAAAAGGAGCCAACAGATTTGTCCCGTGCTACAGTTAAGGATGAAGGAGCACAAAACAGCATCCAGCTCACCAGACAGACACAGAGGTCGTGGCTGGTAATCATAGTGACACCAGGGTGAGTTTTCCTGGACCAGCTGTGAAATTGGCAGTAAATTATCCTGCATGTGATGTATGATTCCTCCTGACAGAGGCCCAGTGAGGCAGCTGCAGGGAGCTGTGCTGGACTTGGGCAGCCAAGAGCTCCAGGAGGTGCTGCCGAGCTCACACAGCTGCTCTTGTTCTTTTTGCTGCCTTTTCCTTTGATCATCTCTTCTGCTGGGTGCTTTCCTCCTCCCTTCTCAGCTTATTCCATGTCTCTTGTGTCTTGAGGCTCTGCATTGCCTGTTTCTGCAGAAGAGCAAGGGCTGGAGCACCATGTGCTGCCCTGTCTGCAGCTGTCTCATGGTTGGTGCATGAAGGATGCTTCACTCTCTGACCCCTTTATGTGCCCATGGCATGGCTGATCCTGCCCAGAACCACTCTCTGATGTCCATGTGCCCATGGCATGCGTGATCCTGCCCAGAACCACTCTCTGATCCCTTTATTTGCCCATGGCATGGCTGATCCCTGCCCAGAACCATGGGGTACTGAGTTCTTGGTGCAGGCCGTGTGCTTTTTTGCCTGGCTGCTCTGGGTAGAAAGAGCTGCTGCTCCTGGCCATGCCTGAGGCTGGATCCTAGGATTTTCTTTGTTTTTTAGCCAGGGAAGCACAGAGTAACTCTCAAAGAAATTGAACTGAGGCCATCATGGTCTGACCTCTGGATAAAAATAAGAGTTGGTTGTGAAAGCAATAATGCAAGGGAACAAGGGCTCAGCTCCTGTGTGAAGCTATGGAATGCATCAGGTGGAAGCTGCTGACATAGCTGCCAATGCCTGTATCCATTTCCCAAATTAGCACTCAGCAGAAGAGGGGCTCTTCCTCCCTGGTGTTTTTTTTCCTGCCTGGAGGGAATGAGTGAGCACTCACCTGTCTGAAGTAGGTATGTGCTGCTGGGGGGGGGGTGATCACTCTGCACATCACCTCCCTGGCAGCAGGTGCTCTCCAGGAGCTAAGGAATGATGTTAAAGGTGTCTTCAAGAGGTTTAAAGACAGCAAAATGTGATCAATATTCGGTTAATGTAAAATTGGAGTGTTCAGTTGTAGGTTCTGATTACCTGTAACAGTTCTCTCCCCTGCAGTTGGAAGCATTGGCCATGGCAACTTTGTGGTACAGCACTGAAATCTTAGGCTGTAGTTTCTTCTCTAAATCCTGTTTTTACTGAGATGTCCCCATAAGAAATGAAAATAAAGGTACCCATATGTTTATTTGGAGGCTTCTTTACGAAGGAGGTGTTTAATAAGACAGTGGGAAAAAAAATTGAGTTTCTTGAGTCACAGCTGGAATTGCAACTTTTCCTCCCTTGATTATCAAGGAATATAATCTTCATGGAAGAATTCAGAGCTTACAAAGACATCTGGTTGCTAAATAATAAAAGTAAATACAGCATAACAGGGAGCTACTCCCACATTCCTAACAAGCAGAAAGGAGGGTTTGGGTGAGATAAATGCATTTCCTGGTAGAGGGAAGGAAAAAGGGGAGAAAACAAAAGCTGTGGGGGGAAGACAGAGAGAAAGGGAAAAATCAAAGGAGGAGAGTGGAGTGCTGAAGAGAGGAGATGAGCTTCCCTGTGCTGGAGCCTGAAGGGATACAACACCCAGGGATTGTTTGCTGCCAGGTGATGGTGGTGCTGGAGGTAGCTGATGATAAACAGCTGAGAGACCCAGTGGTCCCTCAGACCTAGTAGGACACTCTTGTGAAGCATCTAGCTGTATTCCTCAAAGTTTAGACGCTGTTTTTCTCCCTCAGTGACTGTATAAAGGGCATTTTTTTTCCTAAGTGACTTATTGTTTTCACTCCTTTACTAATGTAGAGAGCGGGAAGCCAACTTAAAAATATCTGTGCACAGCTCCTGTGTTTAGCTGTGGGAGACAAAGTACTGGTAAGAGCAGCAGGTGGAAGCTGGGCTGGGCTGAGCTGTTCTTTGCAAGCTACAAAGCTTGGGGAGCTCCAGAAGAGTTTTTCCATTGGTTCCAACACAGAGATAATGATATCTTGAGCTCATTCCTGATGGGATCTTTCCCAGAGGGCAAAGCCCAGGCACTGCAGCTGTCTGATGCTAGGGGAAGAAGGTGTCCCCTTTTCTCCATGACAAAGCCAGTGTGGTGTTTGGGAAGGGGTTCTGTGGGGTCTCCATCCTGGCTGTGCTGTGTGATGGATGGTGCTTTTGCTGCCTGAGCTTTGCTTTCTCTCACTTGGCTTGCAGAGCCTTCTCCTTCCTGAAGTTCATCTCAATGATGGTTTTCAAGAAGTATTCAGAAGTGTTTCCTTTCTGGCTTTATGTTTGCACACTGTTCAGCCATAAGGGGAATTCTCTAAGATCTGGAGGAATCTTCAGGCCAAGGTTATTCTTCCTGCTCCATTTTAGACCTGTTGTTTTGGCAGAAGAGCACATTTGAGATACTCTGGCAAGGCAGACTGTCCTGAGGATAATTTTTCAGGAGCAATGTGGAGAATCTCTGCTGAGATAATAAACCCCTCATGAGGCTTATTGCCTGTGAGCCTGTTTGATCCTCGTTGTCTCCAGCCTTGCACCCAGCAGGCATTAAGCCAGCAGTAAATCACCTTGCTGTGGCAGTGGCATGCCCCTGATGATCCCCAAAGAGGTTGGTGCCTCACATGCTCCATGTGAGGATGCTGCAGAGAGGCCACCCCTCAGGGCAGGGACTGCTCATCTGTTTTAACTTCCCCAGAAAAATCACAGTGGAGAAAAGCATGAATGTAGGTTGGTCTAATTCCAATATTGCACTGCACCTCCTACAAAGTGTTCTGTGTTTATTTTATTCCTCTCCTCTTTGTTAAGAAAGCACTATGAGGTTAAGTGCTCTACCAGCTGGGAGGAAAGGTTGGGTGAGGTGATGGTGCCAGAAAAAGGGCTCTGGTTTTATGGAAACCAGGCAATAACTGTCTTTATCTTTTATGCATCACTGCATGAACCTGTCATCTACTCTGCTCCAAGGAAGATTTTCCCATCTAACACTCTGTTGCCAAATATATTTTCAACACAACCTGAAATTGTATTTCCTTTCTTATTGTATGCTATTGTCATTTTTGTGTGTCTGACTGTTTCGTGGACACAGCACTGACATGAGTGTTCTCTTGCAACAGAAGTGTACAAGTATCCCATACAAACACCTTTATAGTGAAAATTCCTTGTGAACTTCCAGTATGAAAGGCAAAATGGCATCCAGCTATCATCCAAAATATCTCATAAGGGTGTGCTTTGAGTTTTGTCTAGTTCTTGAGCTGGCATGGGACGGAAAGTTTCACAAGGCCATCCTTATTTCTCCTGTACCTGTGTGATTTTTGAGCTGGTCAGACTGATGTAGGAGCAGGCAGAGGTAGGTGTGTTTACCTTATAAAATAGCCCACTGCCAGAGAGCATCCTGCCCTTCCTGGCTGCCACATGCCTCACTGCTGGTTCCCAAGAGGAGCAAACCTGAGAAATCAAACTGAAGCTTTTCTTACGCATCTTTGATTGCACTGACCACAGAGGGAATAAATTCCTTATTATTGTATTTATGCATTGAAACAATTGTGTAAGGAACTGATTTATTTGCTGCTTTAACATGCAGAGCAGTAGTACACGTGAAAACACATGCAGGAAATGTAAGCTGCAGGTTTTGTGGTGGTTTATTTATTTTTATTTTAATAAATAAAGGGTTTAGTTGCCCTCATATGGAGAGCATTGGTTTACATGCTGTTCTGATACCTCTGTGAGCTTCACAGGGAGAACAATTTCCCTTTGGGGACAAATGTCTAGAGATAAATTAGTTTTTCAGGGTGTTCCTGCCTGAGTCACAGAAGGGTGGAAATTGAGCACACTGCCTCCCAAACCCACCCATGTGATGTCAGCTGTCTGCTGCACAGATGGGGAAGAACTACTTTGGAAATCCCCAGCAAGGAGCTCTCCAAGCTTCTCATGCTCACTTTATTAAATGGGCACCTTGCAAACCACCTAGATTTTCTGTAGCTACTGGTTTTGTAGCACTAGATGCCCTTTTCTGTTTTTTTTTTTTTACTTTCTCTATGTGTGCATTTTACAGAAAAATGGTGGGGCTGGTTCTGAATGGGGCAGGCAAGTGGAAGATAAGCCAGCAGCAATTGTTCTGCATGTCCAGACAGTGTTAGCAACACTTTCTCACACCTCTGTAGTATTTTCCAGTACTCTTCAAAAGGTTAAGTTTGGGAAAAAGTGACACAACAGCAATTTAAGGGCTGCCAGAGGTTTTCGGTGGCTTAGAGCATTGCTGTGAAGTGACATATAGAGAAAACACTGGTCCTGGAGCCAGTCTAAATTTATCACTGTGTCACAACAGATAGTTAAATTTAAATGTGTGTCCAGCAGTTGCCATTTCAGTAGGTTGCAATCAACTTGAATTGGTATTACCAGAATAAATCAAGGAGCTGAATAGCACATCCATTTCTGATACAGCAGTGCAGTGCACATTATCTCAAGAGTAAAAGGAGTTGGTGCAGCTCTGGCTGTGTTATTGTAACCCAGAATAAAAGAATAAATTTTGGTATATTCTGGATTCCTCCAAATGGAATGTGCTTACCACTGCGGTGTCCAAACTGCCAAATTATTTGTAGGATGGATGTAGAGTCTGCCATCATCTGCCCAGGCTGGCAATGTTCACATGACTCTAAAAAGTGCATTCTTCATTGGAGTTAAAAGTTACAGCTGGTTTTATGCAGCTGCATTTGGTCACACTGCAGTTGGGCTTCCCTGGAATGCATCTGTGCTTTTTTCCCTAGGGAGAAGCTTTTTCTTGTCACTGTTCTAGGTCACATCATATCTTGAGTGTGTTTTTGAAGGGACTTTCCTGTACCCACTTACTGAGTTTGGGTTTCTGCTGTCTCAAGGTACCTCTACTCACTTTCTTTGTTCTGCTGCCCTGGCCTCATTTATTTCTTCCTTTGATTCTCCGCCTTAAACAAATTTCAGCTAGAATGTCCTGTCAGATGAATGGTGAATTAATATATTGTAGCCCAAACTTCGAACAGGAAAAAATTATTTAATTGCTATCACTTGTGTTATCTCACTGTCGTCAGTGAAAAAATGCCTACTGATTTAACTGGGGACAAGGCATTGCTTCTTAATTACCATTAATAACTTCCTTTCCCCAGTTTAGTTGTGCTAGTTGGCCAAAGTATTTTCTCTTTGTTGGTATAATGGTTAGGGAGATTTTGGGGCTGCAATAGAAACTGCAATATAAAATAGGGAATAACCCACCCAATGGCTATAAAATGCATTCATTTGGCTCTGACACTTTGTTGTTGAGTTCTGAAGAGAAAGCATGTGGAGATTCTTTCTGGTTTATATATTGAAATACAGGAGCTCAGGGGCAGAACTGTAAATGGTGCAGTTTTGAGTTTATTTTGCAACTCATAGGTGTGTTTCCTTACCTTGTTATATGGCTGCTTCTAGGAATCAAATATTTAAGTTTGCATTGCACTGCTTTTGATGTCTAGAAGCTTTTGGGTTTTTTAGATGATGCTTTACATCAGGTTTACAGTTCTCCTGGTAGTTTAAAGGAAAGGGAGAACGTGATCTAATGACTCTCAACAAGACCTTAAAACTTTGACGCTCTCTTTTACTGGAGGACAAGATATATTCTGGTCATCCACAAGCCCATGTTTTTCAGTGACAGCAGCTTTTTGGTGCTGTCTGGAAAGCAAGGCTACTTGCTTTGATGGAGAGAGGTTTTCTGTCCTCCTTGACTTTAGAAAGAAAACAGCACTTCAGTTCTTTTTTTCTTCAGCATATACACCATGTCATTATACAATAAACATGTTATTCCCTTTTTCTCCTGAAGCACCTTTTCCTTTCAGTCACTTGATGCTGTGGGAGCATTTCTGGTACTGCACACTGCAGCATCTTTGTTCTGCAGACAGCAGTGAATCAGAGGCAACACTGGGGCTGGGTTTGAAGCTCTTCACTGGGAAAAGGAAAAGCCAGACTTTACACTTGTATTTTAATGTGTGAGGCATCACAGCACATAAAGCATATCTCAGACTGGATTTTTGTTTGTTGTTTTCCAGTCATACATCTTAGCTTTGTCATGTTCCCATGACCTGATGGAGTAGAAATGAGTAATTCCTGTGTCTGGAGGGCTTTTGTTCTAGCACCTCATTACCTGCCAGGAATGTCTTAATGTCTCTTGTGCCATTTCTTGTTTTCCAAGTGTGATGCTCTGCTTTGTGCATGTCAGGGCATCAGAGTCAGCCTGTGTGACATCCCACTGCCAGGGGACATGGAAATCCCCTCTGGCTGAATCAAGCTGCATCAAGGGATAGATATATGCTGGATATTAGGAAAAAGTTTTTCATGGAAAGTGTGATCAAGTACTGGAATGGTCTGCCCAGGGAGGTGGTGGAGTCACCATCCCTGGATGTGTTTAAAAAAAGACTGGATGTGGCACTCAGTGCCATGGTTTAGTTGAGGTGTCAGGGCATGGGTTGCACTCGATGATCTTGAAGGTCTTTTCCAATCCTGTGATTCTGTGAATTCTGTGAGCCTGGCTCCAGCAGAAGGCAGGTGCTTGCTTGCACCTCCTGGGCTTCCTCTGCACCTGAGGCACTGGGAGCTGGCTGATGTCTTAGTGGCCTATTTGTCACTCTGAGACTAAGCCAAAGGAGGGAGAGGAAATTAATAAATGTTAATATATGCTGGTTTAATTGAGAAGCGCTGTTTTTATCAACTGCTGTTTGAAGAACAGGCTTAAGTATTTTTGTAAGCCCAAACAAATGTTGGCTTTTTAAAGCTGTTGCACAAATACAGGAATCTTCCTGCTGCTAAAGAGATTTAGAGCGATGAGCCCAAACTCTATGGATGAATAATATGGCTGGGATTCAGTAAAGCCTATTAAAGATACTATTTTTCTATTCAGTAGCTTAAGCCAAGCTTAAGCTAACTCAGCCTTCAAATCCTGACTTACATGCCTTATTTTGTGTGTTGTTCCAGCACCATAGTACTCAGCATTCTGTGTTTCTTGGAACAAGCAGAAGTGATCTCCATCTCATTCTTGTTTTCAAGAGCATGACTGTGATTTTCCTCCAGACCTTTTAGAGTAAGGTGTAAGAGAAGGAAGAGATTGTTCTGCTGCTCACAGTTCAGCTGTTTTCTGCTCTTCTCACCATCTCCAAGGCAGAGGAGTCTTGGGGCAATTATTATGATGTGGGGGAAGTAGGATGTCTGAAAGCAAAAGGGAGACTTGTTGTTCAGAAATACTTGAGAGAAGTCTTTTTGCTTTCTTAGGGAAATGGCTGAGACATTCTTGCATCCTGAGGCTCCAGTGACATTTGCCTTAGAAACATTTTAAAAATTGTTTTTAGGTGAAATGAAGGTCATTTCTGTAAATTAATTACACTTGAGACTTGGAGAGCAATGCAATTTAAAAGTTGGAAACCAGAGCAGCCTTTCCAGATTGGTGGAAGGGTCTGAAGGCTGCAGACTTGTGTCTAAATGCAGTCATGGTTACTTGGCTTCTGTCTTACAGAAGGGTTTGTGCCTAATCCACCAGGCAGGTAGCAAAGACCCATGGACTACAGTGTGTAGCTGGAAGGCCTTAAAGGAATGTGCCTGGGGAAGGGAAGCATATTAATAAATAAAAGTTACTTCAGTAGGTGAGTTCAGGCACAGCAATGAGTGTGGAGAGCATCGCTGCCTTTGTCTGCATGCAGCCCCAAACTGGGGTGCTTGTGTCAGGGATGTGGTGCTCCAGGTACAAGAATTAGGGTGTCCTTGAGTTCAAAGTGAATTCTGGAAGCAGATTGTGAGGGTTCTTGTGTTCTGGTTGATTAACTTAGGTAGTTTCCTAATGGTCCTTTCATGATTTCATCGATACCAAAATTAAAGCGTGGCCCTTACTCAACAGCAAGAACAATGAGCCCGTTGTGACACCCTATATAGCACTGACCTTTCTGCAGCACAGCAGCAGATCCAGATCTGTAATTTTGGGCACAGCTTGCTGATTGTGCTGTCAGATCTCTGCAGCCTGGGTTTCTCAGTGAGATAGCCCTGGAAAACCAGCAGAGCCCGTCCTGTGGCTCTGCTGTTCCCCTTGTCACTGCTGAGGATGCTCAGGCACTGGTGCAGTGCCTTGCACCCTCCTCCCTGCCTGAGCCAGGGTTTGTTTTACCCTGCTCAGGGTTCAGTGCTGACTGAAAACCTTTCAACACAGGCTCTGTGTGTGTATGCACAGACTGCTATTGATTTGGGCAGCACAGACACTGATTCACAGGGAAAGGGCTGCAAGCAGCACCCCTGGCTGGGCACTGTGCAGGGAACAATGTCCCCCAGGGAAAAATGGGCCACTTGAAAGGCATTTATGTATCAAACCCCAGCTGAGGGGCTGGGGAACAGAAACCTGAGTATGGGGACTTATTTTTTTTTAAAGTGTACAAGAAGGGAGTTTTTGTGACTCTGGGCAGATTAATTTCACTCTTTTTTTTTTTTTTTTTTTTTTTCCCTCCCATCCTTCATTTAGTAGCAATAAATCAAAATGCAGGAAGCTGCTGGCTGTGCTCATGCTGTGTCAAGTATTTCAGACAGCCTCAGTTGTGACCAAGAGCCATTGCAAAAATCTAAACTGGGCAAAAGCACTGTTGGAAGCCAGAGATTAATGGCATTTCCTGGGTAATTTTTGAGTAAATAATCCCCTCTGTTTGTTTATTTTTTTTATCACAAATAGCATCAGGAAACCCAAGAAGATACATCAACCTAATTTCCTAGGTGCTTTGACATCCAGGTTGCAGAAAAACAAGGAGACGGAAAAGCAGTCAGGTGTGTGTGTAGCTTTTCAGAAAACATCAGTTTTCTTTCTTTGGATACTTATTTATGTTAAGGAAATGTTCCTTGCATATGAGGCTCATAGGGCCAAAAGAAAATATTTCCAAAAAAAGACAAGGTAACTGTTTTCATAGATTCATCATGAGATCAGGGAATGGTTTGGGTTGGAAGGACCCTAAAGCTCTTCCAGTTCCACTCTCTGCCATAGACAGAGAGTCCTTCAACTATCCCCGGCTGTTCCAAGCCCCATCCAACCTGGCCTTGGGCACTCCCAGGGGTGGAGCAGCAACAGCTTCTCTGGGCAACCTGTGCCAGCACTCTCACAGGGAAGGATTTCTTTCCTTATCATTATTCTAAACCTGATCTATGTCAGTTTGAAGCCTTTCCTCTCTCTTGTCACTCAGTGCACTTGAAAAAGTCCCCCCTTGGATTTATTGTAGGTACTGGAGGGTGCTCTAAGGATATTTGACATGGTTTGTTTATATTTGCAGATAACCAGAAGCCACAATGCTCAGGTATTAATTTTGGTGTGAGAAGAGGTAAATTAGAGGCTTCTGTAAATGCATGGGGAGCATGTAATTTTGCTGCCTTAGGAAGATGCTGAGTGTGCCTCCAGCTCTAGAAAGGATGCACAGGAGCAGCTGGGAAAGGTGGGATTTGTGCTGCTCACTGTCCACAACATTCAAGTCCAGAGAATAGGAGAGTAAGCACTGGCATAAATGAAACAAACAGGACAGTGTGGGCCCTTGAACCAAAAAGCAGTTAAGATTTGGAGGCTGGGATGTGTTGTTTCCATCTAGGGCTGCCCAGAGAGCCTGTAGGGGTCTACTGGGCAGCGGTGGTGGTCAAAGCGGGGGTGAGAGAGGAGAGGCAGATCTTGAGAGGAGTTTCAGGAAAGCAGAGCCATGTGCAGCATTTTGGGATTTGGGAAAGAGGGAAGTGAACATTAGGACTATAAAACTCGATGCCTACTATGAGCCACCTGCCACAAGTGCTCTGCAGAGAGCTGTGATGGTTATTTTCCCCATCTGTTTTTTAATTTATTGTACCACAAGCAGGAAGGCAATGCCCAAAGTCTAATGCAAAATAAAACAGAGCAGTTTTTGATTGCTCTGCACAGTCAAGTGGAAAAATGAGATAACTGGGACTCCAGTTTAGGGCTGTCTGAGCCAAACCCAAGAAGGAGCCTGGCTCCAGGTTCTGTGGTGGAGCCACTGGGGTTCCCTTCAGGAGGGGAGCTGAGTGAGGTCACCCAGCAGCCTCCAACAAGGAGTGCTGATCAGGGAAAGTGAACTTTTTGTAGACTTTAGAGTGGCTGTGCTGTTTTGCATGTACCCTTACTTGTCTGAAGTTCAGCTGCTTGTGATGGGCAGAATCCTAGTACCTTGCAAGAACTGCTGGGGCTCATGTAAAATTAGTGGTGCTGCTGTCAGAGGTATTACCTAGGCAAAGAAAAATTGGCAGATGGAATACTGGATTCTTTTAGAAAGCTTGGTAGAAAAAAAAAATCCAGTTTTTTTTGTTTGTTTGTTTTTTCCTTCCTCCAGGACTGTATTCGTCAGGATGCCTGGGAAATAAAACTGAGTCACAGTGTTTACTCTCTGTGAAAAGTAATGCTCTCTTTTCCCCTCCCTGAGGTTATGTTTTTACAAAGGGCAGTGCGTGAGCATTGCTCCCTTCTTTGGCACCTCCTGGTCCCTGGGGGCGTGGGAATGTGCCAGCAGGAATGGCCAGAGGAGGTGGGGGCTGCTCTCCCCACTGGTGGCCTCCCATTGTGTTGTACCCATGGCATCCAAGTGGGGAAAGACAGATGGAAGAGAAACTGCTGGCTGTGGCAGCTCCCATTAGACTTGGGGTAGCATGCTTTATTTATTGGGTGTGCTGAAGAAATAGTCAGAAAAACAGAAGGCAAAGAAACACCATATTCTAGAAAGTTACAGATGCCTGGATCTGCCACTGGAAACCAGTTGTGCTCTTGGAGAGGCTTCCAGCAGCCAGCAACCCTCTGGTATTTTGGAGGATGGCAGCACATCCCTGTTCATGAGGCAGTGCTGCATTGAGATCTGAAACCTTGCTCAGATGTCAAGTACTGTTTTTGGAAGTTGACAAGCACCAGCCACACCTGGGGAAGTTGTGTTAGTTAAATTCATGGTTAAGAGGTGGCATCAGAACTGGGCTTCTGGAAGGATTTCTTTGTAGAAATGGTACAATTACCATAAATGAAGTCAGAACAAGGGCATGGTGCCCTGGCAGTGACTGGAGGATTTGGGGATCTGACTCCCAAAGTTTTGCAGCCCATCTTGGCGCCTCATGAGTTCTGCAGCATTACAGAAATTTTGCACATAGAAGATGCACCCTCTTGACTAAAATTTTGGTCCAAACTTGGAAGTGTGCCTTATAGGCCAGTGTGCATTACACATGTAAAATTACTGTACTTTAGTATACAGAGAAATTCACAGGAACAAAATGGTGTGTTTTTCCCAAATTGTCCCCTGAAAAAAAAGGTTATCCCTCCTTCTTTGGCAAGCCAGCTTGCAGAGATGCTGAATCCCAAGCAGCGTGAGGCAGGTATTCCCCAGGGATTTACACTTCCAGTATCACTCCTCTGCTGAGCACCCACATGCAGAGAAACCTGAAAACATTATGCAACCGCTGACCTTGATCAGGTTCAAAATTATCTTAAACGTTAAACAGTAGCAAGCATAACTTTTATTGTGGGAAGTATTTTATGTGGCATTCAAGCCTGATTGCTGTAGTCTGGGGTCTGTGGTTGACTTTATTATGCTTCAAGTTTTCCCAGTTAATTTATCAAAATGACATGCAGCTCTGGGGGGCAGCTGTGTGGTGTATGATTGACTAAATAATGCTCTGCATTTCTGGAAGGCTTTTAAAGTTTACTGCTTTCACACCAGGTGTATTTGTTGTTCTAATGCAGGCCACTTCCTCTCCTAGTTGTGCTGTCCTCCAAGCAGAGCCCAGTATCCAGTTGAAATAGTTTCTAATGATGTGAAGTGGATTGCAGGGTTGGACAGTGTCTGAAAAGGTTGTTTTCTTACCCAAATGCTATTGAGACAGTCGTTCAGCTTCCATTTGACGCACACATCCATTTTCAGATGCCATTAACAGATTAAATGGTGAATTTTGGTAAGAGGTTTGGAGGCAGCCATCATTTTGTGAAGTGGCTCTGGGCACTGTAATATCCCTCTCACTTGATTTGGAATTCACCCCTTGCTTTCAGTAGAAAACAAAATAACTTTCCAGATATTTTAAGTATTTCTCATAGCACAGTAACTTTAATTGTTGTCAGTTCCTGGCTACTAATGAAAGAACATGGAATTTCAGTGTCCTATATATTTATATTTTAGAGCAGTGCTGCAGAGGAAGGGTTGAGAGGGGATGGAGCCTGGGTGGTTTTGATCAGCACAGCAAAGCGAGGACACTGATGCTGTTTCAGGATGGGGCTCATTTGTGTTCTTTTCAGGGAACATTGGCATTTCTAGTTCATTAAGTTCCAAAATAGTATTTTAGGCAGAAATTCCAGTTTTTGACATGTCATTTGTCTTTACACCTAGGAAAAGATGGTTTTCTCATTGTATTAGGGAATTTGGCAGGAGTGTATTCTCCTTCCCCAGTCATTCATAGTCGTTGCTGCACTTTGTTGTGTGATGACACAGTTGTATGTAGGGATTTCTTCCTTCCAAAATCCATTTTCTAATCTTCTTCTAGCAGCACACCTCAAAAGAGAATGATTATTTCAGCAACGTGCCAAGGGTTAGGTAAAGACTGAAAGGACAAAGAAAGTCAGAAGAGGCATCTCAGGAATAAAGTAGATTTTATTGAGGGAAGAAAGCAGAGAATAGGTTCAACGATGTAGAGAAGTGGGTTTCACACTTCTGGAGCTACAGATTCTTTCTTTCTCTAAGGTAAAACTCAGAGCCTGGCTTAGGTCACATTGTGTGCTGTGTGATCTCTTGGCCAGTGCTGGCAGCAAAGCTTGGAAGGTCGACACAGCTTGATGACTGGGTGAACAGCTGTATTGCTGTAACCACTTCTGTTTTAGAAGGGCTAATGAAGCATTTGTGAAGGCCTGAGAACAAGGTTGAGAGGAGAGGCTATTCACACCAAGCAATACACTGAACAATAAAGGAGCTCAGGGTATAGGGACATGCCACTTTCAAACCTGACCCAGAAGTAAAATGAAGTGCTGAGAGTGCTTGCCACCGGAACGTGACTGTTTAGTTTTGGAGGTCTGTGCTCATGGGTAAGATAACTTGAAAGTGAGATGTCATGCAAATAGCATCCCTGCCTAAGTCAGTCCATCCCTCCTGTGTTTTGCAGCCTCAGCTGTCCTGGTTTGGAGGACAGGTGTCTGCTAAGAAAGGCAGGAGCATCTCTTTGAAATGGAGAAAGTGAACCCCCTCCCTCCAAATTATTATAATTTTGAAATCGGGGTTCTCAGGCAAAGATATGGGAATTAGGAATAACAGTTCTTCACTAGGGAAATTAAAATAGAAATGCAGTATTACAAAGAACAAACCCCAAACCCTGACAGAGTCAGAATACAACCTGACACCCCATCAGTCAGTCAGGGTGTTGGTAGCAGTGCCATTAAATGGTGGCTGCATCCTCCTGCAGTGACAGATGTGGTTCAGTTGGAGCAGTGCTCCTATAGAAGGTGCAGTTTTCCTACGGAGCTCCAGTGGTGATGTGGAGAAGTCTGATTTTCCTCTGGGATCCAGTGAAAAAAGGGCGACCTTGGTGTCCCAAAATTTCAATTTTTATCTCGGTAGGAAATGCTTGGCTCTTCCTCCAGGCTGGAGCATCTCCCAGTGGGATGAAGTAATTTTATCAGTCCCACAGTGGGACTCAATGGGCCATTAGAAGAAGATACCTCAAAGAACACTGCCCTACCTGGTTTCAATGGATGGTCTATTAGTAGAATATCTCCCACAGAGATAAGGATCACTGCCCCACCTGGTCTCAAGAGATGATAACAGAATAGATACTTTTGGTCACATCCTCTATTGCAATCCAAGACAGCACTTGTACAAACCCAGAATCACTATCACTTTCAAACAAATACCCTCACTTGTAGGCAACAGAAAAATACAAGCTCAGGAAGAATTGTGGGAGCACCTCTTGCAGACAGTGCATGGAGATTTGAGCCAGCTCCATTTCACATAAATAGAGGAGTGGTGTAGTAATTCTTTTCATCCCTTATCTTAATTGCAGATGCTTCTTGCAAATCTCTTGAGGATGACATCTGGCCCTGGTAGGAGGCTCTAAAATTGTAGGTTTTCTTTACTCACTGTCTGGAGTCTGCTGAATCTTCCTTGCTTAGTTGAAAATGGGAGGTTTGAACTCAGTGAGTGTGGGATTGGTGATGTAATCAGAGAAGCCATACCTTGCACCACTCACACAAATGTCTCTGACCACTTTCAAGGAAACTTTTCAATGTCTGTGTCTGCTTTAAGTCTGAAAGTCAGTGCCCTGTGACATGTTCGACTTTGGCTTCTGTGGCATTTGTACTGTCTGCAACTGCTCTGGTCAATTAGAGTGTGACTCAAGAGGGGAGTGGGACTGATCTGACAATAAATGTGTATTTTAAGTGTGACTGCTGCATTGCATTAATGTTGTTTATCTTGTGATGGTAGCATGCATTGGCACATGACACGGGTGACATTAATGATGTGGAAAAAGGCTGGGCTTTTTTAGGGGCTGTGCTGGTGCTAAGTCAAGTGTAGTGTAATTGGAGTAGTATCTGGTCTGATGATAAAATAAAGACAACTAATTGCCAACACTTTTGTTTTCTTAATCTTTCTTACTTATGAAAGACTTTTCTTACCTTGGCTAATGTACTCCTTTCAGGAACTTACAGTAATTTCACGACTATAAGCCACACCTCCCGGTAGCTGGGTAGACCACAGGATTTGTCCATATATAAGCCGCACCTTTTTTTTTTAAAATAAGCGAGGATCCATGTGTAACAAAGTAAAAAAATTAGTAACAGAATCGCTGCCAGCTGGGTTTGGTGTCAGGTGCTCAAGTTGCAGCAGTTTTCATAGACCAGCGAAGCCTTTAAAGGCAGCCCCAGGTGTCCTCCCTGGCCAGCTCTCACTTCTGGGTTGGCATTTCACTGGGATTTGTCCATAGATAAGCCACACCTGAATATAAGCCGCACTACTGGGGTAGGCTGGATTCTTCAATGAAAAAGGTGTGGCTTATAATCGTGAAATTACTGTACTTGTGTGCTTTCACACACGAGGTTAACTTGTATGAAAGCTTTTGCAAGATTAATTTTCACTTACTCTCAGGAGAACTGGAGAAGATACAACCGCTGTGTACGTTCCCATTATATTTTTGGCTCTATTTGCCCATTGGGCTCTTTCTAAGATGCAGAAGCTGTAGATAACAAACCATGCAGCACGTTGTACTAAGTTAGCCTCTTCCCACGTACAAGGCCCATTAGGAAGTTTTCAGCTATCATTTATCGAGACAGGAAGTATATTCTCCTTTTGCAATAATGTATTGGCTGATTTCTAAAGGTTGCGAGATTAGTTGGAGTTGAAGGACTGAAGAATGGGGGTAAATAAGCAGCCAGCTGAAAAGCCCAGCCCTTCTCACATGAGCCATGGTCCTTACCATTTTCCAAGCAGGAACATTAGTGAGAAGCAGTTATTTCTGTTTTCTTTCTTTAATCTTGTTGCAAGCCACATGGTTCCTGTTCCACTCCACACACTCTGATGTGACTCCCAAATCATCTGCTAGTTAAATAAAAATTTTCAATTTAGTTAAGGTTTTAATAGAGGGGATTTGTAAGCTTGGGTTTGGAATCTCTTTAGAGGGATGCATTTATTAAGGTAAAGAAATAATTACTGTGTATAGATGTGTACTGTTATGTGGATCTCCATGAGTTTGTATAGTCCATTTCTGTGGAAATAACCTGGCATTATTAGCACCTTCCTCAAAAGATTCATGCCAAGGTTCTGTAATTTATTAGATATTTTTCTTTTATTTAAAAAAAAGGATTATAAGCTTTTTGCTGGCTGTATCACATTTAAGTCTGTTAAATCCCCTGTATCTCTCACAGACAGAATACCAGAGGCTTGGAGGAAAGTGTTAAACCTGTGAAGCTGACGTAAAAGATAATATGGCCACAGGCTTCACCCTGAGCTCTAGCAGTGAGAGATTGCTTTTCCCACCAAGGTTTGCAGTTTAATATCGCTCCCGAGACATGCTGTCATTAACCGTGACTCTGGAACCAAATCTTGTGTCTTGTTCTGTCTTGGGGACACTGAAGGCTTACAGTGTTTATATAGAAACCAGGAATTCCAGGGCATCATGGAGATTGCAGTTCCTTCAGTGCATTCATTCTCCTGTCCTGTCAGCTCCTTCACTTGTACTGCACTGCTACTCTGTGAAACACCAGAAAAACTCAGAGCAGCCTGCTCAGGATTGCTAAACTTGAGAAAGAAAATATTACAGTAATTGAACGCCTATAAGGCGCACCGGAGTCTAAGGCGCACTTCTGGGTTGTCGGCAAATTTCCGAACTTTGTCCATATATAAGGTGCACCAAATTATGAGGCGCACTTTTTTGCGATGAGGATCCGCACGCAACAAAGTAATGAATTAGTAACAGAATAACGGGATTGCGGGGTTTATTGGCAGGTGCGGACTCACGCTTCCAGGTTGGCAAATTTCTGAACTTTGTCCAAATATAAGGCATACTGGCCTGTAAGGCGCACTTCCGGGTTTCGATCAAAATTTTAGTCAAAAGGGTGCACCTTATAGTCGTGAAATTACACTGCTTTTAGTAGATGCTACTTTATTTGTTTCTGGAGGATGCAAAGTTTTGTTAGCTCTTTCTATTACCTAACAGTGCCATAAAAAATGATGCTGGCTCTTTGGTAGCCCTTTCTTTATATTTTCTTCATAACAGCCTGTGTGCATTTGGCCCACTTTAGTTGCCAAAGAGTGTCAGAGCACTGTGGAGTGGTATTTTCTGTTTGTAGAGCCCACTGCAAACCTCCTATCCCTCATTAATGTCTATGAGCTCAAGAAAAGTAAGAGCAAGGACCAAGTCATATTGGAGAGTAAACCAGTTTTGAAGTTATGAAGACAACTTGCTAGGTGGCAAAAGAGAGGTAGAAGCTTAAATGACTTGAAAGTAGAGTTTAAGCTGTGGTTTGAGGACTTTTCTTTGGGAGGTAGCAGCCTCAGTTGATGGCATCCCTCATTCTTCCTCCCTCCTGGAGAAGCTGTGCTTGCCCCCTGAGTGTTGTGGTCTGAGTCAGAACTGAAATTCAATTTACACTCCCAACATAACTGAAAGCAAACCCAGGGTAGAGCCAAGTGGAATTGTTGCACGTGGGATGTGGAGTTCTGCTGTGTTTAGTAATGATATAGCAGGATGGAAATTAAAAGTAAGCAACTTGTGTAGGCTAGCACCTGTGACAACTTGTAGTTTTGCTGTGGTCATGAGATGGTCACTGTGTAACAGGCCTTAACTGCAATTTCTAATTCTGTAATTCCTGAGTAATTGTAGCTGTCAAGTGAGCTCAGGGTAAGCTGAGCATAAACCCTTTTAATGTGGCTGGCAAAGACAGTGACAATGCTGGAAGGGTAAGGGACATCTCGCTGTGGCATCCCATGTTTATATCTGCCTCAAACCTCTTATTAAGCTTTCCATAATGGATCATTTCTGTGTTTCTTACTGAGGAGTGCTCAGCTTTGGGTGTGTTTGCAAAACCAGCTGAGAAAAAGGAGATTTTCCTTAGTCTTGGGTCTTAGTGGTGCCAGGGAGGAGCCTTCACTGTGTGAAAGACCACAAACTTTTGCTTTTGACTGACATCTGTGAAAAGTTAAATTTATACGTTTTACCAATGAATTGTTATTTATATTAATTTATTTTTATTTCTCATATTTATTATATATTATTATATACATTTACATGTATATTTGTTTTGTATGTTATACACATACAAAATATACAACATATATAAAATATGTTTATATATTTTTATTTATGCACACATGCTTTGTACATATATTGATTTACACATTATTTTGCATAAACATGTATAGAAATATATATAACATATATATTGTTGGTTTTTTGGTAAACAACATTCCTTTATTATGTTTCTGTGCACAAGAAATGACTGCTTCAGGAGGTATCTACCTGAAGAGGATTAGCATACAGAGGCCATAAATTATCTAAAAGTGTTTGTTGTTAAACTGTGATAAACTTAGCCACAGGGAAGCAGCTGGCACTTTATTGCCCATGAGTTCCTTTGTGTTCTCTTTAAGCTCCAGCCAGACAACAGCACATTTATAACTTTTTAAAAATTAAATGTAGGGTGAAAAGAGCCATATAGGATTTGAGATGTGAGGTGCTCCAGTGGGATTGCCCCATAGTAACACAGCTGGATGTGCATCCAGTGAAAACCTTTCTTCCTCCTTTCCTGGCTGATGAAACTGAGGGGCTGTGGTAGAAATAAAAGCAGAACTTGAGGAATTCTTGTTCTCTAGCTTTGCTATCTACCAGCAATTAAATAGAAAATAAACCCCAGCAAATGAAATCAACTTACCTCGAGCTGCATGTGCTATTGAATAACTTCGTGGACAGGTTTTTCTCTTCTGCTGGAGAAAAGTTTGAAGTGTCAAAGCTCAAATAATTTTTCTCTGCAGTGAGAAATGGCAGGCAATGCAGTAATCTTGGAAATGTGAGTAACACCAGGTCTGTGTCAGAGCTGAAATACAGCTGAAATGGTCTGGCCAAAGCACCTGGAGTCAGAGTGCCTACACAATGTGCTTGGTTACAACTCGCCTTTCATGGGTGTGTAAAAGGAATGGAGCTCTCTCTGAAGTGCTTTAAAGACTGCTGGAGTAAGTTACTGAGAAATTCTCTTGGTACTGCTATAAGGCAAGTCTGGAAGGGGTGAGTGTCCTGGTTTCAGCTGGGAGGGGGTTCATCATCTTCATTGCTGGAGTAGTGCTTGGATTTAGGGTAACTCACCCTGAAAATGATGTTTTAGTTATTGCTGAGCAGTTCCTACCTGAAGTCCAGGTCTTTCCCTGCTAGCGAGGAGCCTGGGGAGATCACAGAGCTGGAAGAGACAGACCAGCTGCCCCAGGGATATCCCACACTCAGGGTATGAACCAGGAGGAAAGCTGGCCGAGGGCTGCTGCTTTGGCATTGGTCAGCAGGTGGTGGACAATTTTTGAATATTATTATTTTATCTTTATTATTATTATTATTTTCTCTGTCCTGATTAAGTGTCTTTATCTCAGTCTATGAATTTTACCTTTTTCCTCCTAGTTCTCTGTGCCATGCCAGTGTGTGGTATTTAACTACCCGCCAGCCACACGGGTCAGTGACTCTGCACTTGAGTGCATTTGCATCCTGAGCTGCTGGGAATGAACTCTTGGCTGTGGATGGGGAAGTGGGAGGTAGGAAAGGTTATCCTGAAGGCATGTTTAAAGGGAATGAGCAGTGAGTTGAGGGTTTCCACATTATGAGGCAACATTGCCTTTTCTTTGAACAGCACTGGGGTGGTATAAGTGTTTATATTTGGAAAAACATGAGCTGTCAGCTGATGGGGAGTAGAGGGCTGTGCAGTTTTCTCCTCAGTCCTTGCAAACTGTTGTATTTTGTGATCCCTTCTGCAAAATTTACTGTGTTTTACAGTGCTAGGTTGCCACTTTTAAGAAAGAAAAGATTTAAGCAACTCTGCCAGTCTGAGTCTCCTCATTGCCCACCTTGCTCTCACTCTGGTGCCAGCATTGTATTGAACAAGTTCAGTTCAGGGATTTTTATTGCTTTGTTTTGTGGAAATTTATGGTATCTCCTATAGATAGGAAACAACTAAACACCCTGTCAAACTTTATTTTCTGATTCTAAGTAAGTTCAGTTCCTGAATCCACCCACAGAAAGTGGGCTTGGTGTTTACTGTGCACACCTGTAGCTCAGCTTCTTTCTGCTTGAAACAATCTATGTGAAGGAAATTGCTGTGCCTCCCTCACCAGGCACTGACCCAGATCTTTCTCCACCTCTGGAGAAACCCTGCTTATAAAACTGCTTAGCTGCCTCATTGTATTTTCACCAAAAAATAAACAAAACCCAGCCAACCAACCAAAACCAAAAAACTTCACAGCAAAAAAAACAATGACAACAAAACTCCCCAAACCAGAACCAAAAAAAAAACCAAAAAAAAAAAAACCCTGAAGAAAACGAACAAAAAACCTCCAAGCAAACCCTGCTTCTTCTCTTCTTCCTTGTGATTTTGTCTTTGCTTTCTCACTGTGCAGCAAATACACTCCTCCAGTTTCTAATTTTCTGGGTTGTTTTTTACTTTTTTTTTTTTTTGTGGTGCACAGACATATTTTTTGGTGTGAAATCTGCCTGTGGGTCTGGAATTGTCCACGCTGCCTCTCTGCTGTTGCAGCCTGGTTCCTGCTGGCTTAATTCCAGCACTGTTCCCAGCATCTTCCCTGGTCTTTGTACCATCCTGATGCCACTCTTCAAGGTGTACTTCGTGCATATTTTCTGTCAGATATTTACTCAGTGTCCATCCTAGAGATCCTGTATCCTTTCATGTTTGTAATTCTCAAATGCTTCCTCAATTCTGTAATTTTTTTTCTCAGATTCTGACTGTTTCGCTCACAGTCAGAGAGAAGTTGAGCAAAGTCATCAGATCTGTTTCCCTTGAAAAATGTCCTGTTTTGCTTTCTGAAGAATCAAAACTTCTTGGGCCTAAGCCCTGTTTATCTTGCCTTCCTATCCCACCACTTAAGCTCATCTCTCAGCTCTTAAGCTGAGCTCAAAGGCAGGAGGCTGCCTTCACCTTCCACCCTTGCTGTACAGCCACCACCTGCATGCACCAGCAACCCTCAAGCAGCAGAATAGCCAACCAGGCAGGAACCTGCTGATGTTCATCCACACCAAAGGAATACAGAATAGGAAGGGAACAAATTCCAAGGAAGCTCCCTTGGTGATTTTGTTGTTGTTGTTCTCTGCTTTTTAACTTCTCAGCAGGGACGCAGGCTTTTTGCATTCCTGCCTGGGAGCTGGCGAGCCCACACTGGTAGTTTAGTTTTCTGTTTGAGAGCCCCTCAGAGCTCTTGAGGAGCCCTACAAATCTTGCACACACCATCCTTGAGGCATGTGTAGCTCTGTGTCTGAATTGATTTCAAACTGCCGTCCATAATCCGGATAATAATCTACTATTCACAATTAGATGTAGTTCCAATTTCTTGAATGCTCAAGCAATCATTTTCTTTGGTAATTGAGTTCCCTGTAGAATTCAGCTATTCTGATCTCCTGCTCGGAAAGCTAAGCATATTAATTTGAAAAGCTGCATCAGTGCCTGGCCAAGACAATGGCAGCAGAATAATTGCATGGAAATCTCCTACAACAGGTTTATTTTCATCTAATAAAGCTGGTGGCTGTGCTGCATGCCATGAATATCATACAAGCTCTGAGGTCTGCGTGTGTGTGCTTGCATGGGCAACTGGGTTTAAGTCTAAGAAACTTTGTTATATTTTTTAAGTACTTAAAGATCAATTTTTAAAGTGTTTACCATTTTATCTTTCTTTTCATGATGAATTTTGCAGAGGAGAAGTGACTCCTGCCTGCAGGATTTATGGACATGCAGTACACATTTACACACACTGGTATAAAAGTTATGTTTCAGTCTCTAAATGGAGATAAAGTTGAGTTCTACTGGATGCAGGGCAGAAAATAATAGAGGCCTTTACAAAGAGCTTACAACTCAGTAAGGCAACAAAGGAGAGCAAAAAACAGGTGCAGAGGGATGACTACTCCTAATGTCATGAGCTTCAGCCCCCTGGGTCAATGTGGTGTTTCAGGTTTCATGGAGTTACTCTCAATATTTACTATTATGACTATTATTATTAGGGCTACTTGTTGTTTCACCTCTTGGGGTATTTTGTGAATTGAATGCTATAGATGTGAAGAAGATTAAATGATTGTAAGGTGATTTCAAGATCCCTCATACAGAGATGGGAGTTCATGCTTTTCTTGTATTTCTAGGTAGGACTTTTTGTTTTCTCCATAATATGGCACAGTCTGGCATTTTCAGAGGCTCTGTGTGGCCAGCTCCTGTTGAAGTTGACTGGATTGTGTGAACCTCTCCATCTTGAGATCCCACATGCATTTTGGGACTGCTTTCCTTCCATGTCTGTGTTTGATGGACTTGATGAGGCCCAAGGATGCAATACTAGGCAAATTAATTGAATCAGCATAAGAGAAAACATCAGAAACTTGTCCCACAGTGGGGCTGAAGTATTCTGGGGATGCCAAGTTATGAATGAAAGATCTTTCCTTTTCAGACTTGCTGCATCCCCCCCATTTTCCATAAAGGACAGCGCAATCTGTAGACAAATGCCTCCATAAATATTCAGTGTATGTCAACAGTGGTGTTAGCTTTTTGTTGTTTACAAGTGTAGTTGCTGTAGAGTTTTTACACAGTAATCCTACAGCTGCACCATTTCATACAGAGCCTTTACTTCCTGGCACTCAGATGAGTGGTGTTTCAGATGTCAGATTTTCAAAGGAAAGCTGGAAGTGCAAAGCTCTGTTCAGAACCTCTCCTTTCCTCTCCCACTTACACTGATCAGCTAAAACTATTTCAAAAAAGAGTCTTATTTTCCTAGTGAGAATGTTGAGAAATGCCAAAGAAAGATCCTCCTTCCTATCTTAGCTGTATATGAAATAAAACCAAGGAAAATACAATGTATGTACCTTTGCTGTTGCATTTCCACTTGCTAGGTTGGCTTAATGGGATGTAATGACAAGAGGTTGAGTGTTGAGTTCCACTTTTCTTCTGCTTCTATCAGTGAAGTCACTCTCAGTTTCTGCATTGCCTCCCTTGTGGCAGACATAACTACCCTTGGCAAAAGCACATTTATTATATACACAAAAAACAACCCATCCCTGGCATATTTATTTTCTTTTTCCTGCCTCAGTTTATTGGATAGCTGAAGAAGCTACCGGTGCCTGCCCAGGTATGTGTATAGATGTGGAATCATAAATGTTTAGCTATTATTGAAGATGGCATTTCATGTAAAGCAGAGGGTGAGCTGCAGAAGCCAAGCTGCTCTTTTTGCCAGTGGGTTTTTCCTAGTCCCTGCTGTCAGCAATGCTGATGGCTCTTCTTGGTTTGTTCCACATCTCTGTCCATGATCTATTGCTTCCAATCTTTGTAAAATAGTTTTGTGGGAGGACTTCCAGTTTTCCCTGCAGCAGCACCAGCAGCTTCTCCCCTTGCCCACCACTTCTCTGTCAATTAACCTCTTGGATGGCTTTAATTGTGTCCTGTGTGAATTGTAATACTGTGCACAACTGCACAACGTGCACCTGTTTGTGCTTTTGACTCAGCAGTGGTCTCAAAGCCCAGGGAGTGTGAAGCAGTTCTCCTAATGCAGCACTCGTGTTGGAATGGGAGTTGGCATCCTGTTTGGAGAAATTGCCTTTGCTTTTATGTGGTGGACTCCTGTGGCTCTATCCCCAAATTAATAGAGAAATGAAAAGGTTTGCACGTTCTGGAGTTGTGGAATCAGAGGGGATCATAGATTAAGGAAAATTTACATTCCTTTCATCCCGTCTCTGATGTATTGGTCCCCAGAGAATAAATGAGCTATCCTTAGGGCTGGCAGCAGTATTCTTTCAAAGAAAACCCTTCTGTCTTGTTCTTCGAAGAGACACAAAGCATATCCTATAGGAAGGGGCATGACTGCGAGGGAGAAGAACAAATTACAGTGCTGAAATGAAGGTACTAACAAGTTCAGTCAGGCCAGCCAAGAATGCCTTGATATCATCCATGGCTGGGTCAGGCCTCTGCATAAAACACTTGAACTTAACAATGGGTTGTGGAGTTCAGCTGGCTGTTTGATTTTTGTTGGATTTTTCTCTTGTTTTTTCCCCTTCTTCTCCTTTTTTTTTTTTTTTTTTTAGCACAATGCTGGTGTTTTTTATAGTAAACACCAGAAGCTGTGTATGTACCCTACACAAACAGAATATACTTGTTAATGGATTTTGGCATTCAGAAGTAATCTGTGTCAAGTATTGAGTATCTGCTTTCCACTCTGCTGGCAAGTCCAGGGAAATGGCAGGGCATTGGAGAAGCATTGATTTCCAGCATATGTCATTAGAATTGCATTATAAAGCTTGGCACCAGGTCTGTCTTAATCCATCTTTTCACATCCTTTGGAGGGGAGAGAAAGATGAGTGCTGTCAAACCACAAAGCGTTCAAAGCTCCCGCATCCGATCGCAGGAGTGCCAGGGCATCGCTGTCCTTCCCAGCTCAGATCCGTGATCAAAAGAGAATTGAGACGCCATCCTTCCAGCCATCTGCTGCCTCTGGCATCTGCTGGGGTGAAGGATGGCCATGGAGATGGCTCCTCTCACTCCTGGTATGACAGGATTGTCACTGAGCTCCCTGATGACAGGTAGCTGTCGATTGAGCTGACTGTTCGCCTCCCATTTCCTACTGAGTGTGATGGGGAGAAATGCAGCAGTAAGCCTGAAGGACAGGGTCAGGTGGGGCTTGGAAGAGTGCTCATTACTCTTTAAAATGTGCTTGTTTTGCTTTGGCTAAACGGGTTTTAGTGGGATGGCTCTTGCAGGGTTTCAGGAGGTGAATCCTGGTGGCCGCTCCTGTCCTCACGATGCTGCCTGAAGTGTGCAAATATAGCCCTGCTCAATTTTCTGCGTGGACTCAGGGGGATTTAAAATCAGGTTAGTTGCAGATTTGTTCTCTTTGTTTGCATTACAAGTTTTTCCATTTCAGCTGTTCCTCCGTGGTCAGATGCTTTCAGTTGTGTCTTGCTCAATCTGTAGTGTGTATTCATCTTTTCCAGATTGAAGAGGTACAATACTTAATTTCTGCCAGCATTTGTCTGCCTTGCCTAAGACAACTCAGTGCTCAATGTAGAGCCACCTAAAGTACCTAAAGATCTGTGAGATCCTGGTATGATGAGTCAAATCCTGACAATAGAAATATGACCTTTACATATGTGTATGGATGAGCACACGCCTTAGGTATGTATATGTAGATCTATGTAGTATAAATGAAGGGATGGTTAAAAAGAAAAAAAATCAACTGACCAAATGTGTCTTGCAAGAGACCTAATTATAAAGAGGTAATGAGCTGATTAGACCAGGTGACATGGTAACCTTAATTTTTAACCCTCCTTGACTCTAGATCCTCAGTAACCTGGAGTTAATGCAAAGGCACAGAGGTTTTTGTCTTAGTATGTAAAATTAGAGCTAGGAGTTTCTGGAATGCCACAGTTAAAGAAGGCGTATTCAAGCTGTTGGTAGCTTGAAAAATAATAATGCCTGGAGCTATACAACCTGTTAAACATCAACATCCACTTTCAAGCCAAAAAGAAAAATGTCCTGCTCTACATTAGGGAGAGGCCAAGCTGGAATGCTGAATGAAAAATTAATTTATATAGGTATTTTTAAAAATAAACCAGCTGGGTCTGAATGTGTTCCTGACACCTAAAAATTACCCTATTTTTGTCAGGATAAACTTGTTTCTCAGTTCCTGTCCATCATCTGACACTACATGCTTCAAACAGGGAATTTCTTTCAGCACTTAATTGACAAACCACTTCTGTCTGAATGCCAGGGACAGTGTGGGTGTTGGGGAACCTGCTCACAGCCACTGGGAACTCAGAGAAATTTGGTGGGAAGTTTGTCTCGGCATGAGGGAGAGTTACCAGCCCTGTGTACCCTGAGAAGGAAACATCTGATGGTGGGAGGAAGAGTGAAGTGGGAGTTGGAGTAAGGATTTGTTTGCTGCAAGTACACAGTGGTGGAATCTGGTGAAAGGGTAACTTCGGGGATTTTTGTCACAGCAGGCCAGCCAGCTGTTTTTCCATCCACAGAAAATGGTGTTGGTGTCTGAGCCATGTTTTCCTGGTGAATTTTTGGAGGTTTTTTTAATTTTTCATGGTGGCTTTTAAATGCTGAGCAAGGCTGTGAGCGCAGTGCTTGTGAACTGATTTTGATTATTGAAAAAATGGTCAGACAGTAAAAATAGGAATTCAAGACCAGAACTGGAGAAGTTGGATGCTAAAATATACCTAAAGGCCTCAGGGGACTTCGCATCTCATGTAGAAGCTGAGAGTAGATTGAGTTTGTTGCTGACCCATGTACACAAGTAGCACTATGTTAGCAGGGTTAAATGCTATTTCCCAGGGCTCAGCTTAAATACAGACCTGAACTTGATTTGACTACAGAATCAAAGCTGAGATCAGCTTGGCCAGAGGATCCCTGCTCTTAGGCAGGCTGGAGGAGAGCTTGGGCTTGGTCTTCTTGTATGATATTTGTACCTGTACAAGCACCAGGTACCATGTATAATCCTTTCTTCTCTTGGTCACGTGAGAAAATGGCATTTGGGTTGGTCTTATGTTGCTCCAATATATATGTTTAAATGTTCCTGACTGATGAACAATTACCAGTGAGGTGGGGATGATACTGAGTTCTTCCATGTTATACCTGATCAGCTTTATCACAGATATAGGGACATATATTAGCCCTGCAGTATTTTATGTATGTGCATCTTTCTCTTCTAGAGGGCTTGAGTAGCTGTTTTTGCAAAGACATGCAAAAATACAGCAGGAGGCATTTGAAAAATAAATTGGTAGTGAATTTAGACACTACACGAGGACTTCAGAGGTAGGACACAGTCACCTTTTTAGGAAAAATGTTTCTGTTGTAGGTTTCATACTCAAACTGAAGCCGCCCAAAATAACTAGATACTGAAATGTAGATTTTGTTATTCATCTCAAAAGCTGTGAAACATAATCATCTCATCAAGAATTGTGGCCCTTAACAGCTCCATCTAAGACTGCATTATTAGCTGAACAGTCTCATTTTGCTGGACATTTAACCTTATAGACACATAATTCATGATGGATTAATTTAACAAGTTTTAAAACTTCCAGAGTAGAGCAGGGGTTGTGATCCCAATCCTGACTGTGCACAAGCTTTATTCCAATTTCTGTGCTTCCCTTGTGCCAGTGTGCTGTGGCAGTTCACAACACCTGTAGTACTCTGTGCTCATCCCTCACAGGTCCAGGACATCAGTTCCACATCAGACCTGGAGCTCATCTCACTTATGAGGTTTGCTGCAGGCTGGGGTGGCCTTGGTTGGTTTCGTTCTCCTTGAAATACTCCATGGTTTTGTGCACCTGTGATTTTTTTGGTTGGAAGGCAGCTGCATTTGACAGGCAGGAAGTATTCAGATAGATGAAGAGACAAGGAAAAAAACAGGGTGTGGTGGGAAGAAACACTCCAGTGGAATCACTCTGCTGTGCTCCCAGCAGGGAAATTTCATTTCTGGCAGCAAAGAAAGTTTTTGTGGCAGTGGGTGCCTCTATATCCAGCCTATTCTTTTCCCAAAAATGCCCATTTTCTTGTCAGCATGCACCACTGCATCCTATGACAGAGCTGGAAGTCTGCAAGAACACCTCCAGCCATAAGTAACCCCTAAAAAACCTGTAAGAAATTAACTCAGATTTTCTATCTAGCTTGGATCATTAATTAATCCTATCTCTGCCCATGTTACACAATTAGAAATATTGCCAGTGTCCAAATGTGCGATTACTACATCTGTTAGGAAAGGGAAGAAACAAAAGAATTAATGTTGATGATAATTTATACTGACACACCAAGGATGGGGAAAGCACTCAAGGCACTGAAGACCTGGCTGGAGCCTTCAGCTGAACATTTGGAACAATCTAATGATTTGGACATTGTTCTTCTTTCTTATCCTGTTGTTTTTCCTTCACCCCCTGCTACTTGGTGACCAAAGAGGCTTTTAAAGCACACTAGTGCACTGTCCACACATCCACACTGGAAAATGTTCCAGGGCTTTAAAAAGACTTGGTGAGCAGGGAAGTCTTTGAAATAGAGATATATAAATCTGTAATTTAATTTATTTTTTTAAATTTAGCTTTTTGGAAGAAAGACCTTACAAGGTTCTTCAATGTAGCATGTTGTGTTAATGTCACTGTGCCTGCCGTGTGAGAATATTTTTGTGCCTCTTTGCCTTCTTTTCTGCATGGCAAAAAGGATTGGTGCTTATGGGGAGGAGGCAGCCTGGCCTCTCCTACAGCATTCCCAGTTGTGTTTTGGGGATGTGAGGTCCCTGCCTTTCCCATTGTCCATGAGTTAGTCCCAGCACTGCCTGCCTCCTCAGCCCTGTGCCAACAGCAAGTCTCAGCTGTTCACCACCTCCTGTGCAAAATTATGTTAAATTTATTTTACCTCTTCTAAATCAATCTCCTCCTAATTTTTCCAGCTGCCCCTACTTCTTGTTCCGCAGCACTTGGCAAGCTGCATTTCTTTTAGCTTATCCACTGCTCCTGTGTTTCTGCAAACCTTGGAACTGCAAGCCCTTCCGTTTTCTGCCCCCAGACTGGGTAGTCTGGACCCTTGGACAAGGTGGCAGCTGCATCCCCTTATGGTGTTCCTTGGCTTTGCTGAAGAGCTGCAGCCTTCCCAAGACTGGCACTGCCCATGATGGGGACATGCCAGGGATTTGTGGAGCAGCAAAGCAACACCTGTCCTTCTCCTGTGTCCCTCCAGATGATTCACAGCCTTTTGTGGTGCTTTGTTTGGAGGCACTGCACAATGAGCCAGTGATTTTAGATTTTAGACAGCTGTCAGTGATGGCTCCAGGATGTGGGGCTGTGACTTCAGCACTGCCTAGGCAGGGTTTAGGTTGTTACCTCCATGTCAGCTCATCTAGGGAGGCTCAGCAACTCCTTGCTTCCTCTCTTGGCGCTCTTTCTGCTGGTGTTCACCATTGCTGTGGCATTTGAGTACCCCCATTGGTTAGTTTCACCTGCAGGCTCTGAGTTTCCATCGTTCCTCCCTTCTTCAGGGCTTTGATGAAATGATTAATTAATGAAATCTTCATTAATATATAGCCCTGGGGGACCCTGTTGCTGGCTTTTCTTGATCCCCAAACCTTTTGCTTCCTAAACGGCTTTTAGTCTATAAAAGACAGCTCACATTCTTTAATAATCTTTTGCATGGGATTTGTCAAAGGCTAATTGAAAATGCAATTATTTTGAAAATCCTTTTTATTCACCTACCAGCTGAGTACCATGTATGACTCCAGGTTACAGAGGCAGGATTTCCCTTGGTAGAAGACACTCCAGTCCTTTTTTCAGTGAGGTCTTTTGTATCCATGTGACCAGGGGGTTTATTCTTCATAATAAACTCTACCACCTGAGCGGGGTTGGCAGTGGCACTTGGTGATCTCCAGCTCCCAGGACCCTGACCTGGGACGTTTTGCTGCAAAGGTGACATTTATGTTCCATGGTGGATTCCTGGGCAGCCCCTGCAGGTGCTCACTGCTGCCTCAGCAGCATCCACTGAAATGTCTGCATACAGCCAGGATCCTCCACTGCCTTTGGGAGCATCGATGGAGTTTTCTGTTTCTCCTTCAGACGTGCTCCTTGACCTTTCTAATCTGATTTTTCCTGTGAAAGAGCTGCTCAGGGCAGTGGGAGCTCAGAGGAGATGGTGGCCACTCTCCACCTGGCTGCACCCTCATCTCATGGAGTCCTCTGGAGGGATAAGCAGGGCTCTGACCAGCACAGAATGTTCCCTTGGACCCCCTTCTCCCAAAGGAGAACATCACTGCTGCCACATGTCACTGTCCTGTAAGGGGCCCTGGAGGATCTGGCACTTTAGAGACACTTGTGCCTTGAGAAGAGCAGGGTGGCCATGGGTGGCCCCTGGGTTGGAGCAGCTCTGAGGGACTGGCAAAGCTAGAGCTCACTATCAAAACCACAGGTATTTATCCACTGGGAAAAGAATCTTGTGAATCCACTCCAGAAACTGTACATGGAATATACGAGGAAAAAAAAATTAAAAATTCAAGAGATTTGGAAAAAAGAAACTTAGTCCTCCACATAGACTTGAGTGCATGCAGAGCAGAAGCCACAGTGTCCCTGAAACTTGGTGGAGGCTGCAGTGAAGCACCATCAGCTCTTTGGCGTGATGGTTGTCAGAAAAGAATTCAAATGTGGCAGGTCTCGCATGTTAGCAGCTCAGCAGATGCTACTGTAAACATGACATCCCAGCAAAACCATGTGGTTAACGCTGCTTAACACACTAGCACATGGAGAAATGCAAATTGGAAAAGCATTAAATTATGTTGTTATTGATGTATTCTGTTAATAGCAGTGGGTGGTGACTCCTGAGATTTCTTGGTTATGCTCGTACGCAGTTGGTATGAGAAGGTGCAGTGTGGGATTGCCTGTGCTGCTCCCTTCTAGTCTCCTAAAAATTTGGCAAGCAGAGGAAAGATTTATTTAGACCCTGGAGGGCAGGTGCCTGTTGTTCTGTTGCAGGCAAAGCCTTTTGTTCGCCTCCCATGAGTGGTGGCTGGTGGCACCGTGCTGGGCTGTGTGTGGTGTCCTTAATTCCATGCCTGTGGAATTTGTGGGATGGTGGGAGAACCTGCCTGTGCCCTGTGGCCTCTGTCTTAATGAGCAACTCACCCTTTTCAACTTGGGAGTGTAGGGAGGGTGGAATCTTGATGATTAAAGATGCTGTGCTTTCTTTTTGATTTCTCCTTACTGATAACTCCTCACCATGCTGCAGCAATGCATATTCCCTGTGAAACATGAATAGCCCCAGGCTTCTCCTTGTGATGCCCACGTCAGGGGAGCCATGTACCAGCTGGCAGGCAGTGGAGCTGCAAGGCAGGATCAAGATATTCCTGTAGATGCAGAGGATGGCTGGTCCTCTCATGTTCTTGCACTCAGTTCAGCACAGCAGTGCCACACATGCAGTTAAAAGTAGACCACAGCTTCAATAGGTGGTATTATGGATCCTTCACAAGTAGTCAGTTTGTGCATCAAATCCTTTCCTTGCTCCTTCAGTGAGTTTAAAGTAGTCCTTGTAAGGAGGCTGTCCAGTTTCAGGAGGTGATGGAAGGTTTTGTGCTGTGCCAGGCTGTGATTCTGGCTGTGCTCAAGACAAGTTCTGCATTGATTCAAGCAGGTGCAGATGTTGCCTGATGTGTTCATAGAAACTAATGCGCTGGTTCTTACCTGTTCAAATGTGCCTTTTGGTTTATGTGCATGTTCTTTGCCACTGGATATACCAATACATAGATTAAATCAGCCATGCTGGCTGGTTCGGCTGGAGTATTTGTTATATAAGTGAATTTACTGCATGCAGAGCTGTAATTGAACTTACTGGACTAGATTTCACTGGGGGAGCTTTCTTTTTTCCTTCCTCTCCTTGATTTCTTTCTGGAACATCTGTAGTCATATGATGAGCTAAGTGGGAATATTGACACTATGGAATACTTGTCTCAAACTCCAGCAGATCAAAGCTTTCAGGGCCCTCTTTCTTCCTTTTGAAACTGAGCCCAAAATTGATCTGCAAACTTGTTTCCTAAAATTGGAACAAAGATGGGTATCTTTATTCAAGCTGAAATTCTGATCCATAAAAATGTCCTCAATTTTAGATGGAATTTCATTGATTTTTTGGTATGGCAAATTCCCAGTTGGTTCTGCAGTAAGTTCATGGATAAAATGCAAGTGAGGCAAAACTCTGGGTTTTCCAGGACTAAGAAAATGTTTTCCCTTTTGCTGGTACCTGTTCCTTGTTCCCATGATGATGGGTATTAGTGGATGGAGCAGCTCTGAAGCTGTAGCACTAGACAAGCTCTTATGTGCTGCAAGTTAAGAGTAATTTAGTAATAGATTTTCAAAAATATCTGCAATTTTTGGTGGCCAGCTGGAGCCACTGGAAATTGATTTTCCTTTGCAGTGTCCTCAAAGCAAATTCCTTTAAAGCTTGGTACAAATCAGGCATTCCAAACTTGCCTGCTTTAGATCTTGTAGTTGATGTAAACTTTCAAACAGATATATTTGATGTCTTAAGTTTTGTTTTGTTTTGATTTTTTTTTTTCAAAGTTCTCTTGCAAAAATGCAGCTTTTGGGGGAAGTTAGTCAAAAGGAGGAATAATTTAGAGCAGATGTTTTGCACATCTATCACTGTATGTGCTGCTAGACAAAGTGACTGTTTTAGAAAGGAAGCATTTTATCAACACATCTACAATCTGTCAAACACAAGTGAGTGCTACAGTCTGGCAGGAACAGCCATTTGACAACTGAGATGGACTTGCTGAATCTGTTGAGAGCAGCACCTGCTGTCAAAAGGGTAAAGAAATATTTAGGCATTGGTGAACATACAGAAATAGTGAATTTTTTCCTTGAAATCCTGGAGTACATGTGCTCGAGCATGCACCCCTCCTCCTCAAATCTCCTGGCAGGTTGAAGAGCTGCATGTGGTGAATTAAGCACTGACTTTTTTGTTTGTTTGTTTCTAGAGGATCCAATATGAGAATCCTGCTTTCTTAATGAGAGTCCACAGGGAAAAGGAATGTCATGGCTTTTTAGTTTCAGCCTAAAATGGGATAAAATGTTGACTTTCCTAATGCGTGCTTAATATATTTTTCTTGATGAAGAAAGCAAGCAAGTGAATTAAACATGGTTGGCCACAACTGCCGCTGGTATTTTCAGTGCAGGGGTGAGCTGGTGTCTTGAATTAAATACAAAATGTGATAAAGGGTATCCATTCTATCACCATCTGTTGAGGGTGAGGACAGTGATCCCTATCTCCGTGGGAGATATTCTGCTAATGGGCCATCCATTGAAACCAGGTGGGGCAATGTTCTTTTTCTTTTCACAACCCATCTTTCCTCTAGGGATTTATCTTCTGCTAATGGCCCTTGGAGTCCCACTGTGGGACTGATAAAATTACTTAATGTCATTAGAAGTTGCTCCAGCCAAGAAAAAGAGCTCAACATTTCTTACCAAGATAAAGCCAGAGGTTTTAGGACACTAAACTCCAAAAGAAGACCTGACTTTTCCACATCATCACTAAATCTTTGGAAGAAAACTGCACCCTTCTCCAAAACCACTGCTTCAACAGAACCACATCTGTCACTGCAAGGGGACTGCAGCCACCATTTAATGGGACTGCTACCAACACCTGACTGACGAGGTGTCAGGGTGTATTCTGACTTTGTCAGTGTTTGGGGTTTGTTCTTTTTAGTACTGTATTTCCACTTCAATTTTCTTGGTAAAGAACTCTTATTCCTAATTCTCATATCATTTCCTGAAAGCCTCCTAATTCCAAAATTATAATAATTTGAAGAGAAATAAGTTTATATTCTCCATTTCAAAGAGAGGCTCCTGCCTTTCTTAACAGACACCTGTCCTCCAAACTAAGACAGCTGGCCATGTGGGATATGTGTTTTGCACAGTGGAAGGAGATGTGTTAGAGCCAGGCAGGCACACACACATCCCCTGGCATGCTGTCTGTGCTCTGGGCTGGCAGGAGGCAGGGCTCTGATGGATGAGTGCCTTGCTGGGCAAGTTCTGGCTGCCCCTCACCCGTTTCATTATTTAATTACACAGCAATCTGAATGCTGGGCAGTAAAACTGCATTTTCACCCAGAGCTGATTTCCATTTAGTCTGTCATGTTAATAGTGAAATAAATTGCTCTAATTGCCAGCAAACTTCATCAAATTCATATTTCTCCCTTTTTTATTGAATATTTATTAAACTTCATGTCATGTCTTGCTTGGTTGGTAAAAGCAGTCCAGTCTGTGCATAGCATTATGCTTTAAAATGCAGGGTGTCACATTTCCCCTCTTCCTCTGGAATTTTAATTTAGATTGTGAAGTTTTGCATTCATGTTCCTATTAATCATGCAATTTAAAGGAAAAAAAAAAAAAAAGAACCAGTCTGCAAAGCATCCTTGTCTCTGATTCTGCTGAGCCTCTGATTTAAAGGAAGAAACCTCACTAAGACCAAACCTGAGGCTGGTGTGAGTTTTCCTGGCAGAGAGGGGTCTGTTCTTGATGTGCATGGACTGGGAGCTTTTCTCCAAAAATTCAGTCTGAATTTGTGAAGTGCTTTTTTTCCCCTTGGAGCTGTGTGTGCTCACATACTTTTTGATGGCATGAATGGTCCAGTGGTGTGTGTGGGGCAAAAAGTAGCAACAACTGAATTTTAGTGGCAGTATTCAGCTCTTACTGCTTCTCATTCCTATCCCAAGTATCTCTTAGTTAGTCACTGACTGTTACTTTACTCTTAGATTTCCATGAGAATCTTTGCGCTTTCATTTTTTAATTTTTTTCCCCCCATTTGTTGAAGGTAATTTCTGGAGCTCACATTCATGAAGAACATGTAATAGGGGTAAAAAAAAAAATTAAAAAGTAGTCCTCTCATTTTTTTTTTTCTTTTAAACAGTGTTTCCAGGGATTGATATTTATTTCCACATACCTCATTATTTTAGGGGAAGTGTGATGGTTTTATTTACTTCTGGGTGATCGATTTGTGTACTGTGTGTATTTGTGAGACTGACTTGGAAATCTCCAGGTAGTACCATACTTAACACATAATGTTAAGCAACGTGCACAAATCTTCCCAAGACTGAGGAGCTCAGATGGGGTCAGGTATTTGCAGGCAATTTCATGTGCCTTAATTCCAATTATTTGCCTGAGGAGGAAGGTAAATCAGAGTGGTGAACAAACTTTGCAGTAGTTAGAGAATCCTTTGTAAAGTACCACTGGTTTTCAGCTCCTCTGGAGGATTTTCTGTTTGGATGAAGGGCGTTTGAGGTTGAGAGCACTTCTGTACCTCTTGGATCTTTGTCAGTGAGTGCTCACCAGCTCCTCTTGATGCCCTGCTCATCAGGGTTTTTTTGGAAGCAATGCTGTGGTTCTCTCTCAGATGGCACCAACTCAGCAGTGTTAGTGCTGCTGGGCAGGGACATCTTCATCCCCTGCTCACCTTCCTAGAAGATCTTGGAACCAGTTGTAAAAGCAGTTGCATTTTTATTCTTTAGGTAAAATGTTGTGTTCAAATGCATTCTTAGATTGCCACATTTTGCCTCCCTTGTCAGCTCTGTCGGTTCCAAAACTCGCAGGAGGTAAAATCCAGCCTGTTCAGACTCCAAGGAAGGTGGTTTCATGCCAAGTGATCCTTTTTTTCTAAGTGCTTGTGGGTTTAAATTGCTGCATAGTCTCTTCCCTTTTCCTGCTCTGCCACTTATCCATTGAAACATGTCCCTTAAAAATTAACTACCTCTTTCTTTGGTCTTTCTTTTTTTTTTTTCCTGATATTTTTTTCTTCCTCCCCTCCACAAGCTTTTAACCATACCAACTGGTATTTATGGCTATGATTAAAACATGGTACATATTCAAAATGCTGAATTTGGAATATATCTGCATTTTAAAAATATGTAAAGAAATTAATCAGGCTATTGATCAACCCAAGCGGCAACTGCACTGAAGAGGGTTTACCTCTGTTAAATGCTTCTGTCAGAAAAATCTCCAGTGGAATTGTGTATAATGGTTTCATGCACCATTCATAGCCACTGGTGGTATTACAATGATAGAGACTTGCTGAAGGAGTCTAAGGCCTCTTTAATTAAAAGAAAAAAAGAAAGAAAAGAAGTTTAAAAATATGATTTGTATTCCAACTAAAGAAATGAACGGGTAAGTACTTACCAACAGGCACAGCTTTTGTGTTTATTCAGCCGAGGACTGAAGCACATATTTTAGCATCTGAATGATTATAAATATGTTTACTAGCTATCAAAATCAGAGCTGTTTAATTTGAGAATACCAATTCATATTCAGATGCTTTTTGCTTTTCACTACTAGTATTAGTGATGCTGTTCAGCATTCACAGCTCTGGCATTCATCATTTTTGGCTCACAACATATTGAGATGTAACTGAGGGTGTCAGAGGGGTTAAGGGGCATGGTGTGTGTTTTGATTCCTCTTACTTCAGTGTGTCTTGTCAGAAGGACTGAATGGCGACATTAGGAATACGTGCAACATTAACCCACTGCAGCAGAAAAGCAGCACTTTTGAAATTTTTGTTTCCAGCAGTGCACTTGTCCAAAGAAAAAATTCAGTACAAAGTCAGTAAATAAGCCTGATGCAATTAAAAATCCTTGAAATAGCCGTGTCCAAAACACCTTTTGTGGCTGGAACAAAGCAGCTGATGATCACGAGCTAAGAACCTACCAGGGCACACTTGTGTGATGCTGCATTTGTTTCCTGTGCTGTCTCTTTCACCATGACAAAGTGTTCAATTGCTGCATATCTCCCTTTCTGCTCCTTTTTGAAGTGCCTTTTAAAGATGTCTTTCCCCAAAGTTCATCCAGATGGGACCTTCCATCTAGAAAAAAATGAAAAGGGAGAAGGAAAGAGCAGGTTAGCAGGGAGGGCAGCCCAATGCTCCCATGTTCTGGATGGAGTCCTGACAGGCTTCTGGTGCTGTAACCACTCCACTGAAAACAGTGGGAAGGAAACCCCTTCCTCATTTAGCATGGATAGGTTTTGTTTTAAAACCTGTTAATAAGCTACACACTCATTTTCAAAAGTTAGAGGTCAAGCACTGTATTTTAAAAAGGTGTTTTTGGGGTATAATTCCATCTTTCCTTCCTCTGTCCTAGCTGATCGCTCCTTTTTTCTTCTAACCCCTGTAACAGATATTAGAATGGGTTTAATAATGGATACATGGATATAATAATAATAACAATAATGATATTTAGCAACTTACTGTCTCCAGAGCCTTTGGCTTGCCTCACAAACCAGAGCCAAAATTGCACTCAGATGGTTGCACAGTGATTTGTGAACATCACTTTTCATTTCAGCAGCTCTCTGCTGGCCTCTGAGCCTGAGAGTCCTGGCAGTTCCTGGTGCTGGTTTTTCCAGATTTTGGGCCTGCTGAAGTTGTGAGAATTCATGCCAGTGTTTGTGAAGTCTACCATGGGCTATCCTTTTTGGGATATTGAAGGACAGCTGGAAAACAAACTCAGAGATTTCAATGGAATCTGAAGGGTCACTCAAAATGCTTTGCTAGCAACTGAGGATGAAACTGATGTTTCATGGATGTCCTTGATGACTCACAATAATAAATACAAGCTAAATATAGGTGGAGATTTTCGGGTTTTGTTTTTTGTTTTTTTTTTTAATCAGGCTCTTCTGCCTGTTAGGCAGTTTTATTTTATCTCTCTAGTTATTTCCATGGGAGCATTCTGCTGCTGAGTGGTGTGTTCATTGTTCTCTGCATGCTTGCTCTGGTAGTGCCCTACCTGCTAAGTATGGCAAAGTCTTTCTGCACCACAGACAGCCTTTTGCTGTTCTCCCATTCCTTTCCTGCTAATCCTTTACAGTTCTGACCTTTTGTTTTCTTGGTGGCTGATTTGTCTCTTGGAATCTTCTGCTTTAGTCAGCAGAAGTGGGAAGAGTTCTCCTCCATATGTTAGCCCTATTACTGGGTCTCACTCAAACCCCTAAAGCAGGGCTTCAGATGAAATTCAAGTTTTCCTTGTATTGAAGTTCTGTCTAGAATTGCCTGTCATGTTTCCAGACTCCTCCTGGTTTCTTGCAGGTAATCTGGGAGATTACTCAAAGGATGCCTGTTCTCCCTGTAAATCCACTCACAGGATGAGCAAACAAAATAATGGGACATTTTTCCTGTTGTGTAGGGGAAATTCTGTAGCTCTGTAATTTTTCTTCCTCATACGTTTGCTCTTACCTAGGTTGTGCATTAATCATTTTGTTCTCTAGTGTATAATATCTTTCCTCAGGAGATTTCTCCCTTCTCCCCCATCCCTGCCTTGCATGCAGCATGGTCTTGTGCTTTGTGTGATGCCAGCAGTGGCTGAAGGCAAATACTATTAATTTGAAATCTGAGCATGCTGTGCAAAGGCTGAGGGGAGGGTTCTAATATGTTTGTTTTTGAGAAAAAATGGCACTGTCTTGGGAAGTGTTATTATCATGCACTTGTCTGGCAGACTCTTTCTTCAGGTTTCTTGTCTACTAACCACAAGGCACTTGAAAACCACAATAGTAGATGGGGGTGAATGTCCAAAAGCACTTGACCTCCCCCAGCTCCTGCTGCGAAGAACTGTGGTCATGCAGGGTGAGCCCTGCTGTGCTGGGCAGGAAGATCCCCAGGGCTGTCTCTTGTTGCCTTGGGTGTAGGATGTGTTAACCTCCTGCTGCAACATCTGGCTGCTGACATTTGGGGAGATGGTGGATTCGATGTGCAGCTCCACATGGGATAATCCATTTAAATCACCATAACTGCAGCAATGGTTTTAGTCCACTGGAGTCAAAACAAATTGTGCGTTATAATTCTCATTAATTGCTATAATTTTGATACAGCAAGAAGTGCACAAATTTAATAATTTTTGAAGAACCCTCGAGGTGAGCGAAGAGCTTACTGAGGGAGGGGAATCCTTCAACTTAGTGATGGATTTAATTCACAAGAATTACTGTTTTGCCAACAAAGCTTTCAGTAGGTTTTCAAGTTCCATCTATCCTTTTAAAATCATATTCAAACAGTGTTGCAGTGATGATTTCCCAGAAAGGAATTTGTTTCCTGTCAGTTAGCAGGAAAATTGTCTTTAATGTAGGGGTTCAGCTTCCTCCTCAGGTAAACCTAGTATTGGACCTAGTTAGTGTGTGGATAGTCATAAGAACTGCAACACCCAAATGTGGAGACTTCTACAAAGTATGTGCTCTATTTGTTTTGTAGGCAGGGGATCCTCAGCTCTTTCTGAAGATTGATCCTTTTTCTCTGTGTGGGTTTAAGTAGCAGAAGTGGCTGCTACTATAGGAAAAAATAATTTTCTTTGATATTGCCACTTGAAAGGCAAGTTGCAGTATTGAGCTTAGTTATTCCCCACTTTATTTACTCTTCTTTTTTTGATAGAAAATATGGGAGGAAAGCATTGAGCATTTGTAGAGAGATACTTGTGTTCTTCTGCCAGATACAGAGGCGTGAAAGAAAGCATTATGCATAACAAGATATTCTCAGGAGATCTGTTTAGAGGAAGGGCACAGCGTTAGATGTAATTTGTTTACTGACAGAGTTTCCAACAATGGTGCAATGGACCAGGAAACATCACTAAAGTAATGAGTCCTTTCCTTTTTTAAAGTGATTATGTTTGAAGAGTGCAAATTAACCCGCTTTTTGAAGCTGCTGCTTAGGTGAAACAATTTGCTGATGAAAAGGCATCTCCCAACTGGCTCCAGCAGCTGATGTGGATAAAAGGTGCAGAGGCCATGTGCGCATTGGAAAAAAGCTGTTTTCTGTAAATCAAATGCCAATAGCAACCAGGCTGATCTAATCCAGGACCTACTGTAGTGAAATTGAGGGGCCAAGAACAAAGAGGTTATGTTGTGTGTAAATAAACGACTGTAAATGAAGTTAGCTTGGGCTGAAGATCTGCATAACTCCTAGGGAGAGGCAAGGGGTTACCCAAATCCTGGTACCCAAATTGCCTGATATTCTCACACAGCACAAATGTCTGTGGGCTAACCCTGCGCAGAAAAAATCAGAGTGGGAATGCTCAGGAAAAAATCTCAGTGAAAAAAAGTCATATGGGAGATTTCCACATACCCTGCTGAGAATTAGGCTCAAGTATCAGTGGGAACTCGGTGCCGAGCTGCTATTTGTCTCTGCTCTTAAAGTAAGTTTTTCCATGGAAGCAGTGCATTGTTTTTAATTTGGTCAAGTTAAGGGTCTTCTGAAGGAGCAGTCTGGTTTGTCCTTTTAAAAATCATTATGAAATGATCTAGGCATATAGTTTTAATTTCTTTAAATCCTGGAGTTGGGCTTGAACGACTGAAATAAGCATGCAGTGTTATCTGATGCACTTGAGACTCCTGCCGGATAAATAATTCAGCCCTTCAACACAATGTTTTGTTAGAAATTAGTGTGCCTACTGGGTATAAGGCAAAGAGGTGCCGTTCACAGCAATGCAGACACCTCCCTGGGGTTATTGACTATCCTCAAGTGAGATCTGCTCACTTTAAATTATCACCTTTTTCAGAAAAACACATTTACTTTAATGGCTTTCACTATCTCTAGCTTAGCTGTTTTGGTGACTGTTTCCATTTCAGTGATTAATGCTGTTAATAACTATAATCAGAATTCTCTTTAATGCCATCCTCTGCTAAAACTAGTAATGCTAGTATTTTTGTTTTCCATGGTTAAATACATTTTCTGTGTAAAAGTTGCATGCATATCTATTTCTTTCTGAAGTAGAACAAAGCTACCCAGGATTAATGCCCACAACAGCTTCTGCTGCAGTGTTAGAAAAGCTAAATATCAATGTGCCCCTTTTTCTTCTCTGAGTTGCACATGAAAAACGAGAAAGTAGATGCCAACTTCATGTTACAGAACCTTTAAAATTGTTTTGCTTCAGGCCAAACCCAGTCTCTTCTACCTCCTGGCACATTGAAGATGATGATGACCTCTGCAGCTTCTCAGTGTTCCATGGTGTTTAATTCTCAGTTAAAGACTTTGTGTTTGTCAGCAGATGATGTTCTCATGGATTTCCCTGAGTTTGCCTTAGGTGGGGAATACCAGACAGCATCATGTTGTTTTTTCTGCTCTGGAGTGATTTTTGGCAGTAGGTGTTGCAAGGCCATTTGGATTTGACCTTTTGTAAAATCATCCCTAATCCCACTCCTCCCCTTTCATTTTTGCAAGTGTATCACTAGCTGGCAAAGAACTAGGAATTAGGTGTGTGAGAAAAGCAGGAAGATGTCAGAATAAACACAGGAAGAGAGAAAGATGGATTGAAAGTGCCTGCTCAGGAGTTCAGTGCCCAGTCCAACACATTTGTGGTTCTGATGCAAATTGCTCAAGCACAGGTGTAAAGGAAAAAAATTAATGACAAACAGTATGACATTTCCACCACTAATTAATAGATTTTATTTTGTTGTACTCATGTCACTGATTTTCCCTTGGTCTTACCTTTTGATAAGAAAATCTTCTCAAGAATTGCTGTTTACTGAATTTCCTCCTCCTTACTCAAGTCTGTGACTGAGAGTTTTAGGGTTTGGTTGGTTGGTTTATATTTCTTTTTATTTTTTTCTTTTGTGGCTGGCCCTACAATTTAGAAATATTAAAAATGCTTAGGAATGGTTAACTCAATGAAAGCAACTTATTTTGCAGAAGTTTCACAGAGGCTACAAAGCACTGTTTTGTTCACAGATAGACAGTGGAGGATGAATTATGAATGCAATGGGTACCTGGAAAATTACCCTTGCTTCTTTTCCTAGTACTGATGATGCTTTTGAAAAGTGCCAGTTAAGTGCAATAATGATTTTTTTCTTCATGTTTTTCTTGCTATACAAATGTTGGAAAATGTTCACAGATATTGGTGCAATAATTTCCAGGGGGAAAAAAAAAACCCTTCTCCATTCAGACTTTTGAATTTAATATACAGATGAATGCAGATGCAGTTGAGCTGCAAAGGGGCTTTGAAGGAATCTTCCTCTTGGCTTTTTTCTTCTCACCAAAATGACAAAAAGTGCATTTATGCACCTGATGTGAAAATTTGAGATTTCAGTGTGAAAATTGACTTTCTGGAGTACTTTCCCCAGCTCCACCTTCCTGCTTCATGAAAGCCCAACTCCCTGCAGGAGTCTGAATGTCCTTGTGCAGATGCTGCAAAAGGTGGTTCAAATTGTAAATGTGAGGGGCTTTTCCTTCTGCTTGGGCAACAGAGACTGCCTGGTCTGTGGTGATTCAGTTCCCAGAAAAGATGTGATCAGAATCAACAGGTGTTTGTCATACCTGAAAGTTTTAATTTATTTTTTACGCACTAGCATATTGTATTTGTTTGGATGTAAGCTAAATTGCTTCTCTCAAGAGATACCAAAATTTCTTCCAGTTACTGATGCTACTTCCCTTTAGCAGCAGCTCATGGCAAAGCACCACAAAAGTGGTGTCTTGCAATAATCTGCAGTGGAGTTGTTTGGTTTCCATGGATCTTAGGAAAATACCTGTGCTGGAGTTTGATCACTTCTTGCTGGTGTGCGCAGAAAGACAACAAGGATTAGGGAACCAGTTACACAAAACACATCAAACTATTTCTTGCTGTTAGAAGACAAACTTAAGTAGTACAGCAAACTTACTTTTGAACTCCTTTGTGGTGTTCTCTTATTTAAAAGGGGAAAGCAATGACACTGTGCTATCAGCAAATTAAACAAAAAATAAAGAAAAAACAGATCGGCTAACCAGTCAGATATTCATACTTTCAATTTAAGGATCAGGGTTTTGTCCTGCATCTTGTGGCTCTTAATTGCAATGAGAAGGCCATAAAATGTAGTTCATTCTCAAATATTGTTTGGTTATGTCTCTATGCATAGCAATTGAAAATATAGCAGTGTCTTGTTCTTTCACCCCAGTCAGCAGCTGTTTATTAGGAGATTCTCTTCTAGAAACTGATTTCAGTGTTTGGTCTTCCCTTCCTTTCATTGGCATTGACATTCCAGGTGATTCCATGTGTGCAGCACTTGTCTGTTTTGAAGGATCTGTGCATCCCATTACAGATTTTACATTTCTGTGTGAGGAGCTGGGAGGGAGGTGGTGTCACACACTACCACAGCAGTGAGAAATCTGTGCAAATTCTAGCTGCAAATTTGGGATTGTTGGGAGGCTGCTGTGAAGGAAGAGGTGTTGGTGCATGCCATGCTCTTAGTTTTCAGTAACATCTGCTCCAGCTGTGCCTGGACTCCAGGGCTGCTGTCTGATGATGCTTTCAGCGACTGGTGATGGTGCTTGTGCTGTTGCTGCTTGCTGAGCTGTTCCCTGGGGCTGGCTAACCTATGTGCTGGCCTGCATGGACTGAGGATTGGTAGAACATGATGGAGCCTGTGAGCTCTGTTAGACCTGAGTCTTGCAGTTGCCAGGAGCTGAGTCCAGCCAACTCACTGCCTGCTGTTCCACCAAATCAAGTTGTGAGAGTGCAGGATGGGAGTCTTTGATTCTAAACAAGAGGTGGAAAAATAGTCAACCCAGTCTCTCAGAAGCAGGACAAATACCAAAATGAAGTTGTTATAATTTGTTTTGCCATGGGTGCTTCTGTTTTCCCTTTAAACACAATACCAAATGGAACTGCCGAATACTTTCCTGTGTGGAACTGTCACTTGGGGAGTGGTTCAGGCTGCTTTGGGGCTTTAAGTTTGGTAGTATAACCTCTATAGTTATCATACTACCAAATGTTACATTCAAAAGGCTGGAAGTCAAAGAAGCATCCAGGCCACTCAATATATCAGTGTTTAATTGACAACGTGCAAGACCTGCTTGTGATTTATAGCCTGATAAAGGGACACACTTTTTATGTTCTGCCAACACAATTGGCAGAATATTTTAGGCACAGATGGCACATTAGCCTTGGACAGCTGGTTCCCTCTCTGCTGTCACATCCAAGGACCATCTAACTAATACTGTCACACACGACCCAGTTCACTGGGTAACCGAGAGGGGCTCTCACGCGTGGCCCCATGTCAGCCTGCAGGCACAGGAAAATCAATCTGCTAAAAGACTTCCCTCCAAGAGGGTTCCAAGCCTTAGCACCCCACCATGCCCTTCTGGCTGCTCACTTGCTGACCTCTCCCTCTCAGCTGCCTGAGTAACCAGAGTTGGTGGCTGGTTGTGGAGCGTGCACATGTGCAGCCTGCAGAGCATGCTTCTCTCCTTGCAGTGTCCTCTACTCTGCATCTGCACGAATGTGGGCTTAAAAACACAGAAAGGCAAGAGGGAAGACACACGTGCATAGCACAGATCTCTTTTAAAGCCAGGCAATAAGGGATCACTGAAAGGTGGCTGTTTTGCAAGGCGTATCTTTAATACTTAGTAAAAAGAAAAAAAATAATACATGGTGGAGAGACAGTATATAATGACAGTATAAATTATGTATAGTAAGGATAGTGATAGTAAGGATAAAAAGAAAAGAGGATGAAGTAAAACTTCAAATACTAAACCCTAATTTTTTTCTAGAACACAGGCAGGAAAGGTCTGAGGTGGAAAGCTGAAAGCTGTGTTTGTTGACAGATGAAACACACTTCTGAGATCAGAAACTTATTATTTTCAAGGTATGTTCCCAATAAAAATAAAACAGTTTTTCCATGATTTCTTGCTGTTCTATCAGAGCATCACCGACTCTGCTGCAAACTGCTGTGTGGAAAGCCTTTAAAATGTTTTGGTTTACAACATCAGATACAGAGTGCAAGAAGAGGTGATGGGATTAGTATCAGCTTTTATTGATGCCAAGGTATTGGACCAGAAAAATTGGAGTTTTGTGTTTAAAGATACAATTTTAATAAGGTAGAATGCGATTTGTCATAAGAACAAGTTTTGGGTTGTGGAGAGGTAACCAACCAGGAAGTAGGAGGGAGGAAACATCATCCTGCCAGGGAAAATATCCACTTGCCTTATCCCTGATCTCCTCTGTCAGCAAAAGCTGTCTGTGCCTGTAGAGCAGCTGGGTTTGTCTTGGAGCAGGGAACACATGGATGTCTGTGTGCAACATGATGCTCATGATCTACAGGGGATGATAGGGACACCTTAATGCAGAATTTTGCAGCTAACTGGAGCCCCAGATTGTCTAGGTGTTATTTATAGAAATTTTGTGCTGTTCCAGGGGTTAATGATAACATAAGATAGACTGAAGAACCATTCAAGTTCAGTCATTTTCCAAATTAGAACTAATGTCAAGACTTTGCTGTGGATTTTTCTTACAGTATTATCTGCTGTTTTCATTAGGGTTTGCCCCCAAAGGTGAGAATTTCATTGGGTTTAGTGGAAAAAGCTGCCTCAACATATCATGAACTTCTTCATTTAACATTAATGGAAGCAGAGAACAGTAGTTGAGCTGTGTTTTAAACAAAATCAGTATTCAAGTTCTTGTCTCCAGGAGGCAAAGCAGACTGAAGACATCTCTCTGAGCTGTATATTAGATGTCTGTGTAGAGCTGACACAGAAGTTGCAGGTTTTCATTTTCATGGAATCTGAAATATTTCAGCATGGGATGTGTAGCTCTGATATGTGGCATCAAATTTCATTTGCACTGGAGTCACTTGCAGGTGACGTGTAAAAGTGTCTTTGAAATTTGCTTTTGGAGGCACCGGAATAGATTTGTGAAGTTTCCAGTGTAGTCTGTGTTGTGTATGTTACTTGATTAACCAACTGTCTCTGAAGAATAACATTTTTGAATGTGTCAGAGTCAGGTAACCTTTGAAAGACTTTTTGCTGTAGCTGCACAGTGAAGTACACCACACTGATTTTGCATCCCAAGGGATTTTGGTAATCTATAATTAACAAATTAGTGCCATCACCAGGCTGTTTGGACATTAAGGATAGATTAGCATTGGGGCTGACATTGATGTGCTCCAGAGTCCTGGTATTTCATTTAGCACATGAAGACCTTTGTGCAGCAGAGTGTGACAATCTGGTCTCACTAGTGTCAGTAGAGTTGTAGGTAGCTTGTAATTGTAGGTTCCCAGGTAGGAATTAAGGAATTGGTTGTTCCCAAGATGAGCAGGTGACCATGGGGGCTGGGGGAGCTGGCTTTGCGGGGGTGGCACGTGTTGGGAATCCTGCAAATCCTTCCTTCCCATTTGCTCTTCCCTTTTCACTTCTGCCTGTATAAATAATGGGGAAGTGCTGATAGATCCATGGAATGTGACCTGTAACTTCAGGTCACAGTTATCTAAAATTAAAGCCTATGTGGCAAAGAAATTTGCCCGGTGCCACAGAAAGACAGGTTTGTACCATACACCTGGGAGGTGTCACCTGCCCCTTTTGTGTTCTTGGCTTCAAAATTAGGCTATGGGTAAAGCAAGCATGGACATGGGTGAAAAAAACATCTATTTTGAGCTTGTTTGATTATTTATGATGTTGAAATTAAAAATTTTAACTGCACTGAAAGCTATATATTCCATTTGGTGTAATTACAGCCAGTACTTCTGACTGCCTATGAGCCATAGGTGAAATTATTTGGCAAATGGGTACACTTCTGTGTGCTCACTGGCGTGCTGGTAATTGTTTCATCCTTTCAGATCATCTGTGTAATGGCAGAGGTTGTGAAAGCCCTCATCCTAAGCTTTTATTCACTAAAGGAGCTGTGCTTGATAAGATAGGGCATTATGGCTGATAAGAACCATGCAGCTCAATGAGTACATGACAGTACCAAGTGGACAAGGGGATGAGTAATGGAATATCCAGGAAAAGTTGACTTCATTTTGGAGAGGGGGTTGTTTTCTGGTGCTTTGAATTTCCTAGTGCCTGCTAGTTATCTATGTGAGTATTTTTATCTCTTTGTGCTTCTGAGTTCTGACTTGGAGGTTTTGCTGCAGTGTGAGCAGAGCGTCAGCTGATGGAACCAGTCCTCCCAGGCTGTTATGGTGTTGTTGAGCAAGAATTCTCCAGGAACTGGTGTTATTTGAGACTCCAAGGTGCTGCCAGTATCCAGCACCAAGAACCCAAATGGTTCTGAAAAGAGCACTTGTTCCCTTAGTACTGTTTTAGGCTGGCAGGGAGAACTGATGGGGCAGCTGGAGAGCTCCGACATATTTCAAAATATTGCTCCTGGTTTGGCCTGTAGCAGGGGAAATGGGGATGACCAGGTTGGGCTTGGCACTTTGGGAGCTGGAAAAATTTCCTCAGTCAGGAGTTGACTCCATCTGAGCTGTTAAGGTTTTTGGCAAAATGAAGATTGTATTTGGAATGAAAGTTGACTGCAGGTGAAGTTTCAAAATTAGTTTCATGCGGACTTTTCCTTGCTTGTGTTGTGGTAGTTAGCTTAGCAAAATGAGGGATGTGTCAGAGTTTGTTTTGTTACAGTCAGACACTTTACCCAAGTATTCTTCTCAAACAAAAAAAATGAAGTGAAATCCAGTGTAGACGTAGAGCAGCTCATAATGACAACTTTAAATCACTGCTCTAATTAGTGAGCACTTCCTGGGGACTCATTAGAATTATAAAAGCGTTATTGTTGGTATGCAGTGGCTGGAACATGTCGAGTTTTGGGCAGTTCAACAATATTACCTTGAAGAAAAGAGTTTTGCAGCCTTTAAGAATTTTCTGTGGTTTGTGAGAAAGCACAAATTGCAGTGTCCTGGAAATCCTTTATGAATTGGGCCTTATGTTTGCTCCTATAGATGAGGAAGGGTTTGAATTTCTATGCCACAGTCTAATAGGTGTATAGTGACTGCTTAATGGGATTTACATTGGCTCAAACAAAATTAGGCTGGTAAAAGACAATGCAACACGCTGCAGCGTAAACGGGACTGACGGCAGAATTAAATGTTTGTGGAAACAGGGCAGCAGATCTATCAAGAGCTAATTAGACAAAAGAGTTCAGAGACAGACTTGGGAGCAAACAGCACCAACAAAGAGAGAGGGAGAGCAAGGAGGAGAGAAAATGGAGTCTTTGTGAGGTGATGAAAAGGAGTTATAAACAAGGTTATTTAAATTGGAAGGTCTGATGGAGCCTATCCCACGAGAAGGACTCGGTCTTATCTGAACCTGTTGATTAACACAAGTTGAATGGCAACTTTGATAACCCCTTTTATGCGCAAAGAGTTCCTCTTTGTTGCACTGTGCTATTCACGGTATCTTCCTCTCCTACACTTTTTTCCACAGGATGTTTCCATTTGAGCCTTTCTCTCAGTTTAAAAACAAGACTTTGGCCAAAACATTTCTAGCTGTGAGAGAGAGCCTGGAGAGCAGCACCAGGGACAGGAAATTGGAAGTATTTGCTGTTCCCTGCAGGGGCGGGTGCATGGGAGGAAGAACCATCAGGTGACAGTGATGTTGAGGAAGAATGGCAGCCTGGATGAAGCTGGCATGGAAAGGATGCTGCTCTGGTGTCCTTGCCATTCCTGCACCATTTGGCACAGCCGCTGCCTTTTGTGGGCTCCCCCTGGCACCTGAAGGAAGCAATATTTGTCTGGATAAAACCCTGTGTGTTTGTAGTCCCTGCAGTTATAACAAAATTAATTTGTTGTAAGGAAACAGCATCAATAAATAATTGCTGAGGTATTTAAATAATTTTTATGTCTTCACAACTTCTTTCTTCCAACCTAGTTTAATCTACAATTATGAAATTCTGAATAAGAAATAACATGGTAACTTTGTGATTTTACATTTATAGAAGGCTTATTCAGGGCAGGCTCCATAGCATTTCCCTTATTACGGTCTTTGGAAAATCCCAGTTTGGGTTTGGTTGGTTTTTTTCCCTTCAAGCTGTAAATAGATAGGCCTTGCTGAATTTTGCTGGTGCGTGTTGCACTGGGAGATCAGAAAAACCCTTGTGCTTGTTTTTGCGTTTATTTTGGTTGGTTGGGTTTTTTTTGGGGGGAGGGGTGCGGATTGTTTGTTTTTGGGGGTTATTTTTAGATTTTTTTGTTGTTGTTGTTGGTTTAATTTTTTGCTTTTTTTTTCATGTTTTTTTTTTTTTTAATGGGAGAAGTGTCCTTTCTATTTTTACATATAGTATATAATATATAGTATATCATGTATATAATTATATTATTTGTAATTATATAAATAATATTATTATAAGCATGTAAGAGCTGGGATGAGAAGCTGTGCTGGTTTCTCTGACAGCAAGTGTCATTTTTCAGAGGGAACCACAAAGCCTTTCTAGGAGGGGCTGCTGAAGCAGGAAGAAAGGAGTGCCATGTCTAAAGGGCCTTTCCCTGAAATTTGAGCTCCAATTTGTGTCTGAAACCAAATCCACTGAACTCCAGATCAGATAGGAACACTCTTTGTGAAGCGTCTGAAAACACAACTCTTAAATTCCAACAGAAATGCACCAAGACTTGTCTTATTTGCTCAGAGCTGCTGGGTCTGGTAGGGAGTATGATTTTATCTCTTAGGGAGTGTTATTTGATGAAAGACATCTGGCCTTGTGCCAGGAAGATGGAGCAGACTGGGCTCTCCAGCAAATCCTCCTGCATTCTCATTTTGGAAGTCACTTGTGCTTTTGTTGGGGTGCTGAAAATCCATGCTGCTTGGAGTTGATTCCTTTCCCTGAAATAATACTCCTGCAAGGATTAAAATCACGTGGTTGTTTTGGGTTTTTTTTGTTTAATTTCATTTATGAAGAGCCATTCCCTAGGAGAAAAAAAACAAAAAACCTGGCCTGGATGTAATAGTTACCCATCAAGAATCAATTACATTTTTCTTTTTTGCTTGCCTAGTGTTCTTACAAGTCTAGGTCACAGTTTCTTTGCCTTTGCTTCATCAGAGCAGCATCCTTGTGTTTGACAAGGTCTGTGGGAAGCCATTGACTTTCATGTTTGTTTGATTACAGCTGGAAAATGAAAGCTCTGCATTTTGGCACTGGCGGTAGAAGCACGGGGGGATGCTCTGGATCCCCTTTCTTTGGTGGCTCATGCAGAGAGCAAGGTGAGCTGCTGTGTCTGAGAGGTTTTTTTTAGGGAGCAGCTGGGGTGTGAGCTGGTGGCTGAGGTCAGGAAAGCACTTTTCCCAAGTCCTTGGGCAATACTCTTTGAAGAAACTTTATTTAGGGAGGGGGTGCCCAAGCTCAAATTGCAAGGAAGAATCTGCAAGTCAGCCAAAAATTCCAGTGTGGTGAATCTGAGAGATCTCTTGCTGTAATAAAAATAAAATAAGAATAATAAATTATAATAGCATAAATTATAATTACAGTGTCAATGGCAGAAGCCTTAGCATATGTTATCACTGTGCTGGTGACTGTCCCAAGCTTGGAAATGCAGAAGAATCAAACGACACACCCTTTTACCTTGTTTCAGTCACTCCAGGGCCTTTGACAAATTATTTTATTGTTACTTGGGTTTCAGCTGAAGAACACAAAGCAACTCAAAATGTGTGAGGGTATTTCACTGCAACTGCACACGCATATCCCAAATAGATCTCTTTTTGTTCTCTGGGAAAAAAAAAAAAAAAAAGATAAAAATATTAGTACTAAAGAAATAAGATTTGGTGGTTTTCTGTCCTGACTTTTAGGAGGAGTTTCCAGTGGCAGTTTCTCAGAAGAATTGACCATGCTGAACTTGGCGCAGTGAATCCTTTGCTTGTCTCCCCTCTGCTGGCCCTGGGTTCAGTTCATTCTGTGAAATGGAAACAGAGGTGTTGTTTAGGCAGAGGTGCCAATTTGAGCTCTTGGGCCCAGCTTTGCATATATTCAATGTCTGCAGTCACAGTCACAATCTGCTGGGGACTCCCAGTTGGTTTTATTATAATATTTTAAGGTTTTATATGAATTTTTTTCCCCTCTAGGAATTAAATATTTGTCCTAAAATTTCATCCTCCTCATTTTTTTGGGTATTTTTAGAACATCATAAAATGCATAAAATAACGTAATTTTGTTAATTTTTTGCTATTACATACACTATATAATTTTAGTGCAGAGGTGTCCTTCCAACATGAGATTGCTGTTCTGTGTGCAAGTTTCATTTTATTTCATGGTAGGAGGATTTTCCAAAACTAAGAGATAAAATTCTTGGATGTAAAACCTTTGAAAAAAAAATGAGTTTCAGCTTCATGAGGCTGTGCTGAAAGCCTGGGTGGCTCTGCTGTTTTCTTCTGTTCTGTTTCAGTAATACAAAAAAAAAAAATTGTATTGATTGATTACAGTTGCCAGATGTGACTACTGTACAGGAGTTAAAAATTCCAGCTGTAAGCAGATTTTATTTGGTCCATGCTGCTCCTTTCCCCCCCTGCCACCCTGCATCCTTGGCTGCTCCCTCACGTGATAAATAAGAGTGTCTCATCAAGGTCAGTGGGAAAGGCCCTTTTTTACATATCTCATAAATTTTAGCCAGGTGCCACCGATGTGAGATTAATGTAATGGCACTCCAGCAAGCACTCAGGCTTGTCTTAATTATGCTAAGGTTGCTGGTTCACCGTTTCTCTTCATCTGTCTCCTGCTTTAGGGAACACTAAACACTATGTCATTAGATTGTCTGTTCCACAACATTGGCCCTTTGCATTTACGAAGTCATCAGATGGCTTATGACCTAGCTTTTCTAAGATATTAAATTAAATAAATAGTCAAAACAAAACAAAAAATTAAGTGGAAAAGGAGCCTGTTGGGTGGAAGGTGGGCAGAAGGAGAAGAGCTGAGGGGGTATAAATGCAGATGACTTCATGGCTGCAGTGGAAAGGGCTGCAAGCTTGGGGCTTTTCTTGTTTTATTGGTTTGGGTTGTAGTTTTTTTTTTTTTTTTTTTTTAGATTTTGTTGTTGTGTTTTTTTGTTTTGGGTTTTTTTGTTTGTTTTTGGGGGGGTTGTTTTTTTTGTTGTTTTGTTTTTTCTTGGTTTTTTAAAAGGGGGTTTGGAAGGGGTTTTGTTTTTGTTTTTTGTTTTTTTTTTTTGTTTTGTTTTTTGGTTTTTGTTTGTTTTGGTGGTTTGGTTTGGTTTGGTTTTGGTGGGGGGGGGTGGGGGTGGTTTCTGTTTTTTACCCTGTTTATTCTGGAATTTAAAAACTGTTTGGGGAATCAGTTGAGAAAGGGCCCCTGGAGGCTGAAACCAACCTTGGATGTTTCCTCCCTGAGCTCTAAAAGGGGACAGAGGATAGCAGGGTCCCTGAGCTCCGGAAGGGGACAGGACATCAGTCCCATACCAGTGAGTGATGGCTTTGCATCCTGCCTCCTGTTCCTCCTGCATCTGGGGCAGTATGAGTAATATTTCTTGGACATTTGTTCTTTTCCATCTGCAGGCTCTGCTTAGCAGCCTGGAAAAAAGGCTGACCTTGTTTTTTTATTTTATTTATTTTGTGCTTTATGGCCACAATGAAAGGGACTTTTGTTTCTAGTATGAGCGTCCCCTGCTGGCTTTGCAGGGAGGAGAGTTCAGGGATAACCAGGAAGGACTATCTGATGCACCAGTTTTCATTCCTGGGAAAATCAGTGCCTGAACAAGGCTTGTGTTGGAGCTGTACCTGGGTTGGGGCAGTCTGAAACTTCCCCAAGAGAAATCAGGTGTCTGGTTTGTTCAGTAGCAGCTTTCTATCATGTGCTGAGACGGTCACTCTTACTTTCTCCAGCAGTTTCACTTCTGAAGAGTTTTCATTTCCTGAAAATTAAGGTGGGGAATTGCAGATGAGAGTTGATTGGCATGCTCTGAACATGATGGGTCTTAATTCCTGCAACCGAGGCTAAATTACAGCTTTGTGCTCCCTTTACCACCTAGTACTTCTAAAAAAAAATATTTTAAAAAAGAAATAAAAAATATTCTTCACAAAGGAGGGCCTTATGTGAGGCACAGAAATGCAGCCAGAGCAGAGCAGTCATGCTCTGAATAGCACACAGGGCTCACTCTCCTCCAAGCTCACCCAGCCAAGGGAAAGCACCCAGTGAAGAGGTGGTGAGAACAATCTGATTTTTTATCAGTGTTGTACACAAAGATGCTGATTTACAGCTGCTGCTGTGTGCAGGGACTTCTGTTCCAACCTTTTCTTGACTTATTTTTTAGCTGTCCTGGTTTGGAGGAGAGGCATCTGCTAAGAAGAAAGGCAGGAGCCTCTCTTTGAAATGGAGAATGTAAACCCCTTCCCTCCAAATTATTATAATTTTGAAATTATAATTTTGAAATTAAGGGGCTCTCAGGCAAAGATATGGGAATTAGGAATAACAGTTCTTTACTAGGAAAATTAAAATAGAAATACAGTATTACAAAGAACAAACCCCAAACCCTGACAGAGTCAGAATACAACCTGACACCCCATCTGTCAGTCGGGGTGTTGGTAGCAGTGCCATTAAATGGTGGCTGCATCCTCCTGCAGTGACAGATGTGCTTCAGTTGAAGCAGTGCTCCTGTAGAAGGTGCAGTTTCCCTCCAGAGATCCAGTGATGATGTGGAGAAGTCCGGTTTTCTTCTGGAGTCCAGTGGAAAAAAAGCTACTTGGTGTCCCAGAATCTTTTTTTTATCTTGGTAGGAAAGGCTTGGCTCTTCCCCCTGGCTGGAGCAACTCCCAATGGGATGAAGTAATTTTATCAGTCCCACAGTGGGACTCAATGGCCATTAGCAGAAGATAACTCCCTGGAGGAAGGATGGGTTGTGAAAAGACAAAGAACAATGCCCCACCTGGTTTCAATGGATGGCCCATTAGCAGAATATCTCCCACATAGATCAGGATCACTGCCCCCACCTGGTCTCAACAGATGGTGAGACCTTTATTGTAACCCAAGACATTAGCCAATAGACTTTCTGTAGTCCACTATCCACAGAATAATGATATATATAATTATTTTTCAACCCCCTGACATTGTTTTAAATTCACCTGCAGTGTATGTGTAAGCAACTTAGTTTATAAGTGTTGTGAAAGTAGATTTTAGCACTTCAGGTTTAGTCAGTAATTCCAGTGGAAGTTTCTGTCTGCAGCAGAACAATAACTGGAGATGTGCTGTCCAGTAATGATCTGTGCTGTTGCATTGCCACAGCATTGTAGTGACAATAACTCCTGACACCACAGCAGAAAGAACACCTATGGCTTCTCTAAAATGTCTGAGAGGAGAAACACAGCCATGACAAACCCAGTCCTAATGGCACATTCCAGATGTGGAAGGGCTTGCACTGCCAACCTCTCTTAACAGGACAAGATTTATTTTACAAAGTAATTTATTAAACTGGGATTAGTATGTACAGCTCGAATTTTAGCTTTGTTTTGCTTGTCTAGTAGACAAGAAGAGATGCCCCTTTTTTTGGTTTTGTGAGTAACATCTTTGCAAAAATGTCTTAGGGGTGGGTTTAGGTGACTAAGTGCTTCTACAGAAACCACACCCCTGTGCCTGACCACTAGATGTGAGCAGGATATATTTTTCTCCTCAAAACTCTTGACTTTACTTCAGGGACAGCTGACAAGTGTGTGCACATCCATCCTGATGGCCTGAGGAGGAAGGATGAAGCAAAAACATTGACTTTTTGCCTTACCTATCCATATTTCCCAGAAGTAAAGGAAAAAACTAGGAAGTGTAGCTGCAAAGTGAAATATTGCATTGCCCTGTTTTGGTTGGAAGTGAAATGTTTAACAATCAAGTGGCAAGTGCAGTGGGGACAGATGTGCTTCTAAAACACCACAATTTTTCAGAAATTTTTCAGTCTTCTGGGGGTTTTGCCTTTACCCAACTAATTTGTTACTTTGATGGAGCACAGTAATTGCATGTTGAACTGAAGAAAATTGCTTCATTTGAACTGAAGTTTTATCTCTGTGTCAAAAAGCTTGTGAGCAGGCTTGGGTGGATCTGGCTTTTTTCCTTGCCCACTACCACACTGCTGTGTTGATTGGATTTTTCAGAGCTCCTTGCCTTTGCAAACAGGACTTGCTCTCCCAGCTACCCAAGACCATGGGGATAATGTAAACTTCTTCTCCATCCTTATTTCAAAAGGGAGACTGTGAGAAAACATTAGTTTTCATAGGAACAAAATGAGACACAAAAAAAATTGGTTTTCATTGAAAACATTGGAGAACCTAAATGTTTGCTGTAGACCATGGTGCATTTTTTTTTGGAGTGGAAGGAAGGAAAAGGGTGAAAGAAAAGCTGTGAGAAGCCCACCAGCTCCAAGTGTTTGGAGCAGTGAGACAATTTTGGAAATGCTTTGTTCACTTAGAGAGGATGCTGTAGTTAAAAGATGAAAATTGCTTTTGCAGCAAAGTGCACCATAAGGTCTGCAGGGACAGATTAGCACTTTGGCTCTGTGTGCCTTATATAGTAAATGCTGCTTCAGTGGTTACTCTGAGATAGGATGTGAAGGTGAGAGAAGTTAAGAATTGCTCGAGCCCCTGTAATTCACAGTTACCATCACATTAAAATACGGGCAAGCTCTGGTTTTACTTTATTGGCAAAGACAGCAATGGATCAATCAGGCAGTTTAGTGCAGGGTTTTTGTGTTGAATGGCTTGTAACTTTATGAGCTATTTCTGTGCAGCTGTGACACAGGAAGCTTAATTTTCCCCTGGTAAGATGTATTTAGTGAAAACGGTCTGGATGATGGCCTGCTTTGATCCTGGCTGTACATGGGCAAAAGGAAGGGCAGGGGGGTTAATTCTGGACAGGAGCAGAGGCAGCAGGGTTTTATCTGTGAGTGCAAGATGCTGCATCTGCTGTGGGCAGGGGTGGCACTGGATAATCTCCAGAGGCTGGGGTTTAATTCACCCTGGTACTGAAAGTAAACCCTCAGCTCATAAGCAACTTGATATTCTCAAATAAGGGCTACACTGCCACTGTTAACTTCTTTGTGAAGATCAGAATTGCCCCTCTTGGCATTTATTTATTTATTTGTGTTTGTTTTAGAGCTGCCTCAAACACACCCACAACTTGGATGGGAATTTTGTACTCAGCTTAGAAACACTGTTTATTTATATATTTTCTGTGAGCAGTTTGTCTTCATCCCTGGTAACACAAATCTGCTTTCCCTTGTCATCCCAAAGCAAGAGATAACTAAGAAATACCTGTGAGAAGGCAAATCCTCTTCAAGGTATTCTTGATTTGGTTTAGGCTGGAAAATGGAGAGGGTGAACTGGCAGGACAGCCAAATGCTGGAACAGTTTCCTTCTCCCTCCTTCTCCTCTCCATTGGTTTTAAACTTACGTGCAGAAGAGGAAAAGATCAAGGCTGGGTTTGCTGTCTTAAATATAGTGTTTCCTACACTACATACAAAACCATCTTTTTAGTACCTTTTTTAGTAGGGAATATCCTTTAACATCAGTAAACCAAATACATGTGTTTATACATCAAAAGAAAAAAAATATCCTTTTAATGCTTATTTACTGTCTCTGTATGCCAGGCGGGCCATGTTTATGGGCTGTTTCTTGCAGATTTTAGTGCCATAGAGACAAGCAGTCTCTGCTCAGAAATAGAATTTCTTGCATTTTCCAGGTCACAAAGAGTGACTCGATACATATTACAAATAATGAAAACTTGTATAGAATAAAATGATGAGTAAAATATTGTGTGGAACATGCTGAAATGCTTCAAGTTTTGCTGTAGTGGACTTGGGGTGTGGAGGTGTAAAAGGTGAATATATCAAACACTTGCCTGGGGAGGCAGAGGTTTGTTTCATTAATCACTGAAGACAAGTTCTTGGTACTGAGTTCTTGCCAACTTTATCCCAGTTAAATATTTGCCTCTCATTTCAGAGAGTTTGTGTTTGCCTGCAGGTGCAGAAAAGGAAGGGAATTGCTTAATTTAAGTGAACCTTTTGTTTTAAACCACAAATAGGAAGTCATCCTTGTTTCTCACCCCTTTAATCAGCAGCTTTTTATTAGTCTTATTTTGACATTTGTGTTGGAATTAATGTGATTGGCAGCAGAATGCAATAAATGAGAATTTCAGAGGTGTTTCTGTGTCGCTAAATGAACCTTTGCCTGCAGTTTGACTTGGCAGCACTTGTAGAGTTCTGCATCAGCTGGATTTTATTGTGTGGGGAGATAGATAATCAAAAAGGGAATTGTACGTGCCTGCAAATTAAACATTTTTGCTCAGAGTGCTCACTCGTGGTTGAGCAGCAGGGTAATGCCAGGGAGGGAGGGTGGGGGAGCGGCGCTAAACGCCTGGTCCTGCAAAAGCACAATGGCAAATGTTCAACAAGGCACTCGTGTCAAAACAAATCACATCATCAGCAGCACCAGCCTGCTCTGCTGTGTTTGCAGGGAACTTCTCATCCCTGCCTCCCGATGAATGGGGCTGATAAGCACAGGAGGAGTTGCTGTATACAGCTAATACCTGTGCTTTAACACCTCTTGGAATATTAATTTCCTAGCAGAGATGTTCTTTGCATTTAGCCTTCCAGAAGAAGTCATGATACTGCTGCACTAATGCTGTAATTGATTTAATTGTGCCTATATATTTTTTTTTTTTATTTTTTTGCTTGTTGCACTGTGCAGAGAACGGCAGCATCCAGCAGTGGGCACAACCTCTCTTGTGCTGGGCCAGGAGTTTCAAAATCAATGGGTCACACTCTGCCTCTTGTCTACAGAGCCAGTCCTGCTGAAGCACACGGTGTTAATTTTTCTGAATATTGATAATATGTTGGGAGAAGTCATCCTCTCTCATTCTCTTACCTTAATGGACCTATTGATCTTTTTGTTATGTTTCTGTAATTTATGGGATTCGGTGTGATGGTTAAAGAAAATTACCCATTGAGCAAGCTAATTTTTAGTGTATGTTGTAAATACTATGAGGGAGTATCAGCAACATAAAGCTGTGGTGTTCCTCAGCTCTGCGTGGTGGGACATGGCATGAGCCCTGTAGCTAGCCATTTTTAATAACTTTAGAGGTATTTTCTGAGTCACAGCTCCTGAAAACAAACAATATTTAAATTTTATTAAAGCGCTGCAGTGATCCTTGAACATTGTGTTCTGGTAAAACGGAGATCACTGCTTTCTCCAGGACAGGACCAGAAGGGCTGACTCACTGGTTTAAGCTGGCAGCAGTCAGTCTGTAACCAGAACTTTTTGCTGTATTTCTGGGAGACTGTATTTCTCCTAAAACCCCCACTTTTGCAGAGACTTTCCAGATTAACTTTATGCTTTTCTCCGTGCTTGGGGAACAGTGATACATCCTCCTGCAAACCTGTGGTCTGGAATATTTGTATGCTGGAAGCTGGTGCCACCATCCTTGTTTTGGGGCAGGATGAGGAGCTTTGTGCTGTGGAAGCAAAGGAGGATTCACATGTGGAGCATTGGAGCAATTTTGAGGTAATGTGAGGCTCACATTGCCTTCCTGGGGAGCCCTGCTGGAGGAAAGACATGAGAGATGTGTTAGTGGGTTTGGTCCCACAGTATTCACTGAACAGCCCGAATGAACCAGGGCTGATGAGTCAACAAATGACACAGGATGTTTTGGTTTTTTTTTATTATTGTGTTAATTGAGCAGATGGAAGGTGTGTGGTGGAACAAACACCCCCCACAAACTTTATTAAAAGAGCTTTAGGGTGGTAGTGGTGAGATTTGGAAAACACCTGAGGATCTGCACTGTCCCTGTCCTTTTAAGTTTGCCTCTTTTCAGATGTTTTGTCTTCAGCTCCATGTTCTTTGCTCCTGAAAAATGTTTTCCTAGGGTGGGCTGTGATCCAACTAGGCATTTAATGCTGTTAATTAGACATCAGTGTATGCATGAAGAGGGACACAAACATCCTGGTGACACTTAGGGTCTCTTTACACGGGGTCTGAGATGGAGAATGTGGGGATAAGGGCTGTTTCCTCACCTATTTATATTTATTCCTCCAAGTATCCAAAATAAACTTTCTTAATCCTACATTGAGCCTGGACTGGAGGTATCTCCTGAGAGTTACCAGGAAGATTTGATCAGGTACACAGGAGCTGGTTTTGATGGTTTTGCTCATCACTTTGCCACAATGAGCATTCTTCATGGGTGAAGCAAAATAAAGTTACAAAACAAATGTCATGGCTTACCTTCAATAGTATAATTTATTTTAAAAAATCCAGCACTGTTCTGGTCAATGTTTCAATCACACATGAGGCAGTGGGACTTGAACACTTGTTCTTACTGCTTTTTTCATTCAACTTAGAATAAAAGCATAAATGACAAGCAAAACAGTATAAATTGAAGCTGTATATCCAAACAAGCAAGAAAAAGGCATCTCAAGGAAAGCCACAGGTTTGAAATCTGATTTTTCTGAGTCATAAATAATGTATTTCGTCTGGCTTTTCTGATCAGGGATTTCAGCTCTAAAGGGCATGCTGGGCAGAGCTGATGGGCAGAACCAAAAAGATTAGACATGTAAATGACACGAGCTGCAAAGAGGATTTCATCTTTCTGGAAGGCAGGGGGAATCCTTCATCAAATGTGTAGAATTTCTTTAATAACTAGACCTGGCAGGGAAATGCATGGAGTTCCAGCAATGATAAATCAGTGCTTCAAGTCTCTAGAATAGCCAGTGAACTAAAAGATTTGTGCTTACCTAATTCCTTCAGGACCGGAACACGTGAATGTCACTGCATTCATGCACATATAGAGAGAAAAAAAAAAGAATAAAAAACAATAGAAGGGCTGGGTCTTGTCTGTAATTATATTTTATTTCATTATTTCAGGACTGATCTGTAGAAAGCATTTTTAATGCTAAGTCAGTCCAGCCCAGTGTCCCACTGCAGGCAGGCATCAGCCTTGGATTGTCCCCAGAAGCTGGTGTTTAACCCAAACTCCCATTTTCTCTCACTGCATTAGCAAAAAATGCATGGAAGCATGTCCTTAGCTCCTGCACCCACCCAACTTCAAGTAAAATTGTTAAGAGTAGAAAGGTGAAGGAAAATTTGCATATGCATTGAAAAAGTTTTATGTTTTACTCTACCTGATGCTTCACTCTGGACTTGGGAGAAGTTGTCATCTTTCCTTCTGGTGGCATCATTTAGTCATTTTTTTCTCTTTCTTGGAGCAAGTAAAAGCGAACCTCAGCAGTGCCTGCAAAAGTTCTAGGCTGCCCAATGCCTCCTAAAAAACATGAGCAGCTTGTTTTTTAAAAAGTGACATGTTTTAAAGCCAGGCAGCCCTGCATATTTTGGAGCTGCACAAGAAGGAGCAGGAGCAGCTTGTACTTAATTAGACAGCCTGGGGTTGGGATGGCTAAATGTGATTCTGGTGGGTATCAACCTCAGTGTGTGTCTGCTTCTATTTCCCCTGGCTGGGAAGGGGTTCACTGTCACGCTGCTGCTTCTGGTGAGCCAGCTTGCAAGATTCCATGTCAGACATTCTTCTGCACCAGAGATGGAATGGTTTGGGATTTTGCCACCAAATTGTCTTACAGGGCAGATTAACCTGGGTTTGTGCTCTAGATCTGTGCAGCTTTTGTCATTGTGGACACTTGGTGTTTTCAGCTCATTTGTCTTCATAGTGAGTTCTGTGTCACACTTCTTCAGACAAGCACAGATATAGAAATGATTGCCATTAGGGAATGAGGAGGATCCTGGAGGCTGAACTCTCAGAGAAATAAGGTTTTTATCTCTGGCAGTGCATGGAGGGCTTTCATTTTAATACCTAGCAAGCAGTTGATGTTTTTGCTACCAAGGAGGAGATGCATTGTGTCCTCCTTCTGCTCTTTCAGACAATCCCAGTTGTCCCTTTCTAGCCTGTGAAATGTGGCCAGGGTAGATCTGTTCTTCGCAAAAGCCCAGTTGTTGTGTGAGCAGAGATGGGGATCTGGAAAAGGTGGAGTCCTCCCTCCATTTCAGCCTCAGTTTTGCAGTTTGAAGCAATGGTGGACACTGCTTTTTTGTCTTTTTTCTTTTCTTTCTTATGGCATTTCAGAAACCCTGGTCTGAAAAAGAATTCCTCTGTGTAAAGTGTGTTATCCTGTGCTTCCAGAAAGCGCTGTGAATCAAAAGGCTTGAACTTTCTTTGTGAAATGAGACAGATTGCTGCCCAGCATCTCCAGAGGACAGCTGCTGTTCCTGGTTTTGTGGGAAATTTTGTTGTGGGAGAAAATGGCAGGAAGGGCTGGAACAAACCCCTTGTTTACGCTTGGCACGTGCTCTCCTTTTGTCCTTCCCAAGCTGCAGCAGGAGAACAGGGGCTACCAGGACAAGCAGAGAGCTGGCCACGGCCACCAGCTGGGGAATTTGCCTCCTTGGGAGGAAGCTTGGATTGGAGCTTGAGATGGGTTTCCAGGAAACCTGGATTTTGATTCTGCTGTTACTGCACTCTTTGAGACATTCATGGATCTATTTATTTTTATTTTTATGGCATGAGACTCCTGTTGCATTATTCCATCTTTATTGCAGGTGTTGGTCCTGGTGGGGCAGATTTTTGATCCCTTCCTATCAAGGTCTTGCTTACAACCTGTTAGTCTCATAGTTAGACTTCAGGCTCTCACTTTACTTGTGTGTTTGTGTGCACTTGATGCAGAAGAGCCATGATCTTCCATGGAGTGTGTAGCTCTTCCTGCAGTAGAAGTAAGAGTTTTCTTTCTCCTCTTGCATGAGCAAAGGCATGCAAAAGTTATACAGGGGTGGGTTCTATGTGTGAAATAGGACATGAGTGTCCTGGAGATCCTTGGGTGTAGAAGGCTTCTCTTTTCTCTCTGTGAGCACTGTAATTTGTAATCTTCCAGGCAGTACCATGGAGAAAAAAATAAAATTATGCTTTAAAAACACAGAACCATGAATATAAGACAGCACTGATACCTCAAACCAAGTAGCTGCAAGCTGAGGTTTTGTTTATTTTTTTAAAAAACCAAATAGCACATAGGGATACTATATATTCTGAAAGATTTTCCAGGGTTTAAGCATAGCTATTAGCTGCCTCCTTTTAAATGAGCCATTTCAGAGTGATAATCTCTCCCTATCAGATCATGATTTTGAGCAATTGGTATCTCTGATATTAGCTTGAATCTTTCCTGTATAAGCTCATTAAGATGGAGAAAACACACACAGGGGAGACCACACAGAGCTCATCTTTCTGTGAGCCGTCCTTCCTCTTCAGCAAGGGAAAGCTGCTCAAAAAACAGTCAATGGGATGGTGTTTTTTCCCAGGAGAGCACCATGGAATAAATGAGATTGTGGATTCATGAAAAATCATGGCACCAATCTGCTTTGGTCTGGGTTGATCCCTCAGCAAAACCTGGGGGAGTGGAGCAGGTGAGGGAGGACACAGTAGGGAGGAGCAAGGTGCTTATTGGTGCTGCTGAAAGGATGATTTTTTCAGGGGAAAAAAGCGTCTGGGGCTTTTGTTTCCTTTGTGCTGTGATCCCTGCAGCAGATCTGTTGCTGTTTACATTTCACCCTAATCTGTACAATGTTGATCTAGATGTTTAATGAGTGGATTGGTGTGAAATCAGGCTTTAGGCTCCCACATAGTGGCTTAGTAAACACAATAAGCAGCCACTCTTCCAGCCTGGAGGGGCTGTTATGAATTTTTTATCACTTTTTTTTTTTTTAATCGCATACAATTCTGACAACATTTGGATTTGTAGAAAGAAAATAACCACAGCCCCTCACTTTCCCAAGAAATCTCCATTTCAGATATTTACACAGTGCAACACAACTGCTACCTAATTTTTGGTGAGTAAGCCTCTCATGTCATTGTGACAGCGGGGGAGACAAACACTTGAAAGAATCACTCTGATATTGACTCTGACAGGCAGATTGAGAGAGACCTGGTGTGAGAGGAGAGTGTCAGGGAGCCTTGGGGACAGGCATGACCTGCTGAAGGCTCTCATCAGTCTTTAACTCTTTCTGTCAGCTGCAGGCTGGATTTTGGGCAGTGGTGGTTTTGCCACCTCTGTTCTTTAACTATGCTCAAAAAACCTTCTGGAGCTGATGGACCAGCTCTGTGCCACACTAATAATCTTTCAAAACTATTGTCTTGCTCTTAGTCTTTTGAAAAGATAACTAAAAACTAAATTTTCATCCCAATTTTCATTGGGATGAAGCAGCGAGGGGACAGGGCTCCAAAACACCTGCACCCAGGTGTAAAAGAAAATTCTCTTTATCCTGTGCTGCTTGCTGCTGCTGGGCAGGAGTTGCAGAGCCTGCTGCAGCACACACAGACTGGAGAGCCAGTGCCTCCCTATTAAAAATAGGTAATGGGCCGTGACGTCCACTAAATGAGGTCTTGTGGTAGTCACAACAAACGCAGTGTTTCAGGCAGATGAACATAATTCTGTCAGTGGGATTAAAAGGAAATGCTGCAAAATTACACAGATGGTTTTCAAGAAGTCATAAAAAGTTAATTGAAATTTTTTTTTTTTCCGGTTGTTTTTTTATTAGTTCTGTGCCGTGTGGCCACAGAGTGCTGGGTGTGTGGGTTAAAAAGGAGGTTAGGTAAAGTGGGAAAGGATTTGATGGGACCTGCTTATCAAGAGCTCAGGGGAGGTTTCTTCCTGCATCTGTCTAAAAGGAGGATGTTTTTCCTTGTTCCTCCTAGCAAAGCCAGCTGAGGGAAAGAGGCAGGAGCACTCCATGGTGGTGCACTCAGGGGTAGGGTGCTTGGGGCACTGAGAGAACCTTCCCTCTTCAAGAGAAGAGCCCATTTTAAATTGTTCTTTGTCGATTGTCGTCTGGGCAGTGCCATTCTGCTCATGCTGAGGAGCTGGCCAAGCACGCAGCTTGCCCTGGCAGCTTGTGCACAGAGTGCCAGTGTCCAGTATGCCCAGCAGCCTGACTATGAAAAATGAGAGCAGCCCAAGGAGCCCTGGGATGCATATGGGCTTTCTCATCTGAGCACTCCAGCCCTTCCAACTGAGCTGCAGGCCTTGCCTTGGCTTTCAGGCTTCACAGCCAGTCTGGTTCCTTGAAAACACAGTGCGTGTCACAGATGACAACAGAGCTGACTCCCACTGCGAGGGGTTTTCTCCTGCCTGCTGCTCCTTGCAGGGCTGGAATCTGAATGGAATCTGGATGGGCTTTTTCACTGCAGACCTGATAATGGGTGGTGCCTGTCTGTAGAATTCACATATTTGGCAGTCTAACAAGTCAAGGGTGGCTTTGGCATTATGGTGAGATAAATGCAGAGTTCAAAATGCAGTTTATCAACTGTTTTAATAGCAGTGATATGCCCTGAGATGTGGGGTCCTTGTGCTGGAGGAGATGATGCCCATCACAGACACACTGTGGATTAGTTGGGGGTTGAACCAAAATCCAGAGGCACAGAGATCAGGCAGTCTGGCTAACCCCAGACCCAGTGCACTCCCCTGCAGACACAGTTAAAAGGATGATTGGGAAGGCAATGGGGACAAAGGGAGTGCCAAAAATTATCACCTACGCTTGGCAGAACTGAGCTGTGGGTGTGCACTGTGTTGGCACCTCAGTGCCAAGGGAAAGTTCAGTCCCACCAGTGGAACATCTCTGAGGAGTCCCCTCTTCATTCAGTGTTTCACACTGACCTCCTGGGTGCTGTTTTTTTATCCATTCTCTCAACTCCTGTGTGGTGTTTAAAGCTTTCTTCTTGGCCAGGGATTTTCAGCTCTGAAGACCTGGGTGGGGAAATGTGTTTCCAAGAGTTCCAAAGTGTTTGCAGCATTTAGTGCACTGTTAATTTCTCTCTGCCTGTTGTACAGCCTGTGGGAAGTGCTGCAGAGATTTCCATGGGATTGAGCCATGTGATGAGCTGGATCAGGTTTTAGTGGTTTATCAGCCTGTCAGCATGCATCATTTTCTCTCGGGGGAAATGAGTGATCTGCTTGCCTTCCCTGCTTATTTCACATTTGACTTGATGCTCCCACTGTGCAAAGATACCCTGAACTCTTTTAATTGTGCTCCTTTGGAGGCAGGGATAAAAAAAAAAAAGTGCTCTCTGCCTGTGGGCTAATTTGGGCCAGTGGTGATTTGAAGTGAGCATCTTTGTAAATGAGCCCCTGACCAGGTTTTGCATTTGTGTCCCTAATCTGTCTATACATTTTAGGGATTTTGATTGTCAAGATCAAGTCTGAGGCACCAGATCTCAGTCACAGCTGTGCTTAAAGCAGCTCCTTTTATCTCTCTAAGGCAAACTCTCCTAATTGTAAGCAGGCAGGGAGGATTAACACTAGTTAGTAATTTTTCTCTTGCTCTTTAATATACTTGTAGCCCCATAGGGACAGACACTGCCTCCAGTACCTCAGAGGAAGCAAAGAGCTGGACAAACAAGGCAGCTGGAGGGCTCAAGTGGGCAAGAAATAAATCCATGCCTTTTGCTCAGGTACTCATTCAGGCTTCCCTCTGGCTTGGTAGCTGTGAAATCTCCTGCTCCAGCAGCCCTGCAGCAGTTCTGCAGACAACTGTTAAAATCTGCAGCCAAAAAGGAAGCAGAAATGCTCTGTGTTGTCAGAAATTCGTCCTTGAATGTTTCCTGCATCTGTGATGTACCTGGGGATTGAGTTTCAGATTTCCCACTGTAGTTTTGTCAAATTTGCTTTATATGAACTGCATTGAGACCGAAATGGAAAATGTGGCCCTGTCAGGCACCATGATTTGTGCTTGTTTCAAGGGAAAACTACAGCATGGGAACACCCTCCCTGAGTTAAAAGGGTTGAAAATGCAGCAGACACAGTTCAATCCCACAAAGTGACATCCTGCTGTATGCTGGGACTGGCCAGGCCACCAGAGAGTTTCTGCCACGTTGCCTTGTGCAACCCTTTGAAGGCAAAACGTGGTGCAGGAGAAGCGCCCTCACCAAAAAATCTTGGGGACTTCACTGAATAACAGGTTTAATCAAGACTGAAGAGGACTTCAGTGCTCTGAAACACTTCAGTAATGCTTGGGTAAGTAGGGATAGACTGAAAGAAAGAACACCTAGGGATATTTTTTTTTCCTTCCTTGCACGCAGACACCGGCAAAATCAATAGTGTCATCTTTGCAGTAATTCAGGTGACAGTGTGCATAGTCACAATCAAAACACTTCACATGAAAAACTGCCACTGCTAATAGGAGCTTTTTAAACAGAGCAATTGGCAGCTACCTGCTTGGCTTGAATGAATTTATTAGAATAAATTAGCCATTTTTCTTTGTTGCCTCCAGTACCATGCTACAGGTTTACAAACAACCTCCTACACGTTCCTGTGTGTTTGAGGTGCACAGAAGGGATGTGTAGGATATGCCTCCATTCCTGGCAACTCCAGCTATTAGTTGCAATTAATTGGCAAAGAAGAAGCAACTTTCCTGTGCTCCTGGTGAGAATTGAGTTTACTGCCCTGGGTAATGGCACACAGAAGGTGCATCTCTCATCACCTGGATGCCCACTGTGCTTTAGTTGTGTGGAGTGAGAGCCCTGCACAGGGTCCAGCCAAATAATCCGTGGGAGCTGCCTCTCTCCAAATACTTGCAGAGGGATTTTTGTGTAAATGGGGTAACTGCATCACTTAATTGGTGGCTTGTCTGCATTTTCTTCAGTCTTCACTCAGAGCCAGGATTGAAAACATGAAGGAGATAAATTTCTCGTGTTCGGACTTGGCTGTTTATTAAATCTTATTTAAAGTTCAGAGAGCTCAGCAACACTTGTAGCTACCAGCTAAAAGTGAGCAAAATGGAGTTGAATCTAGCTGGTTACAAGGTCTTTTAAAGCTCAACAGTCCAATAGTGAATTAACACCTATACTATTTATACTTTTGACCCAGTAAGCAAACCCCTATGACCTTTAGTGCAGCACTGACTGTCCAACCAGAAACTACTGCCTGAAATCATGGAGAAGGAGGAAGAAGAAGAAACGGACAACACCCCAAACCCTCCATTTTGTCCTATGCCTATTACTATATTCTAAAACCTTCAAATTCAAAACTCTTCACCTTGTGAAATCAGGCAGGACAGAATGCATTGGGTAACCCATAAAAAAGGCAGATTTTGTGCTGGCCATGGCTTGCTGCTGCTGGGCAGGGATGTGAACTGGTGGGGTTTTGCAGTGCACTCTACCAGGTGCATGAAGCCACACTTAATTTAGGGTAAAACTGTGCTTATATTTACAAATCTTGCTGGTGGTTTTTTTTTGGTTTTTTTTTGGTTGGTTTTTTGGGGGTTTTTTTTTTGGGTGGGATTTTTTGTTTGTTGCTGTTTTGCTTTTTTCTTTTTTTTTTTCCTTGATGCACTTAAACTTTGCTATCCTCTTTTCAGACAACTGTACTATTTTCTGCTTTCCACCATAGAGCTTTGACTGAGGAGTGAGAATGCTTGAACAGGTGCCAGGAAAGTTCAGCAACGTTCAAAAGCAACACGGAAGAAATTTTTCTGGGTGCTTCATTGCTCTGTTTTCAGCGTGCTTGCTCCTGTTCTGCCATGGTTTTTGGGATGACTCTGTTTTAGCTAAGATATAATGGGATGGTGCTAGACAGCCCAGGAAACAGAACCTTAAACAGCTCAGATGGCCTAATGTGTGTTGAAGGAAGAACAGCCAACCAACAGTAATTACCATGAAGCAGCAATTAAGTTGTCTTGGTTCACTGTTGTGGGCCAGTGCTTTTTGAGATGTCAGAACACGATCTGGGTAGCTACAACCTCAGGTTGTATCACTGTGATAATTCTTCCTCCAGTTGTGCTGTCAGCTTTCATTTCAGGTGGTGTCATGTTCACAATGGGCAGGATGTGTCATGAAAATCCCCGTCCACATGCCTTGTTAGTGTCATTTACAGCTTGTGGGGTTTTTTTATGGCATCTTCTTAATACACTGTACTAGTTTGAAAGCAAAACCAGTGAGACTCCAAGTCAGAAATACAATTTAATAGAAAAAAGAAAGGAAAATACATGCAGTAGTACCAAAAAGAAAGCACTGACAGAGTCAGAATACAACCTGACACCCTGCTAGTTAGGGTAGTGGCAGCAGTTCAGATGAAGTGGTCTTGCTGAAGTGGCGATCCTGTAGAAAAGATCCAGTAGCTCCTGTCTTCTGGAAACTAGTTGGGTAAGAGAGCTACCTGCTGTCTCCCAGGCCCCACATTATATTCAGGTGGGAATGCTTGGCTCCTCTCCCTGGGCAGAGCATCTCACAATAGGATGATGTTATCTTAAACAAGAATGTCTCCCGGAGGGAGTTATCTATGACTCATGGGGCAGGGCACGGATGGCCCATTAACAGGAGATAGTCCAGGGGAGTAGGCAAGGAAAACACTGCCCCTCCTGTTTTTAACAGTTCATGGAGATGGTGATTGAATACATACCTTTGGGCACATCTTTACATTGTAACCTAAGACATACACCCTGTAGCACAAGATGTTGTTTGGTCACTTGAGCACCCTTCTGTGGTCTTTTTGTGGGCAATCCACTGCCATGAGAGTTCTGGGCTTCACCTGCATCACTGCACAGTGTGTTTAGCTGGTTACCTGCTTGGCTCCCCATCACAGTGGGTGTTTCTGAGAGGTACATTTTCTGCTCACAGGGTGAGTGGAGCAGAGTGAGTGGCTCTGATGTGGCATCTTTGGGGACACTTGTCCTAACTAAACTTAGTATAGGGAATGTGCTTGTTGGGTTCACCCCTTAAAGCTATGGTTGATTCTCCCTGTGTTGGACAATGTGCACCAATTACAGCTGATGGTGGGAAATTGGTCTGAATCCATTAGAAGTTCTGCTGTCACAAATTGGCAGCTTAACTTTTATTCCTCTGGTTCTGATGTCCTAGCTAGGGTTAAACAATTCAGCAGGGGATGCTTTTGATTGCCACATCCCACTGGGCAAAGCCTCTGTCTTCCCAGAGGGGCTCTCCTTGCCCATATCCCAATCTGTGCCACCACTTCTGTGTCATTTGGGTGCATCCTCTGTTCTGAAAACTTCATGGGTTTTGTACAGGCTAAGTGCGAGAGAAGTACAAATTGTTTCAATTTTTCCTGATGTGGCAACTGTGAGACAGAGCAGTGTTTGACCTCCCACATCACATTGCTGACATTTGGCACAGCTGAGTATTTTGAGCATAGATTTTCTGAATGTCAGGCCAGTGCCGTATAAACACAGGTTGCCTTTTGTTGTTTGCTGGGCACAAGTGTGTGGGAGCAGCAATAAAGCCACTCTGTAGGCAGGGCACTGAGGAATGCTGCTGGATTTGCATATGAAAACATTTATCCTAATACTCAGGGCTAAGGTAGCTACCAGTGAGGGGTTTCCATGGGCCCAAAGCCTGGCAGAAAGAGGGTCACACTACCCTCTTCCAATGAGTTTAATTAAGCCCACTACCTCCTGGGAAGTTGCAGGCTCACAAATTCCTTAATTGCCTGGCGTGCAGTGCAGCTCAGTTGTATGGTAGGGCTTGGAGGTTTTCCCTTTCCTTGATGATGCTGAGCAGAGCAGTGATGGATGAGCCAGCTGAGGCAGGCAGCAGCAGGCACAGAGGCTTTTCCTTCTGCCTGGATGAGGTGTTGAGCTTCTCCTGGGCACAGGAGCAGGACAGTGCTGTTCACATCTCCGAGATCAGAGCTGACACTCGGATGTTCTCCTCGTGCCATTCACCCTGTCTAAATATTTATTTCTTGTGCTGTGCTCAGTCTAATGCAATCAGACCACAGTGTGGATTGCTGCCATGTCCTTTTAGCTCTGGATTTGTCTTGCAGAAACAGGCTCTGCTGCCCCCAAACCACATGTGCAGATTGCAGCACCAGCTCCCGTTCCAGCACCCTGGGCTTGCCTAAATTCCCGCTGACAATTGCATCCCACAGCACTTGCTCCATGCACTAGCCAAATTAGTGTGAGTCTGATTCCCTTTTCATTAGGGAGATAAGCAAGCCAGTGTTATCTCTTGAAATATAAAAATGTGAATGGACTTTTACTGGTGTTAGTTTGTTTTATATCTCCACTGAACTTTGAGCAATGATGCACTCTGTGTGTTTTCCAGATACTCCCCCCAGCTGAAGAGCAGGATGATGTGTCAATGCCAGTCTGAAAACCCCTCTGCTGAGCAGTTTGAGTGTGATAACCCTAAATTAAATTATCCACTGTGTGTGCACGGGGTGGGACAGCTTAAAAGTTTGGGTGTTTTTTTTAAAAAACCACTTGAGTCCCGTGGAGCTGGGTGAGATATGAAGTTGAATTTGTTGACCACAGCACACCCACTGGAGCCTGTTATCATCAGTCCTGCAGTTCCTCTGTGACAGACTTGCACAGGACTTGCACACTGATGGCATAAACACACATTGAATAAAGAAAGTGTAGTGTTTTACTTTAAAGAATGCTTATTCTGCTCATATCAAGCATGATTCTGATAGTTTCATTTGGTTCTTTGTTCTTGCACACTTGTTAAATTTTATTTTTTTAATAGAACAGCTAACTTGGACTCCTGTGTCTGTAGTTCAGACTAAAACTGTTTCAAATCAATAAGATGGAGAACAATTTCTCAAGCTTCTCAGCGTGGAAGAGCAAAATCATCAAGGGCTGTTCTTGTAGCTCTGTGTGCTACAGCAGCATGTGGAGGGGAGAAGCTGAAATGCAGTTAAGGAGTGCACTGTTAAGTATTCTTTTTTTTTTTTAAGTAAAATTTACCTCGTTTTGGCTTTGTAACACATTCTTAGATCTGTTGTAGGCATTTGATTTAATACATTTAAAGTAACAATGATGGGTAAGAGATACTCTCTAGTTCAATAAAGGAATTACAGGAGAAATCCTTGAAAAAATTGTTTTGCATAGGTACATTTACAAGTCAGTTTTCATGAGCCTGTTTAATTTGTGTATGACTGCATACATTGACTGTGGGTTTTCTAGTATTTACTGACTGTGTTGAACATCCTTTTGAGCTGTTCTTACAGTTTAGTGCCAGATAAGTAAAAATGCTTGTGTTTTTCAGGAATGAGAACTGGTGAGGCCAGCAAAGAGCAGAGGGGGTTTTTGAGATGCCATGTAGTGCTTTTTTTTTGTTTGTTGTTGTTTTTTTTTGTTGTTGTTGTTTTGGTGTTGTTTTTTTTTAGTAGTGTTTTTTTTGTTTTGTTTTTTTTTTTTTTTAGTAGTGTTTAGCCTGAGAGAATAAGATTTTTGAAATAGCAGCATAAAGTTTGGTGCTCCAGGTGTCTGGAGGGGTTCAGACCCAGAGGCAGTGACAAGATGCGAGAGGATCTTGCTTCCTCATCCTCTGATGAGAATGAAGCTGAGAGACAGTGGAAGCAATAGAAATACTTAATTAAAAGGTACACTGCTGTCCCCTGTGCACATGTGCAACTGCTGTAATGTAATTAACATTGCTTTAAAGATTCAGGGAACAATACCTGCTCCTCTGCAGGCTTGGGAAGCAGCTGAAGGACTTGGTGCACAATGCCACCTCCTCTCTGAAGCAGCTAAATGGAAAATGGGTGTTGAGGCAGAGCAGGAAGGCTGAAAATTTACTTATTTTTGGTAAGTTTGTAAAACTGCGCTATTGCTTGGCTCTTACAGAAGCCTGACCCCACCACCCTCCCCCAGCAAACAAAACTTCGAGGGTTTGTAACCAGAGCCTTTTGTATAGTTCCCAAAAAGAGGTGTGGGTATTTTATCACTCCAATATATTTCTATTGTCTTAGTTTACCCCTCAGAGATTGTTTGTAATTCTTCACTTACTTTGCATGAAGAATATATATATAAAAAAAGGTGTTATTCCTAGCTCTGTGTGAGATCACCCTGTTTATGAAATCACATCAGCTTGAGATATAATTGCCAAGAATGCTTGCTCTGAAAACAAAATTTTCTAGTTATTGTTGGCAATGCTTTTCATAAATGAAGGTTGGCTGTTTAAGGCTGAATATTATGTTTTTGTACTTGATTATCAAGCACTGAGACTGTGCACTCCAGTAAGATGTTATTTTTAAGTGGCATTTTGTTTAACTGAAGGAATGAGAAGAGCAAAATTCATGGTCCTTCAGGTGATGGGGACAAAGAATTTGGCAGTCATTTCATCATCATTTCCATCATCCCAGGGAGTGCCACAGGGAACAAAAAACCCCAAACTGCACAGCCAGAAAAAAAAATCCAGTCCTTTCTGGCAAAGAAAACTTCAGAAAATGTGGTTCTGTATCAGAAAACCTTCTTCAGGTTGTTTTTCAGCTATACCTGGTGTTGCTGTGCTATAGATGCCTTGTCCCTTTGCTGTGAGAAATGAGCTCTGTGAAGCATTAACTCTGCTTATCACAGAGTTGCTTTTGATTCCTTTAGCTTGTTTCTCTCCAAAATCCTAATTTCACGTACAATGGACGGATTTTTATCCAAATAAGAAGTAAATGGCTAAAGGCAAGCCAGATTTTTTTGGGAATTGTTTTGGAAGAAAATTCCCAGGTTGTACTGAAAGGCACAGACACATCAAAATAGATGGCAGGGAGGGGTGAGGGGTAAGAAATGGGATTACATTTCATCCTGGAAATGCAGGATTTTAGGAGGAATTCTGATGGAAATCAGGAGACTTTGAGAAAAATCTCTGCCAGAGATGGTTGGGCTGCTTTGCTGTGTGCTGTGGAATCTGTCTCCTAGAAAAAGGGGCAACTTTTGGTCCTCCCACTGCATAGGCATGGTCAGAACATCTCCTTGCTGTATAAGAGGTTTGGATGCTGTAATGATAAAAGTTTCTGTAACTTTAAGCAACCCTGAAGCAGAATAGCTGCTTTTGTATATTAAATTTCTTGCCAAGATACACTGTGTGAGCTTTTTTTTTTTTTTAACTGTGCAAAATGATTGTGTAAGCTGTGACTTGGCCACACCAAAGCATCCAGTCTAATATTCAGATGCTGAGTATTTGCAGATTCCCCTAATTTCAGTTTAATTTCCTTTCAAGATCAATGTTGTGATACTTTGCTTTCCTGAGACCCAGACTCCAGAAGTGCTGTGATTTATGGGAATTTCAGCTTTGAAAAAAAGAAAATTGCAGAAACCAAACATTAAATATATAAAAAGAAATCAAGGAAAACTCTGTAAATATATTTATATATATATATATATATATATATATATTTAAATATCTATCTATATATAAATATAAAGATATATATCTTGTGTGCATATTTGTATAACACAGACGATTCTGAGGAACTCCATTCCATGGTGATGCTGATGTGGTTAAATTAAAAGCATTAAATATGTCACATTTAAAATGCAGTGTCTTCACATTAGAAAATATATTATCTTGGATGCCTCCAGATGTTTCACTGAGTGCAATTCCAGGTCAGAAGTTCTTTTGCTCTCACAAATACAGCCTGGATATGTAGTGGGATGTCTTAAAAAGCAATTCCTCTGTGGAGAATAACTAACTGGATTTACTGCAGAGAAAGCATTACTTACTGACAGAAATATGGCAGAGCTCTAGACGTGTGCTTTTGGTTACTGAGGTAACTGGGAAAATTAAAGGATGATTCTGTTTGGCATGAAGTGCCCACTCATGCATTGGGAACCTGATGCAGCCTTTGGAATTCCCTGGGAAGGGAAGGAGCTGGGGGTTCTGCAGGGCTGGGCTCCAAATGCTTCTTCTGTGCTCTTTTCCCTGGAGTTGTTCTGTTTGAACCTGGAGAATGAGTTAACAAGTAATTTATTAACTGGACAGTTTTCCCCACGTTTAAAAGCTTGTCTATGCCTGTGCACGTCTGGCTCCTGCCAGCTCAGAGGCATTTGTGCTCCTTAAAACATGTGAGTAGCTCCCAGACGTCAAGGGCATTGCTCACGTGCTTTGGGAGCTTGCAGGACTGAGACCTCAAGGAAAACCTGGTCTAAATCTGTCAGCAATCCTGTTACACTGAGTAGGTGAACTTTTCTTGCAGGATGAGGCTCTAAAAAAGTGGAAGAGCCTAAGTGGTGTGCTCAACAGGAGCATTTGATTTTGGGATAACTCCCATCTTTAGGATCCCACCTTGGAGCTCCCCATCTTATTGTGAACTAAATCTTCATCCTTGTTAATGTGTACGAGCCCAAGGATTGAGAGTCAGTAGCCATTTCTGGAAATGCTGCCTGAAAGAAAAAGGAGATGGGCAAGAGAAAGACAAAAGATGCTGGGAATTAAGGGAGTGAGAGCTAGCAGGAGTAAATAGTTTTAGGCAGAGATTGAAATAAGTGATGGGCAGTTGTCCCTATTTTCATATAAGCTGTTCATCAGTGTAATAACAGCACTGGTGTGGCATGGCCTTTAGCTGAAGTGGGCTGGCAGGGAGCCACTAGATCTCACTTGTTTTTTGCTTAGACAGGGCATTGTCAAAGGACACAGTGGCTCCTGGCTGTAAATCTCACTGCTATTTATGCTGCAGCAGCGTGCCTGACTCCAGGCAGGACTCATCTTTCATGAGGATTTTTTTTATACGCTGACCAATAATCCATATGGTTTGAGCATGGTCTCTTCCCTCTCTAGTCAACATCAAAAGAAGATCTCAGCGTGCTGAATAGGGATTTTTCTCTCTGCTGCTGTGGCTGGGGTGTAAAGCAGAGCACAGTTCAAAGATCTGCGTTCCTGAAATTGCCTTGTAATGCTTTATTCATATCTTTGATACTGCCTGAGAGGAGCAAATTTATTCATTCTGTTGCCTGCCTGTGATAGAGAGCTTAAGTCCTAGAGTAAGTAAGATAAGTATTTTGCAGAGATGCTGGGAAAAGCCTTTACCTGTTTTGGGGCTGCAGGAGGACAGAGGTGTCCCCAGAATGGCCCTTTGGAGATCACACTGCTCCAGGAAAATCTCAGAACCAGAGTGGGGGACTTAGGCTGGTTCAAGGAGCATCACTGCATGCAGGGATGGGACCCTTCTTGTTGGAACATAAGTGTGGGCAGCTGGTTACCTGTTGGAACAGAAGCCTGGGAGTTTTGGGCTTTCTGTGCTTTGTGACACTGACCCTCAAAAGAACACTGCTTTTGACTTGAGGCCTTGGAGAAGGCTTCCAAATTTGAGTGATGGAATTAAAGTTATGGGTGTGTAGTTAAATAGAAGTGTGTGATTTCACATGGTGAAGGGTTTGGAATTTAGGGTTCTAGAACATAGTAATAGATATGGGACAAGATGAAAGTTCTTGGGTGTTGTCTCTTCTTGTTCCTTCTTCTTCATGATTTCAGGCAGTAATTTTTGGTTGCATCGAAAATCCCACAGTGCAGGTTAAGGGTGTTTGGTTATTGGGTCAAAAGTATAAATAACATAGGTGATAGTCTTTAATTGGATAGTTAGGCTTTAAAAGACCTTGTAACTAGCTAGATACACCTCTATTTTCTTGTTAGATAGAAGTGCTGAAGAACTCTGTGTATTATAGATAAGATTTAATAAACAACCAAGTCCGAAGAGGAAATCTGAGTTTCAATCGTGACTCTGAGTGAAGGCAGAAGAAAAAAGAAGCAAGGCTCTGATATGTGGTACCACTAATAACATTGTGCTGCTCTCAGTCACCTCTGTGCTAGCCCAGGAAGCCCCAAAGACTCCTCAATGCCTCTGGTAGCCCTCTGGCTCTCCTGTGGGCCACAGCTTCACTGGCCGTTACTGCATGGTGTTAGCCTGAACCTCAAGGCTGGAACTAGCAACCTCCCCCAGTCACCAGATTTTCATGGGTGTTTTTCCAATTTTCAGTTTTACAGTTGGGTTTTTTTGTTGGGTGAGTGATACGACACATACTCAGAGGAGATATTACAAGCTGTAAGGTTTTATGGTGTATCAGGGATGGAAGAAAGCAGATCTGGCTGTTGGCAGCAAGTATTAAAAATGAAGCGGGTTTAGAAAGGATTATTTCTGCCTTTTTATTTGGAGAAATAATCTCTCTTTAAAAGTTAGTTACTCATATGCCCCATGACTATACATTTATCTCTACCCCTAATTAAGGATTTTATCATTAATACGCATGAATTCTCACTTACATTGTAATTCAATCAGAGGCAAATCTCTCCCTTTAAATGCAAAGTGTTCAGCAGAACAGGGACTCCTGGATAATTTGAATAAAATGGCTCAAACCTAGAGTGAGTTCAGTTTTCTCTATACTCTTTGCTACAGCAGAAGCTTTGTGCTATGCAATTTGTGTTTTCATATGTACATCCTGGAGGGGTGGAAAAAACTGAATATATTGGGCAAACTTTCTCCTCTCTTCTCCTCTCTTCTCCTCTCTTCTCCTCTCTTCTCCTCTCTTCTTTTCCACTCTGGCATTTCTGATGTTTGAATGTTGAAGTGCAGCTGCCAGAACAAAGCTTGTGTGCCCACCCAGTTGGGAAGGTGAGGCAAATGCTGGGAGCAGAGTCTATCCCAAGCAATAATGTGATACTGCTGTTTCTTGCAGTTCCTAGCAGATCAAGCAAGGACCTGTGTAATGCTTCCCAGTCTCAATTGTGGCTCCTGAAGTGGTAACAGAGGAGAGAAGTAAATACCACTCAGAGAAATCTCTCCTTTTATTAGAGCCTGACCTACCTGTCCCTGAATTAGGGGAATGCTTGTAGAGCCAACTTCCAAACTATTCCTTTCCTGCATGGCCCACTGGCCTCGGAAGCAGTGCCAGCATGGGGCAGACATGGCAGCAAATCCACTGTGAAGCTCAGGAGGTCACAGTTTTCCAAAGTGTGGCACTCTGGTGTACTTCAAAACCCTTGGAAGCTGAAGGGAAGAGCTGAGTGCTTTGCTTTCAGTCAGCCTAGTGAAATGTGCAGGGGATCCCTCCACCACTGCTGCTTTGTTAATGGATTTGTATCTTGTTCCAAGGCAGGAATATCCATCTGTTTTTCCCTCCATCCCTTTTTCAATTTTTTGCCTCCATCCCTCCACCCATGTTTCCCTCCATCCATTTATCCCTCCATTCCTCCATCCATTTTTCCCTCCATCCATTTTTTCCATTTTTGTCTCCAGACATTTTTCCATTTTTCCTTCCATTTTTCCCTCCCTCCCTTTTTCCATTTTTCCCTCCCTCTCTCTTTCCATTTTTCCCCTCCATCCCTTTTGCCCTCCATTCCTCTGTTTCTCCCTCCATCCATCATTCATCCTTCCCTCCATGGATCAATCCTGGATGTCCCATTTACCTCTTGTGTTTAGGGTGTGCCTGAAGATGGGATGCAAATCAAACCTTTGCTAACCCTACAAGCACTCAATTCTTCCTGCAGCTCCTCCTTGCCTGGAGCAAGGGGTTGAAGGTTTCTTCCTTCCTTGGGAAGGAAAAGGAAAACTAAATTTCCTGCTAAAGCCTAAAGGTGTGCACCAGAATGATCCCAGAGCCACAGAAGCTCTAGGCAGGGATTAAAATTAGGGATTTACCGAGGCACCTAACATGTTCCTCCTCCTAAATTGCCAATGCCTCTTGGTTTGCAGCATTCAGGAAGATGTGAGATTATAAAGAGAGATTATTTCCCCTGTGCTGAGGGATAGAGACTTGCCCAGAGGTGAGCTGGCATGAGGTCTGGTGCTGTTTTACATAACGGGGTCAAAACTGCACACAGGGAGAGCATTTAGGAGAAGGTAAAAATAAACCTGCTAAATATTTGGACAAACCTGTGGATGCTCAAAATGCTGATGGCTTGATTATTTGTCTTTGTCTAGTTAAGTGCTTTTTTTAAAAATCTTTTGCTACCAAATGACTGATCTCATAGAAGCTTACAGTAAAAAAAAAAAACCAACATATTTAATTTGGAAAAATCTTGCAGGGAGGAATGTATTTTTGCTGGTTTGCACAATAAAAGAGCAAACCACTTTTCATTCTTGCCTGATTTCAAAGACAGAAAATTGTCATTTTGCCATGAAAGGCTGTTTTTGCTGACACAATTGGTAGTTTAGCTCTGCTTTGATTTCCTATTCTAAATATGTTGCAAGATTATAGGATGCATCCCAAGAAATATTCAGCATTTTTTTTCCTTTTGAATCGCTTAAAAATTAAGATAATGATTATGAACATGGCACAAGTCTATGCAAAATGTATTTTGTTTCCCTCTCCTTGACACTCAGTGTGTGCACTCTTAGGATGATATTTTATTGCAGGACATCAATTCCAGGATGGTACTTTGAGTATATTAGTAATGAATTCAAAACTGAATGTAGGAGCAGAGTGTCAGCTGGTGTAAGTCAGTAAAGCTGAGATGGAGAGGTGACCTATGGTTGTTTTCTCCATCTGCCCGTAGAGCAAAGCTGGTTTTGCCACCACAGGTAGAATTTTTATATGTATGAGGAATAGAAGAGGGGCTCAGTCATTTTAAAATTGTGAGGGAACTCGAAAAGCAATTTAGAAACCCTTTTTTTTTTAAATTGAAAAGGTGCTGCTGAGGCAATAGTGCCTACTCTGGTCTCCTTCCTCCCCAGCTCTCAGAATCTATGACTGAAAGTGGATGCACTACACATTCTTTACCTTCCCCGTTTCTCAGCCAATCAGAAATAAGAATTATTTTTACTGATGGAAAGCATGTATTTCTTAAATCTCATTTGTACAAAGGATGAATATATTCGGGTGTTTTCAGCATTACCCTAGCAAAGGAAGAAAAGACAGGGACATCCATCCAGTAGGGGAGGTTGGGAACTTGAGAAATACTATTGGATTTTAACAGGAAATGTAGAGTCAAGGTAGAAGTACTGCCCCATTGGAAATACTTCTATTACCATGGCATTAAATTAACCTTGAGCTTCCACAAGTTCATTACGCCCAGCTGTTTACATTGGCGTTTTATGAGAGGTTTTATTCAGGGTAAAATCCATAACTGTGCTATGTTTACAGGCAAGCAACCCCTCATGGTGAGAGTTGGGTTTTTTTGCCTACTTATTGATGGCAAATGCTTGCAAAATGTGTTACAGATCGAAAAGTAAAAAAAAAAAATAAAAAAATACAGTTTTGTTTATATAGAGTCACTATTGCAAATGTCATGTTTGCATATTTTGAAATTAAAAATCAATACACCATTACATTTCAAGAAAGAATATTTCACAGCATCTGTTGTAAAAAGGTTATGGATTTCCTCATTAGCAGCTGGCTTGGAATAGAATAAGAAGGAATGGGGCTGTGTTATACTAATGCTAATTTTCCAGGACAGAACTAGAGGAATGCATCTTAAACCCATTAAAAAAAAAAAAGAAAATAAAAAAGAAAAAAAAAATTGAAAAAAGGAAAAGAAATGTAAGACGGACTAGGAATGAAAATTATAAAATTTAAAGCCTCTTTCTTTTTTTCTGGTCTTTGTTTGACCAGTCAAGACAACTTAGTCATAAAAACGTATTTTGCTTTATGTGTTTTGCTTTCACAGAGTTTCCTGGTGTGTCAGTGGATAGGCTGAGTCAAATTCTACCTGCAGCTGTTCAGTGTGGTGGATGCAAGGGCATGCTTTTATTAAGAACATACACAAACAGCCCTTTTAGCAAAAGAAAACCAGAAATAACTGCTTGCTGGGGAACTAGCTACTCTTCTTGAGCCAAAGCCAATGCTAATGTATTGAAGTAAGAATTTCCTTGTTGAATAATGCTTCCTTGAAGAATTCCCTTGAAGAGTAAGGTTTCTAGGTGGTCAGCATGTGAGATTTATGCTGTGATTCATCTATTCATGTCTTTGGTTTTTAGGAACACACATTTTTATATGTGATGTGCCACCAAATAGAAATTTGCCTTGTGTGTGTGACTAATCCACTGTCTGGGACAGAAGCAAACTGTTCTCCTCATTAATCATAGAGGCTCCTTATTGGCCACCAGTTCCAAGTGATCTCATTTTTGTGCCTTTCTTTGAAGTTTCTGGAAGGAGCCAATGCACAGAGATATCTGTGGGCTGTCTTGGATTAGGTTGGCTCTTGGACAGATAAGTTTGCAGCACAGCATCTTCTAGAACTGATCCAGGGTTGCAGTCTCACCTATCTTTCTTTCCAACTACTGTGTGTTTTATCAGCCTTCACCAATTTTAGAAACTCTCCCAGGACCAGCTGCCTTCATTTGATGTCTGTGGGAGATCATTGTGGAGATGAAATGAAAAGAAAACCCATTCAATAAAATACTCGGGTAGTATATTGGCACCCGGTCTTGCAGGTTAAGAACTTGCAGGTTTTCATGTCTTTTATTTCTAGAATTAGAGGGAGCTGTAGAAAATGTAAGAGTTGGAGCAGCTCATGTTCCTCAGATGGGTGACACCTTAGCCTGGGGTGGTTTGGGCTTGTTTGTTGGGTTTGTTTGGCTTTTTTGCCCATGGTCTTCATGCCAAAGGAGCAGGAGCATCCACCCTATCCTCTGGAGATGTGAAGCCACATTTTTGGTCTGTACCATAACCATTATCCTTCCTTTCTGGTGGGCAGGAGAAGAGGGCATAAATGATTATTTACCAACTCAGTCATGTGCTTACTTATCAGGCAGTTCCAACCAATAAATCACTAAGCTCAGCTGTCATTAATTTTGTGCTTCTGGAAGATTAAAAAGTGTACTAAAAAAACCAACCAA